>MU224472.1:717243-760487 GCA_018584345.1 Thuja plicata
TCTCTCTCTCTCTCTCTCTCTCTCTCTCTCTCTCTCTCTCTCTCTCTCTCTCTCTCTCTCTCTCTCTCTCTCTCTCATTTTTCTATTTTGTGTCTAATATAGGGCGTACGTGCACACCCTATAGTGAGTATAGGGTGTGCGCCCTGTTAATGACATTGAAGTTTACTAATCCTAAGGCTTGGATTTGCCTTTGAGTTCCAACCCAAAGGCTTGGAGGATTCAAACAAGTTTGAGACATGTTTTCCAACAAACCTACAAAAAAATAACATTTTTTCTTGTGTGCTCCCCGTCAGGTTTGCACATGGTTCAATAACAATAAAATCTGACGGCATGATATTGTAGATCTCTCTGATAGCTATCTAACCATGTAATTTATTTTGAATTCTCATTATGTTAAGCATTTCATCTCTAATTTCTTTTCTAATTATGTCTGATTTTTGTCAAAAACCAACGTGTATTCATTTGGGCTTAGATTTTGGCTCATTCATCAAATTTTGAAAAAAATTACATTTTCAGAAACTAGACTCCATTCTACACACTTTTAAAAAACTAAGTTTTGATTTTCAATTAGTTTTCAATGATTTCAAGGGGGAGCACATAGAATTTTCACATTTTTAGGATGTGACCATTTTGGAAAATGGCAAAAAATCACACTTTCATAAAAAAATTAGTAGAAAAATCTGGGATAAACTAGGTAGTGTTAGCTAATTTCTCATAGGAGCGATTAATTTGTTTTTTAAAAAAAGTTAACATTTTAGGGGGAGCACACCAGACACTATGTTATGTTTTTTCACAAAAAACATGACCACTTTTTGTGCTCCCCCTTTTTGAGGGCCTTAATCTCCACCATTTCTAAAATAAATTAGTAGTTTAGAAACTATATTTGGAGTAGAGAAACTCTTTTTTTTGTCACATTTTAAAATTTTGAGTGTAACTATCCTCAATTTCTTGTTGAAGTTTAGAGTTTGCTTATTTCAGAAAAACAAAAGTGGCATCTTATACCCCATTTTTGGTCCCCCATCTTTGTGCACTTACCCCTATATGTATTGCATCTTATATTTTCTTACATACTATGAAATGTGTCATCTTAGAAAATCTATCCAAAATCACAAATATAGAATCATTACCTTTTGTTGTCCTCGGTAAGCCAAGAATAAAATCCATGCTGATATCACTCCAAGGTTTCTCAGGAACAGAAATTGGTGTATACAAACTAGTATTCTGACTTACTCATTTTGTAACTTGACAAACTCCACAAGTTTTCACAAATTTTTTAACATCCTTATGCAATTGAGGCCAAAAATACCTTTCCTTAAGAAAACTCAATGTCTTATCAATTCAAAAATGTCTAGCCAAACCACTACCATGTTTTTCCTTGATCAAATTAGTTCTCATTGATCCTCTCGGTATACACAACTGAATACCATTGAACAACATACCTTCTTGAATTAAATATTCTTCATACTTAATTGATTTGGAATAGGTGTTCTGCACACTTTCCACTGCTCAGAAAAATCAAGGTCATTTTCATACAAATTCTTCATGTCATCAAAACCAAGAACCTCAATTCTCATTTCAGTCAACAAATATCTTCTTCTACTCGATGCATCAGAAAATTGGTTAAAAATTCCACTCTTATGCTTTATCACAAATTTGAAACACTACAAATACTCTACCCATTTCATATGTCTCTGATTCAACTTATTCTAACTACCCAAATATTGTAAAGCCTTATGATTAGTATACAACACAAATTCAATTGGCATCAAATAATGTCTCCATTTCTTCAGAGCTTGAACAATAGCATAGAATTCTTGATCATAGATAGAATATTTCCTTTTAACATCATTCAACTTTTCACTAAAGAAAGCAACAGGTTAACCTTCTTGAATCAACACAGCTCCTATTACACTTCCACTTGCATCACACTCAACTTGAAATACCTTATTGAAATCAGGTAAGGCTAACACAGGTAATTGAGAAAACTTTTGTTTCAAAGTCTCAAAACTCTTATCGGCTCCATGTGTCCATTTGAATTCTCTTTTGTCTCATTCATAGCATTACAAATAGAACTAAAATTTTTGATGAATTTTCTGTAAAAACTTTCCAATCCATGAAATGATCTTACCTCACTGATATTCTCAAGTGTAGGCCAACTAAGTATAGCTTCAACTTTCTCAAGATCCATCTTCAAACCATCAAATGAAATCCCAAAACCTAAATATACAAGTTCTTCTTTCATGAAGGAGCACTGTTTCAAATTTATCAGCAACTTTTCCTCTTTCAATCTATGCAACACTTGTCTTATATGCATCAAATGTTTTTATATAGTCTTACTGAATATCATAATATCATCCAAGTATACAATCACACATTTATTCAAGAATTGTTTCAAAACCTCATTCATCAATCTCATAAATGTACTCAGTTCATTAGTTAAACCAAAATGCATAACCAAACACTCATACAAACCTTCTTTCATCTTGAATTAAATCTTTCACTCATCACCATTTCTGATTACGATTTGATGATATCCACTCTTCAATTAAATTTTGGTAAAATATTTTTCTCCACTCAAACAAACCATTATATCATCCATCCTCAGTATAAGAAACCTATACTTGACTGTTATCTTGTTGATTGCTCTTGAATTAGTACACGTTCTCCATTCTTGATTCTTTTTAGGTGTTAACACTGCTAGTACTGCATAGGGACTCAAAATTTATCTGATCAAACCCTTGTTCAACAACTCATGAATTTGTCAATTGAGTTCTTCATCCTTAGTTGGTGTCAATCAGTGTGATGCCTTATTTGGAAAACTAGCTCCAGGAATCAAATCCATACAGTGACTAATATCTCTCATAGGTGGAAAACCATCAGGTACATTATCTAAAATGATCTCCTTGTACTCTGTAAGAAATTTATCAACCTCTACAGGAACTTCATCTTTTGTATTCTTACTCGGTTTGTTAGGAATCAAAGCAAAACAAATATTATTCTTTTTCAATTCCTTAACAAACTGTCTACCTTCCACCAAACAAACTTTCACAGATGTACATATCTCACCAACATATTCTTCAATCAAAGATAACAAGATTTTCTTCTTACCATCAACCCAAATAGTATATCTATTCACTTTTATATCATGTATAGCATTTCTATCATATTTCCATGGTCTACCCAACAAAATATGACAACAATCTATTGGCATAATATCACACAACACCTTATCATAATAATTTCCAATTTTCAGATTCACAAAACATTGTTCACTCACTCTTATTGTATGCTCATCCTTGATCCATGAAATTTTATAGGGCTCCGGGCGCTTCATTATTTCTAACTTTAAATTTGTGACCATCTCCTCAGATGCCAGATTCTCTGAGCTTTCACTATCAACAATTACTTTCCAAATTTTGTCTGCAACTCTACATCTGGTCTTGAACAAACTTTCTCTCAAAGCATATTTCTTATCTTTCTCACTCCAAAGTATCCTTTTAATCATTATATTTCCTTCCTTTTAGGGTTCATTCGGTGACTCTTCTTGCACCGAAGCATTTTTTCTACTACTGGCTTTCTTGCTTGCATGTGTACACTCAAAATACCTATGTCCTTCCTTACCCCAATTGTAACAAGTTCCTTAGAACCCTCTTTTGTTATAACCACCTCAGGAATAGTTTCCTCTTCCTCGATATGAACTTCCACCTTTTCATTCAGTCTTTCCTTTGTCTTGATATGTGTCTAGATTTGTCTTGTCTAGTTCAGATCTACTATTTTCACCATGGGATCTGCCTCTTCCTGTAGGGAATCTACCACCTCTTCCTCTTTTCCTTTGTTCATATCTTTTGTTCAATTTCTCTTCATCTTTTAGGGCAAACTGATATGCCTCTTCAATGATCTCTATTTACCAAGATGATCTCATCGTGTATAGAACTTCTTAATCCATTAAGATATCTTTCTATTCTTTCCACTCCATCTTCAACATGTCCAGATTTGATGTCTAATCTGTAAAAATCCTCAGTGTAATATTTTACCAATCTATCTTTCTGCTTCAAGCTTTGCATTCTCCTAACTAGGTTGATCTGGTAATCACAAGGTATAAACTTTCCTTTGAATTTGTTTATCATCTTACCCCATACCTTAATATTGTATTTTCCTTTTTTCTTTTGATCCAATTGTATATTATCCCACCACAAGGATGCGTGACCTTTAAACTTTGTGCTTGCAATATTTACTTTCTTCTCCTCTGATACATTTTCATACTCAAATTATTTCTACATCTCGATTATCCAGTCTATTAATTCATCAGAATCCAACTTTACACTATACTCAAGAGGATTAAACTAAGGTGTGGACTTCAAACTTGTCAAAGCTCGCAAGAATCTCTCTTCTTCCTGATCCATCACAGGTGCAGGTGTAGCTTCTCCTTGCACTTCTTCAACTTCATCATCACTAAAATCTTCAAGATGTCTTCCTTTCTGTTGGGTGGTCTCAACAACTTCTAATCTTGTAGAAATTTGTCTAAGCATATCAGCTAGACTTGGATCTACATTTCCTCTTCCATGAACCATCTTGAAACCCTCTACAATTGTAGGTCAGATCGCAATCTGCTACCCAGCAAAAATATCAACCAACTTGGGTTAGGGCTTACAAGAAGGAACCTAGATCTCACCTTCACTCTGATACCACCTGACATGGGGAGGGTAAGGGGAATAGGGGCCCAAAGCACTCCCAGCTATCAAATCCTCCTTGTAGAACAAATCGGAAGCAATAACACAAGTGAGAGAAGAAACAACATAACACTTTATTATCTCATCAAACTTATTATATTTCAGGCTGTAAGGCCTTCCCAGTTTTGTCCATATACATTTAGATGTTTACAAAATAATCTTCATACATGTGAGGTCACAGACCTGTGATTTGAATCGGCTAACTGCATCTTTTATCCCCCAAATCCTACTACTTAATCTAAGAACAGAAAACCAAATATATACAAGAGTCCACCAAAGAGTTCATCACTCATATCCTAAAGATCCAACATAGGGAACAACAATGACCAAGATTTAGGTCCACACATATCCCAATGAGAGATCCCAACATTAATTACACTTCAGAAACTAAATGCAGAAGTCGGCCAGAAGATCCAATGTCAAAACACAAACTCTGTAAGAGAGTCAACCAAGCCCAGACACAAGTCGGTGAAAAACCACTGAGTAGCCAAACACTACCGAGACCTATCAGTAAAGCAAGATAGAAATAAGTAACTGAGCTTGAGCGGAGAACAAACAAGTCTTCAACCGAGCGAACAAAAGAAACTATCGAGCACTTTACCGAGTAACCCACAACAAGCTACTGAACGAAAGCAAACATTTTTTTAGTTGATCAAGATTGCCAAAGAACCCAAGATGCTCCTACATTAGAAATGTAAAGAAAGATAATGCAAACCTCCATACAACCCCAAAAATCCCTTCTTGTAGAGATTTTTCCAATGCTATTTGATTTATATGTGTGCTCAAATGATGTTTCTCAATTTTCAACTATATGGAGTGATTTTAGAATTATAACACTAGGATGTATAAATGTTTGAGCTCAATTTGGCATTATAACTTTTCTCTTGATCATAGATATTGAATTGAGAGAGGAGTCCTCAATTTATAGATTTTGAGATGAGAAACGGACATTGGAGATGAAAAGCTTATGTAGGGCTAGGATGCAATGTGAAAATAACACATGGACTGTGCTTTCTCACATTCCATAGTATAACAAGTGTCAATATGGGAAAGCTTGAGAAGACATGAGGGGTGGAGTAGATTTTTCATAAAGGAATTTCTTGTCTCACATTCCAAAGGGAACATTTGAGAATGTGAGAATATTTTGGGGTTGTGAGAAGGAAATAAAAATTCCATTAGAGGGGACAAGTGTGTAAGACCCATGTAAGTCCTTACACACTTAGTTGGTGCATTTAAGGTTGACATGGATAAGAGTTGACCTTGGAGGTTAATCCAAACTGATTAAGAATGTGAAAATTATTAGGGAAGGGATTAGGTGGGGAATATGATTAATTAGTAGGCAAGTGGGATAGGTGGAAGGATGTGATGGTAGGAGAGAGAATGAGTGGAGGTTTAATCAAGTAAATGAAGGTATTTAATTAATTAAGTGGGGAATTAGTATGTGCAAGTAGGCTTTTTAGGAGCCATGTCCTCAAATAGAATTAAATGGATTTATTTAATCTCAAGTGGAAAAATTTGGAGATTTATGAATTAATTAAAATAAATAAGTGTAGTTTTTTTAAATTAATAGAAGAAGGGGGATTAATAAATTAAGCGAGTATGGTTTACCATTTATTAATTGAACTATAGCTAATTAATCAATTGAATTAATTTCACTAGAAGGTTAACATTAATTAATTAATTAACACAATTATTTAATTAATAATTCAAAATAGAGGACTAAATTCAATTAATATTGTTAATCAAATTTAGGTGTCTACATTTAGCCCCTCTTGAAATGATGTTAAAAAGTAGCGTCATTTCAAAGAAAAAAAGGACAGAGCTAGGAAGAAAATGGTTGGGTAAGAAAAGATGCCCCAATCATTCCAAAGAGTGATCAGGATGAAATATGATGGGATATGAGATGTGTAAACATGACGAGGATGGGGATGCCCCCTTGAGAGGACATCCAAGTTCAAGAGAACATGGGTGTACTCTCAAAATGAATGAGATTATGCATGCAGGATGGATGGATAAAGGGATGAAGCTTGAGTTGGAGAACCCACAAAGGGAGTTGTCATGTAGTGAGAACTTATTTGATTTAACAATATCAATGACTTTATAGGGTATGAAAACCAAGGGTATATCATATATTTTTCACAGGACTAACTCAAAAAATAGAAAATAGACTAGCTTCACCAATAGTCGCAGAGGACCTTGGGGATATGATGCTAGAAGAACCCACAAGAAAGAGACATGTCACCAAGGAATAAGATGCCCCTATCTACGATATGTCATACCTGATGAAGCATTAAGAGGGGTATGATAGGATGGAAGATAGGATAACAAGAGGATGAGAGAAGTAGATGGAAGATAGGATGACGATCAGATAAGAGGATAGGTGGATGGAAATTATGATGGGGAAATGGATGCCAAGAGTTGTACAAAGCAGATATACATGGTGGAATCTAGAGTAAATAAGATCCAAGGAGGATGAAGAATGTGAAATGGATAAAACATGATATGTATGGTAGGTAGATGAGATTGTTGGCACATGATGAAGATGATTCTATCCTAGATCATGTGATGAATGTTGTAGTGTTTTCATTGCTGGAAACAAGTCTTCTAGGTTGGTTGAGTCCATTATACTAGTGATGTAGGTGATTACACAAGGATTTTTCTAAGTATTCAGTCAATTGGTCATAACACAGTCAGTCATGGTAAATGCATTGTGCGGTGATGATATGGACTATTCAGATGTTGTGATCCATTAGGAAGTATCTACACAGTCATTTTATCCTCCATCTATGATCACATAAGAATATTCAATGTACAAATGTATATTTGAAGGAAACATCAGAGTTATTGGATAGAACAATCAACTGGTCAAGACAAGGTGATGAAATCGAGGTAGTGGTCAATTATTTTTCAATGATCATTTCATTTTCTAATTGTATTATTAAGGGCTGACCTTGAGGATTTATTTTCCATGTTGGCATGATCGCTTATGAATTTTGATGGAGTTTTAGAGGCCAACTTAGGTAACACATTTTAGGGTTATTCCACTGACTTAAGTATATTTATAAGAGATGAAATTGAAAAGATTTTTTTTTTGTTGCAATGATTGTAATTGTTGAAGGATAATTTTTAATAGTCAGAACAATTATTTGAGAAGTACTTAAGAAATTTTTTTAGGTTTAGTATGTATGGCCTCCCGTATCAAGTCCCACTTTCTCATCTCAATTTCGCATATAATTCCAGCTTCTTTTTTCCAAATGGGACCTCGGGTTTTAATTTTGAGCTTCATTGAGTGGACTGAGGTGTCTAAGGAACCCTATTCCTAGGACCAGACAAATCAGGTTGCTATGTTCCCCAATGATGGAGCCCAAATTTAAAATGTGTAATAGTTACATTATTTTATTGATTTTGTTAATCCTACATCATCTTTCATCGTGTTTTACACCCCAAAATATTATGATAGGTAAAAATTCAAGATACCCTCCCTCATTTTAACAATCCACAAGCAAGATCCCAAATGCAATTGGAGCTCTCAACTATAATTTTGCATCTAAGCATTCAAGGAGAAATTTTTTAACATTCAAGGCATTTCATCCCACCATATTATTCATTGTGGCAAGCTTCAAAAACCTTCATGCAAGAATGTCCTTTATGATATCCTTTTAGGAGTGTTTTTGCAGTCATGTTATTGCACTAACAGTTGTGATTGCATTCAAAGAGCATTGCATCATCAAGGTATAAGACATCTACATTTTCATATTTAACATATATTTTATTTCAAGGTATTATAATTCCTAAACCAGGGTTTGACTTAGGAAAACCCCATTATACAAGAAAAAATCCCTCTTTTATGTGTGTAGGTATAGGTGGTAGACATGCAAAAAAATCTCCAGAGAGATTGGGCGAAGAGCTACAATCTACAAGTTGTTTCGTCAGAAATTGTCACGGCCTAATCGAGATATGTGCCTTTTTCCTAGGACCAAGTTGATCATGGTGCCCTATTCCCATCAATTTTGCCTCATATTAAATTCATGGGATAGGTTTAGTGTGTTAGTTCTATATCCTTTCCAAAATATATCGTTATGTTCTTAGTCTCCCTATACACACAGAAAATCCTCAATTCTCTCCATTTTCCCCTAATCTCATATTATTCCATCCACAATTCCATAGAATCCCTTAATGCAAAACAAAGGATCATTGAATCCCCCTAGAAATTAATCCTTCCTTAGGCCTAGTAGATCATATTCCTTCCAATGTAAGAGGAGATAGGCCTAAGCTTCCTAGATTATTGTGTCATCCTAGTGAATCCTATTTCCCACCTTACATTTTAGTGATCCTGCCACATCTTACATTTCATTTCATTTTTATTTGTATGTATAGATGTGATTTGTATGCATTTTATTAATCTCTATTTGCAGCATATCATTGCTACAATTTATGCATCTAGAAATATAGGTTCACCACATTACATTTTGGTGAGCCCAATGCATCTTACATACTTTTGATTTTCATTTTTCTATCTAATTTAGGTATCATTCATTTTTATAATAAAATTTACCAAATTGGATTGGTTTACTATTTCACACGTGACTATATTACTTCTTAGTTGTGTTATCAAATCATATGTCATAAAATGGATTCTTTTATTTCATGTTACTTTCATTCATTCATGGTACCCTTACATATGGCATTATGAGGATTTCAACCATTTTTTCTTGCAAATACTTTCTCAAGGATTTTGTCCATGTTGGGTGTGGATTTACAATAATTTTCTTAACTAAATTCATGAAATGTGTAGCTTCATAATAATCTTAGTATAAAATGATAATCATCAATAAGATATTAAATGAACAACATTAGTACCTCTCTTACATTATCCTTTGTTAATTAGGAAATAATTCATACTCCTATTAGGAATATGATATTAGAGAGTAATAGGTCCTCTCCTACCAAAGATATGTATAATGTTAATTTAAGTACTTCTCTAGAGCTTATTTATTCCCCTATATTTTATCTTTTTCATCAAAATATTTTAAAACAAGATGATGTTATTCATTTCTTTGTGATTTCTACCCTAGCATAACATTAAGAAAAGATGAGTATCTTGACAAGCCTTCTTCTTCCCAACCTAAATAGGATGTGAATAATGATCATAGGATTCCGAATCTCCCTAAAGATATCAATACTCTTTCCCATCCTTAAACACCACCTTTCCATAAACCACAAGATGAAATTCTTCCCCTTCCTCAACTCAAGGCTTACTATAATGTAGGATATGACATTATTTCTAAACAAGGATATAGTGTGTTAGGGTTTACAAAGATATGAGAAATAAACAATGTTAAGATAAAGTATAAAATAAGAGAATACATAAATACAATAATACAAATATTTAATATGGTTCACCCAATATGAGTTGCATCCACAAGAGAAACAGTCGTCCACTTATTTTATTATCCAATGATGATAAAATTAAAGATTGAAGTTCACATTACACTGCCACTTATTTGTAGGCCTTTTAGGCAGTTTACCAATGTCGGATTACAAAGGTTGCTTAAAAAATTAGTCTAAAAATTCTTGATGAGATAACCAAAAAATTTCCTCGAGGCCTACACCCCTAAACTCCAGTGAGGATAAATCATGAGTATATAATATTTGTATGATCAATTGCCACATACAAACTATATCACCTTAAAATGGAAGCACTCATGAGAAGACCTTTTATCCATCTTTAATGGTATGCCCTATTCCATCTTGAATGCCTTCTTAATGATTGGATGTCCCCTTTTTCCCTTATGTTGTCTGTATCCCTATTTTCTATCCATTTTCTCTTATGTTTTCCCTTTTCCTGATACCGTAGGCACAAAATCCCATGGTGAAACCATCGAAGGCTAGGTCAAGGTTTTCCTATCTCCTTAGGGGTAGGCCAAGGTTTTCCTAGCCCCTTAGGGGTAGGCCAAATTTGTCCAAGACCCTAGTGTGAGGTCAAGATTGACCTCCCCCAAGGTGGAAATCCTCGAGATCCCAAGCCCATTTTGGGGTTCCAAATTCTTTTCCCGCCATGTGCAATCAACCCTTTCCAATTTTGGTCATGAAATTTGTATAAAAGGAGGCCTACTCACTTCATTTTTTTTAAAAAGAGGTTGAAGTAATACACAATTATAGGTAATCAATTGAGAAATAAATTTCATGTTCTTTCAAGCATTCAAGGCATCCATTAGAGATCAAGCATTGAAGCATACAAATGTTCAAGCAATTGAAGGATTTTTTCAATGCATTCAAGATTTGCATCATTCATGCATTCTTTCCCCTAGATCTGTCTTCTTTCTTCAAGAAGATAGTGGATTTGGCCATCAAGGAGGGAAGATCCACATTCATACCTTCAAGAATATACATCTTTCTCAAAGGTAAATTACAAGCATACACATACATGAGGTTTTGATTTGCATTGATTTACTTTCTAGGTTTTTGGTGTTGAGTCAAGGCTATTTCATCAACTTAATTGATTTTATTTTAAATACAATTGCATAGATATTGATATGATATACTTCCTATTTAGATATAATTCTAGTACTTGTTAGCATTCTCTTTTATTGTCTCAATTTTAAGGTTAAAGTTAATTCCTAAACTGGGGCTTGACCAAGGAAAGCCCCTCTCCAACAAAAAAAACCATTTTTCCCTCTTGTAGATTCAAGTATATAGACTTGCATATTCAGATTCAGAGCCATCAAAAATAAGTTATTATCATAGAACCAAATTTCTGGAAATCTTGCAAAGCAGGTGGATGTCGACTTCGGCCTAGTCCTAGGTGTATTTTCTGCATGTCACCATCCCCCCTACAGGTCATCATATCCCCTATAGTTTGGCATAGTCCAGAGGCTCCCAGGTTTCTAGGTTTTGTAAATCTCAGTTTTCTAATCCTGAATCTTGAGTTATTCCATATTCTAACACAGTTTTATGAAAGGTATTCAGGTTTGTATTTTCAAGGTAAGTTAACTTCATTTCTTGTTTTCATCACTTTCTTTTCATATTTTTCATTTGCATACTATTTTCAATCCCCTCTTGTAGGGAAAGGAATAAGTTAATCCAATCAAATTTTGCCTTTGTGAAGGTTATGCATTAGAACTTATTTTTGTGTTAATCAAGCCTCCTTAGGTGGCAAAATCTTGGGATTCTTCATCCTTGTGTTGTAAACTAATTGTGGGTAAAAAAATTTGTAAACCTGGCATATTATACTTCCTTCTCTTTGGTGTTAGATTGTAAACATGTAGATATCTAATATTTTATGGTGTGTGGCTATCTTTCTTATCATTCTTCTCCTTGCATCTCTTTATAGAACTTATGAGGTATATGATATTCTCTTGCATTTTATAATGTTTATATCTCTTCAATCTTTCCTTTCTTATACTATTATGAGGTTAACAAGTACAATATTTCCTACTCTCACAACTTTATTTTAGTTTCATGTAGTTGGATTATCACTATTTTGGATCATATAAGAATAGTTGTTGATGATTCTAACCTTCCTAATCCTATTCCAAACCTTCCCAATCCTAATCCTATGCCTAACAATCCAACCCCATCTCCTAGTGATTCTCAAAGGTATTTTCAATCTCAAAACACTGTTTATGATAATGATTTTCAATAGTTCTTTGATGAACCCTCACCTTAATCTCCTCTTCATGATGATATTAAATAAAAAAACAAGTTGCTTCACCTTCCTCTTCTAGAATCCCACTTTATACAACATTTCTCATGACCTGCATGATCCCTGACCTCCTTCATATGCTTTGCAAGATACTTAAACAACATGATATAATATGGTTTCTAAATGAGGTTACAAAGGTTTAGGACTTTGTATTAATGAACAAGGCATTAACTTCCCTATTCATGTTTCTCCTAAGAAAAACACATATGGGTTAGGATTTACTCTTCCAAAATTTAAAGTTGTTGAGGTTCTCTATAGACATCCTCTCCACCTTCTTATACAAACACCTTCCATTTCCCCTCCTGATACTCATCAAGAGGTGGATAAGATAGTCTATGTTCAACTTATGGTGTCTCATAAAGAAAAATTTCAACCTATGCTGAAAGATGATCTTCATAGATTTTAATGTCCTTTCCATTATAATGATTTTCATATGCTTTCTAACTATGAGGAATTCCATTTATTTGTAAGAGATCGGGCAGATAGGGGAGTTATTCCTTATACACTTGAGGTGTTACAAATTATTCATGGCTTTATGTAGTATCTTTCTTCCCTATTGGTAATGCTCCCTATTATGCAGCATAATGAGCACTATAAGAAACCCAATAGGTCTATTTTCCTTGTCCCTTGGCTGGGGGGGAAAGGTTTGTTTCTATTTTTTTTCGGGGGGGGGGGGGCNGGGTCTATTTCTCCCTTTTCATGTATGAGTTCCTTTCAAATGTTGTTAAAATTACATGTTCTATATTTCATGATCATCTCTTGTTCTCTTCTTTCCTTAATGATTTGTACTTTATAGGTGACATATTTTCAAGTATATATGTTGTTGTCTCTTTTTTTACAACTCATTCTTGGATTAGTATATCTCTTGCAAAGTGCTTATCATTTGCAATCAGTACTGAGAGGGGGGTGAATCAGTAATAATAAAACTTTCAAACTTTTACTGATACCTTTCAATAGAAACAAAAGAAATTTCATATACTTACACAAATCACTCTCACCTATGTAACGGTTTTCCAACAATGACATACATACACCACAAAATCATTATCAATGTCATCTACCAACATTCTCCCCCTTTGGCATTGATGGAAAAACTTTTGAAATTTTCAAAACTTCAAAACCTATAATCCATGTCTAATTACATACTCCTAAATTTGTAACTCCCCATTGTACCATAGACTATATACTCTGTATACTCCTCCTTTTTAATCTTCTATACACTCCCCCTTTTTTGCAAACAATGCCAAAGACTATAATTAAAATATTTGTGTACAAGGGTGTTCATAACTTACAGTTTATCAAACACAGACTGGAAATTTACTTTAGCACTGGCAAGTGAATCCTCCCATGACTCCTTTAATGTTGTCAAGGAAATGTGATGACCATTTAAACCTGAAGCTAGATCCTCCATACTATCAATTATGCTCATGTCTAGAGTACCTATTAATACTTCATCTTTCTTAAGATATGATTGTATGATGTCCATGTTTTGAGTTAGGAATCCTTGCAATTCCAGCTAATTCATCATTATCTTGTCCTCTTCTACCTTTAGTTTTCTTTCCTTGTATATCAATTCTTTCAGTTTTGCATTATGATCATCATAGAACTGTTCAATGGGTCCAATTGGTTGACAAGTGTAGCCAACTCTGTCTCCAACTCTTCCTCCTTTTTCTTGATCTCTACAATGAAGTTGGTCAAGATAGATATTTTGTTTAATATTTTTCCAACCTTAAGGAATGACTCCTTGAGTTCCTTGACCAGTTCAAACAGTGAAACCTTCTCAAGAGAAATCTTCTGGAGTAACTTCTCCATCATCTCCTTCTCTAATATATTCTCTTCTTGTTTTATCATCTCCTCTTCCATGTCATGATCTAGACTAGTGATTGCATCAACTAAATTTTTGATTTGATCAATCAGAGATTCTTCTTCATCAAGTTCTACATCAGGAACTAAGTAATAAATTATAGTAATGAATTTCCTCAGTATTTTCTTTTTGTACTTCTTTTTCTTTATCCTATTCTTCTCAACCTTTTCAACTAGCTTCCTTGAAAAAAGTATTTGTTCCTTTGTCTTTAACTTGTTAACATCTTTCTTAAGAATTGCAAATTATGTATCATCTTCTTCCTCTTCATCTTCATCATCTTCTTCCATTCTCTTCCTTTTTTTTTTCTCACTGGCATCCCTTGTGTTGTTTTGTGAAGCACTGGTGGTGTTATCCTTTGGTGTCTTAACTCCATCTTTAGTAATTTTCTCACCTGTTCTAGTGTTAATTTTTTGAGATTTCTTTTTTGCCTCTTTGCCATGTCCTTTGTCTTGTTGTTGCACAACTTTTTTTTCTTGATTTTCCTCACCTTGGTCAGTATCCTTGACCTGTTATGTTGTGTTATTTGATTGGTCAGTGGTCTTTGTCACATGTTCTATTTCCTTACCCTTCTCTATTTCAACAATCTTGTTTGTTTCAATATCAACTACATTATCATTGATCTCAATAGGGTTTAAATCAAGTGGGAAATGAAGTGGTATATCTTCAGCTTCATCTTGAACCATAGGAGAATCGGGATTAATAACAAGGTCTTCAACCATAACATCATCCACTGAGTCCTTTTTTAGGTCAATATAAGTAGCAACATTTGGAATACTACCTAACATATCTCCCATTAACTCTTTCAAAGTAAAATTATCATCTACTTTAGATGTACCTGCTCTCATTGTTACCTATGGTTGAACTACATTGTATATCCTTTTCCATATCACCATTTTTTCTTATTCAATTGTTGAAGACAATTATTCAATTATGTATTATCATTGATGTTACACAAATTTCTACATCCAGACCGAGCACAGTTGGTGAATGAAAAGAGTTTTTTAGTGTTGACCGAGATCAGTCGGGTATTGAAGATGTTCAGTGTTGACCGAGTCACTCAGGCATTTTAGTCATGGTCAGGCATTAAAGAAACTCAGTGTTAATCAAGTTGATTATTTAGTGTTAGCCAACTAACAGTGGTTTACATTCCATAATTAATTGGTTATATGAGGCCGACTGAATTGTGATTTATTACTTATTTAGAAGTATATTCAAGCCAACTTGACAAGGCTTATCATATATATGAAAGGTCAAGTTTGGATTGAGAGAGTGTGTGTGGAAAAGCTGAAGACAAGAAGAAGTGTGGAATTTTGTGATATGAAGAGTGAAGGTGAAATTAGATGGGATTCTGATTGAGTACATAACACTAGGAGCTGCAATAGAATATTTGATCAGTAAGGATCCATTTATAATCATAATAGAGATCTGAATCAAAAAAGATAGTTTCTTACTCATATAGTTCAATTCATTGTTACTTTCTAATAGTTGTAGCAGTGATCTCAAATCTCTTAACAGAGTAGACTTAACAGTCTTTTTGTAAATCCTCTCACAAGGTAGCATTTCTATGTTGAAGTGTTAAATAACTCTAACAAGGCCACTCCTCATGGGGTGATTTAAATCCTCTAATAGGGTCACACCTAATAGTGTGTTTTTTTAACCTTTAACAAGGTTGGCTCCTAACAGGGCTCACTTCAGAAGAGTGAAAAATAGTAACTAGTTACATTGGTGGTTTTTCCCATATTGGGTTTCCACGTTAAATCTTGGTGTCACCTATGTATATGTTATTTGTCTCATGATTTATGTTTCAACATCTAATCACTAATGTATATAATTACATTGGATATCATAAATATTGCTTTGACACTTGAGTTACAAAAGAATATCTTAATTGACTGAGTAATAGTGTTATATTGTTTAAAGACATCTAAGGGACAAAGGATTAGTTTTGGAGTAACTGACTCACCCCTCCCCTCTCAGTTACTTATCTCATTTCCAAAAATTGGTATCAGAGCTTCAAGTGCTTTCAGAGAAGGTTTCAAGGCCTAAGCTAAAGATCAGAGATGTCTTACAGAAGGGAGATCCCAAAGCTAAACAAAGACAACTTCCTTGTGTGGCAAGAGATGATGAAGCTACATCTATCTACTATTGGAGATGTTGGTTTGAAATTTTTGGACACCAAATATGTGGAACCAACAACAGCTATGACTGTGGAACAGATGATGGAATAGAAGCTTTATAACATAATGATGATTGATATAGCTTCTTCACTCAGCTACTTGGAATTTGATGAAGTCAAGGACTGCCCTACTGCCTTTGATATGTGGAAGAAATTACAAGACATTCATGGAGGAGATGAAAATGTAAAGAGAGACAAAGAAGAAAGTCTCAGAGGACAATTTTATCAGATGAAAATGAAAGAAGGAGAAGACATTACAAAATACAGTGAAAGAATCAAGAAGATTGTGAGTGCCATCAGAGCTGCAGTAGGGATAATTTAAGATACAACAGTGGTCAGCAAGGTATTAAGAACTTTACTTCCTATCTATGCTATTAGAGTTTCAGCTATTCAAGAGATGAGGTTTAATAAGGATATAACTCTGGATACATTAGTTGGAAGGCTTACAACTTTTGAGCTGGAAAACTTTGACAATTATTCTCCTAGCTCTAGCAATCTTGAGTCTGCATTCAAAGCTAAATTAAACCTTGGTAAGAAGGATAGATACTCAAAAGGGAAGCAGATTGAAAGTGATAGTGATGATGAATCTGATGATGAAGATCTAGATATCATTGAAGCATTACTTGCAAGGAGAGTTTCCACAGTAAAATACAAAGGAAAAATGCCATTGATTTTCTTTTCATGCAATGAGGTTGGTCACATTGTTGCCAAGTGTCTGAACAAAGAAGACAAAGATGAGAAAAAGTTCAACAAGTACAAAGGCAAGAAATATTTCAAGAACTACAAGAGCTAAAAGGACAAAGGTAATAAGTCTTGTTATATTGCTAAAGATTTTGATAGTGATGAAGAAGAAGATGAAATGGTTTATATTACTATTAAGGATGAGTCAGATGAGTCAGATGAAAAGACATCATTTTTCTCACATATCAATAAAAATGACACATGGATAATTGATAGTGGTTGTTCTCATCACATGACTGGTGATAAGACAAAATTTGAACATCTTGAGAATTATGATGGTGGGAGTGTCATTTTTGGGAATGATGAAACCTGCTATGTGAAAGGAAAAGGTTGCATTACTCTGACATAAGGAATCAAATGTGATAATTCTTATTGGGTTGAAGGATTAAGGAGAAATCTACTCAGTGTAGCACAGCTGAACAACATTGGCTTCAAGGTAGAATTCATGAATGGTAAGGCCAAGCTCTTGGATGGTAAAGGGAACCTAGTTGGAACTGGCAGGAAAACAAAAGGTAATCTATTCTATCTTGATCTCATTGAAATTTCATGCTTCATTGCACAAGTAGAAGAAAGTTGGCTATGGCATAAAAGGTTGTGTCATGTAAATTTTGATAATCTGGTAAACATAAGAAAGAACAAGAGAGTAATAGGTATTCCTATTTTAAAGAAACTTGAGTTAGCAATATGAAAACAATGTCAAATTGGAAAGATGAGCAAGACAATTTTCAAGAGCAATAATTACAATACTGATGAAATCTTGGAGTTGGTACATACTGACCTTTGTGGACCAATTGGAACAACAAGATATACTAGAGAGAAGTATTTTATTTTTTTTGTTGATGATCATTCCAGAACGATGAGTGTCATGTTTCTTAGAGAAAAATCAGAAGCTTTTCAAAAATTCAAATGGTATCTTGCAAGAGTTGAAAAGGAAACATGAAAGAAACTAAAATGTCTAAGATCTAACAGAGGAGGAGAATTCATTTCTAATGAGTTCAATGAATTCTGTAATGAAAGAGGAATCAAAAGATAGGTATCTGCCCCTGGTACACCACAGCAAAATGGAATAGCAGAAAGAAGAAACAGATCCATTATGGATTGTGCCAGAACCCTAATGATTGAAAAGAATGTTGCTGCCAAATACTGGAAGGAGGCCATTAGCACTATAGTGTTCACCTTGAACCAAGTTCAACTAAAGAAAGGTAGTAACCAAACACCTTTTGAATTATGGTATGGCTATAAACCTAATGTTCATTATTTCAAAGTATTTGGAAGTAAATGTTACATCTTGAAGGAAGCAAGAAATGGAAAACTTGATCCAAAAAGTGATGAAGGAATATTCCTAGGCTACTCATGTAAAATCAAAGCATACAAATGTCTGAATATTACTACTCATAAAGTCATAGAAAGTGTACATGTCAAGATTGATGAGTTTGCATAAAAATTTGAAGAGAAGAGAAGTAAAGAGCCTGAAGACTACATGAACTTTGTGTATCACAAACCTGATACTATGCCTATGACTTGAGAAATGGTGATTGGATAGAAGAACTGGAAACCAATGAATATACTAACACAAACTGTACAACTTGAGTTGCAGACTGTGCAACCTGAGCTACTGGTAGAAGAGACCGAGTCGCAAATAGAGGGAACCCAGTCTTAGATAGAGGGACCTGAGTCACAGATAGAGGAACTTGAGTCACAGATAGTGGAACTTGAGCATCAGACAGAAGAACATGAAAGAATGTTTGATAATGATAGACCGAGTGGATCAAGTCCAAAATCAAGAATGAAGGATCCAGTACTCTCCAAGTATGTTAGAAGGCACCATGCACCTGAGAAAATAATATGATATTAGACAGAAGGTGTAATGACAAGGAACAAACTCAAAGGTACATGTTTACTAAGTGAATTTGAACCTAGAACTATTAAAGATGCATTGAATGATGAAAGTTGGACAGAGGTAATGAATGAAGAAATTGAGTAGATTTAGAAGAAAAAAACTTGGACTCTTGTGCCTAGGCCAAAGGAAAAGAATGTGATTGGAACCAAGTGGGTTTTTAGAAATAAGATGAATGAAAATGGTGAAGTTTCTAGAAACAAGGCTAGACTAGTTTGTAAAGGATATGCTCAAGAAGACGGTATTGATTATGGAGAAACTTTTGCTCCTGTTGCAAGACTTGAAGGATTCAGAACTCTTCTAGCATATGTTGCACATAAAGGATACAAAATATATCAAATGGATGTGAAATTTGCATTTCTTAAAGGAGTCCTAGAAGAAGAAGTCTACATTGAGAAATCTGAAGGATTTGTTGATCCTAGCAGAAGGAATATGGTTTGCAAGCTACACAAAGCATTGTATGGACTGAAGCAAGCGCCCAGAGCCTGGTATGAAATATTGCATGGTTACCTAGTAAGTATTAGATTTCAGAGAACTAATGATAATAGTAGCTTATACATCAAAGAAGGACCACAGAGAAAAATATTGTTAGCAGAGATATTTTTTGATGACATATTATTCATTGGATATGATGACCTATGCAAAGCATTCTTTGTAACTATGAGTAAAGAGTTTGAGATGTCTATGTTTGGTGAGATCAAATTATTTTTTGGATTACAAGTACATCAAATGAAGGATGGTATCTAGATTACTCAATCAAAATATATCAAGGAGATACTCAATAAATTTGGAATGGAAGATTCCAAACCCGTTGGAACACCCATGTGTACTAGACAAAAATTGTCTAAGGATGATGATTCAAAGGAGGTAGATCAGACCATCTACATATCCATGATTGGAAAATTGCAATATGTTATTCACACCAGACCTGATATTGCATTAGTAGTTGGTATTGTTGCAAGATTTTTCAGCTAATCCTAGAGACAATCACCTAATGGAAATCAAAAGAATTTTGAGATATCTGAAGGGTACTGAGACTATTGTTTATGGTATAAGAAAGGTGGGAACTTTGATTTGAAGACATTCACTGATGTTGATTGGGATGGAAGAGTTGATGACAGGAAAAGAACCAGTGGTGGAGCTTTCTATCTTGGAAAGAGGTTAGTGTCTTGGGCTAGCAAGAATCAAAATTGTATCTCTCAATCTACAGCAAAGGCAGAATGTGTTGCTGCAACAGTGAAATGTTCAAACATCATATGGTTCAAGTAGTTGTTGTCAGGAATGAAGGAAGAAGTAAAAGAACCAGTTATTATCTACTGTGACAACACCAGTGCCATTAACATTTCAAAGAATCCTATGTTGCACACCAAAACCAAGCATATAGAAATAAAGTATCGTTTATTGAGGGAATTGGTACAGGATAAAGAAGTAAGGTTGGAATATGTGAGTAATAAAGAACAAGTTGCAGACATATTCACCAAACATTTACCTAAGGATGCATTTTTGTATCTTAAAGGAAAGCTAGGGGTGCTTCCCCTAACTGAAGCTCACTAAAATACAGTTTAGTGATGCATCAACCCAAGCCACAATGAAGATCTATCAGTTGATGCAGGTACATTAGAGCCCATTGCAGATGAATTAGTACATTCAGGTACATTACAACTTCAAAGAGAAATAGTATTGACTATTGGTATTGATATTTAGTATTTATGGAGATGGAGTCTTTGGAATCTATTGTTAAAGAGGGAGAGTTTGATATAATACAAAAGAAATTAATCTAGAGATAGTTTTTGATGTCAGAGGGATAAATCTTATCAAGAGACAGAGTTTGATGAAAGAGGGAGTTTTTGGATGAGAATCAGAATGAAGCTAAAGACATTAAAGAAATTTTTTTGTTTCTCTACAATTCTTTGTTTTATGACATGTTGTGTTGCCATCAATGCCAAAGAGGGAGATTATTGAAGACAATTATTCAATTGTGTATTGTCATTGATGTTACACATGTATATACATTTATGTAGTGATGTTACACAAATGTCTACATCCAAACAGGGCACAGTTGGTGAATGAAAAGAGTTTTTTAGTGTTGACCAAGATCAGTCGGGTATTGAAGATGTTCATTGTTGACCAAGTCACTCGAGCATTTCAGTCATGGTCAGGCATTAAAGAAACTCAGTGTTAACCAAGTTGATTATTCAATGTCATCCAACTAACAGTGGTTTACACTCCATAATTAATTGGTTATATGAGGCCGACTGAATTGTGATTTATTACTTATTTAGAAGTATATTCAAGCTAAATTGATAGGGCTTATCATATATACGAAAGGTCAAGTTTGGATTGAGAGAGAGTGTCTGAAAAAGTTGAATACGAGCTGATGTGTGGAATTCTATAATATGAAGAGTGAAGGAAAAATCAGATGGGATTCTGATTGAGTACATAACACTCAGAGTTGCAACAAAATATTTAATCAGCAAGGATCCAGTTATAATCAGAACAAAGATTTGAATCAGCAAAGACAGTTGCTTACTCATACAAGTCAATTCATTGTTATTTTCTAACAGTTGTAGAAGTAATCTCAAATCTCTTAACAGAATAGACTTAACAATATTTTTGTAAATCCTCTCACAAGGTAGCATTTCTATGTTGAAGTGTTAAAGACCTCTAACAGGGCCACTCCTCACAGGGTGATTTAAATTTTCTAACAGGGTCACACCTAACAGTGTGTTTTTGTAACCTTTAATAGGGTTGGCTCCTAACAGGGCTCACTTCAGAAGAGTGAAAAATAGTAACCAGTTACATTGGTGGTTTTTTCCATATTGGGTTTCCACGTTAAATCTTAGTGTCACCTGTGTATATGTTATTTGTTTCATTCTTTATGTTTCAACATCTAATCACTAAATTATAATTACATTGGATATCATAAAGATTGCTTTGACACCCGAGTTACAGAAGAATATCTTAATTGACCGAGTAACAATGTTATATTGTTTAAAGACATCCAAGGGACACATGATTAGTTTTGGAGTAACTGATTCACCCCTCCCCTCTCAGTTACTTATCTCATTTCCAACATCAATATCCTTCTCCTTTCCAGCTAATAGTCTTGTAGTCTTGTGGTCAATACTAAATCTACCTTTATACTTTTAAAGTCTTATATCCACTTCCTTTATTGTCAAATGTGGCATAGTATAAATAAGTTTCATTTTTGTTATTTAATTTTTAGTTTCATCTATAGAATCCCATATAACATTGATTTCGTCATATAATTCATCATCAATATGATCTTTAAGTTGACTAGGTACTCTGATGAATTTGTGAAAGTGAAATACAATAGCATCCTCAATTATTTTCTTGTCTTCATCAGACAATTTTGAGAACTTAAAGTTACTAATGTTACATATCATTCCATGTTCTCCTATTACCTTTGAAACTTCAGTATCACTCTTAGGGATACTGAATTTAGTTTTACAAGACTTCCCCATGTCTATTATATCCTTTTTTGAATCAGTTTTCTCACTATCTACCTTTGTCTTCTTCTTCTTCTTCTTCTTCTTATTCTTCTTCTTCTATGCTAGGAGAGGCCTTGGTTTGTCCTTGAGTTTTCCTCTTTCTATATGTTTTTTTTAGAGGTTGTGATACCTTAGGTGGCTTAGGGTAAGAGGATTTACCTTCATTAATCTTTTTCATTTCAGCTTCTTCCACCGATGGTAATTCTAGAGTTTTAGTTTGGGTATTTTCTTGCTTCCTTTTCCTTTTTGCATATGCATCTAGAATGTTATTCTTTCTCTCACTAGTGGAACTACTATCTTAACCAGCTACAAATTTCTCTTCCAATTGGCTTATAGTCTTCTTGGCTTTTCTTTCCATTCTAGGATTTTTGAGCTCTAAAGTGATTCTCTCGTAAACATACTCAAATGTGGCATACCTTGTTGCTTCTTTGTTAACCAGTAGTCGCAATAATGCATCTATGTTTGGGATTATAAATTGTTCATCAGTTTGATACCCCATTATAGGTATCCATGAAATCTTGGGATCTACCACTTAAATCTTACATGTGTCAGTGTCAACTAATAAACAAATGGTCTCTCTATGCTTTTCCACAATGTGTGGGGGAATTATATACCGCTTGTGCATTCTATCCTTAAAATGCTTAAAGTATCCCCACATGACATTGTTCAGGTTCTCACCTAGTCCACCTAAGTATTCATTGATTTGGTACAATGTAGGTTTATATGTCTTTCATGTTATTGTTCCTTTACTAGGGAAGAAATTATGAACATAGAAGAACATACATACCAAAAGAGATCCAAATTTTAGTGCTTACTTCTTATCATTTTGAATTCTCTTTAGGTAAGCCAATAATTGTTCTCTCTCCATCTCTGCTAGTTCATATCTAGTGCATTCCTTCACAATTTAGTAAGTGGCATGAATAGCTCCGCAGGGCACGTTGTTTAACTGACTCAACAGGTAGACATTATCGCCGACAATCATTATCTCAAAGTGAACATCTTGATCTTCTATGTCGTCTATCTGTTACTCAACTGATGGAGATGATGATGAAGACTGAGATCATAGGTATACAAGATTGTAGAAAGGATTATATTATTTGTTATTTTTTCATTGATGTCAAGCAATTGATTTCTATTTCATATTAAATTTCTATATCTTTTGGAGTTGACTTAATTGGGAAAGTTAATAAAGATCGGACAATGATAAGTTCATATTGAGATAATTGTTTTCTACTTTATCAAGTCGGTAAAGCATATTGGGAAAGTCGGTAAGACTAAAGAGTCAAGTTACCAAGCAGGAAGAAGTTTGTCTGTAAAGGGTTATGTAAGTCAGTCAAGACACCAAGGCATTGGAGCACCGAGTAGTGCATGTTAGTCATCGAAATGAGAGTTAGTTGTCGAACATAATAAATGTAAGAAACAAGGATAAGAACGTATTTAATGGCAAGCTATAGTGATCTGGAAGATTCCAAGATTGAATAATAAATTAGTTACAAGATCTATGCATGAAAAAATTCAAGGAAGTGATCTATGGTATAGATTAAGCGAAAAAAGTGAAGGTTTTATTTCCAAGAAAAGTGCAAGTTCCGAGGTGATACCGAAGTGGTTTACCAAGTTTCAAGTTCATGGAATCAGTTCAAAAAGTCAATTTGACGACTAAGCATGATTGAAGGAGAACCTAATCAAGGAGATTAAGAGGAAAAATAGAGTCCATTTAAAGAATGAATTTGAATAACAAAGAGCTTGAAAGTTGAAGTGTTGAAGTGCTACCGAGTGATGCAGTGAAGAGGAAAGAGGTGAGAATCTAAGTCTAGAGCAGAGACAAATGAAGTATTGATGTCAGTAGTCAGAGAGCGCATAAGGGATTTGATCAAGAGGTAGTTGTAGTTTAACAAATAATTTTATACATTGTTTCTTATTTGTATTTGTAACAAAGAAATATCTTAACCGAGTGGACTTAATAATCTTATTGTAAAATCCTTGAGAAAGGTGACATTCTAAAAGAGTGTTCAAAGCCCTCTAACCAGGCCACTCCTAACATGGTGAAGATCTTAATAGGTCTGAGGTAAATCCCCTAACAAGGTCACGTGTAACAATTTGTTTTGTAATCTTGAACAGGATTGGCTTTTAACTGAGCATACTTCAAAAGAGTATTTTCATTTGTGGGTGACAATTCCCACAGAGGTTTTTCCCAAATTAGATTTCCTCATTAAATCTGGTGTTAAATATGTTGAGTGTTTCATGTGAGTGATATTTACTATTTATGCAAGTTACTATTTTAGTTATTGAAGTTATTTGGTGAAATGGTTATTGTTGTTGTTCATCCTACTGAGTTAAATCAAAGTTGAGTTTTAAAGTTAAATTATCATAAGAAATCTAGTTCACCACCCCGCTCTCAGTAATATAACAATTGGTATCAAATATGGTACTCTAAGAGATAAGTTTAAAATACTTGAGTTAAATATCTGAAGATATATAAGTGGGAGGCACCAAATTTGAATAGGGATAACTTCTGTACATGGAAAAATAGAATGAGATTGCACTTGTCTGTGATTGGAGAGTATGCACTATACTATCTTGACAATGAATATTCACTACTGTCATTTGGACCTTTGAAACTTCAGTAGATAAGAGAAAGATAAGACCACACACAAGTAATGATTGAGATATCATCTGTTGGATTATCTATGGAAAGGTAAGTGCTAAGAGGGGATGGGTGACTCAGTACTTAAAATTTTTTAACTGTTATTTTTTACCATTCATTGATCTAAATATTATGCATAAAGACATTATAAAACATCTAATATGAATCAGAAAACCATAATACATAACTCCATGATATTTGGTCACGTAGAAATCCTTTGTTAGAGGAAAAAACTACAGTGGAGATGATACTCACAATCCTTCACTTTTGCAATATAAAGGTTGCTCGGTTAGAGCTACAATGTTAGACACTTTTGATATCTTACCCTATTAGGAGTACAAAAAGACTTCTGCAGTCTACCTTGTTAAAGGATTTTTACAATCTCTAATCTAAGAGATATACCCTGTTAAAGGAATTACAAAATAAGATATGTTAGGGCCTACCCACTGAATGGGATTTCTAATCTTCTAATAATTATAAAATATATTACAAAAATTTCTATGAGTATGCATCAAACATTATGTTGTTTAGACTCTTTATGCTCAGCAAGTGCATTACCTCATTCTACACTCGGTAACTTATCAGTTATGCACCTTAAAAATTATGCACTCTAACTCCTTTAGCTCTATCTCTGTAATGCCCATGACTCATAATTACCCCGTTCCAGAATAAAAACTAAAGGGTGAGTAGAAAAACCCATGATAACTCTTCTAAATGAAAAACAAACTGAGAAATCTGACCTTACTGCATTTAGATCAAAACCTGGTGCAAGGAGGAGGGAAACAGAAGCTTCTAGACATAGATACTTTGGACTCTTATGTTGTAGACATATCTTTCTTGTTTTTTGAGTCTTATACTGCAGATTTGGAGGATTATTTTGAGGACATTCATCTCCTCTACCTTGACAGTCAGGTTATCACTGTTTTCCCACCATTATCTGTGCATTCTAAGGTTGCATTTCAGGATTCTCCACATCAGTTTGGATTTGACATCATTTGTTTCAGTTCAAACAGAGAGATTCTTCAGCATCCGATCATAGCACACATCCTGAGACAGATTGGTTTATCACTCTTCACAGGGTTTCTTCGACATCGTCCTTTGGATTCGTTTCTTCCCAAGGGGAGGAATATCATTTGCCGCTTCAGGATCTCCTTTTGGATTCTACATCAGGCATCTACCATTGTGACAGGTTTGCATGCAGGTGATTCTTGGGAGTTGTGGGTTGATAGTTTTCATCAACTCCATTACTTATGTATCTGCAATTTACACCATCATCAGTCAAATTCATGTTGTGTTATATTTATGTGATCTTAAGGCGGTTAACTTATTCTAGATCCTTCTCCTTCAATGATGGAGGTGAAGCGGTGCAAGTTTCGTTTCATTCCCAGTGCATTTATTATACTTGACTTTCATTGGTTGAATTGCCTCATGATTATGTACAATCATGTTTTTACAATCCCAAAGTTCAAATAAACACTCTCTTTGGATTCTATAATATGTTTTTTGCTCGACATCTAGATTCAGTGTATCTACTTTGAATGATTATGTCGACTCTGTGAGTACTCGATAATATGCTCTGATCTTTCTCGGTGACATAACATATGCTTGGTTACTAAATTTTCTCTGTGACTCGGTGACTAACGTTGATCGATAACTATCACTAATCTCGGTAATTGTCACTGCTCAGTGACTTATTGTTCTTTTCTCAACTCGGTGCTTGATGTCTATGATGATTTGCTTTACCGACTGGTTGCCTTAATGTATTCTACCATTTACCGATTATATTCTTTAACTAACATGACTTTGAAAAAACCAATGACAACAAAATAACTCGGGTGGGAGTAAAATTCTCCCCCTTTGACATTAGTTGGGCATTTTTACAAAAACTTCAAAGTCATCAAAATTTTGCAAAAACTTCAAAACTTCGAGAAACTCAAAAAACTCCCCTGGGGATAATACTCCTAAAAATTTGTATACTTATATCTCCCTTTTGTACTTATATCCATATCTATCCCTCTTGTGTACTTATAATATTTATCCCCCTTTTTTGACAAATATGCCAAAAACAAAATTACTTAGTGCTCGGTAGGATATACTTATACTTGATAAAAAAATGTGTGGGTAATTCTTCTATACATTAGCCAGGGATGAATCCCATGCTTCTTTAAGTGTGTGAAGTACAACAATCTAAGTAGAAACATCAGCTTCCAATCCAATGATGGCTTCTAGTGAGCTACCATCGGGGGTATTGACCGAATCCTCGTCCTTCTTCAAATGCATTTGCATTGATTCAATGTGGGGATTCAAAAGTGCTTGCAGCTCAAGAAGTTACATCCTTCTCTTATTATCTTCTTGCCTAAGTTCTTGTTGCATTCCCATAAAATGTTTCAACCTGAAGTAATAAACTTGTAGAGAATCAGGCTCGGTAGTGACACTTTGTAGCTGCTCGGTCAGCTTGGTCTCAATAGACTCATCTTTCTGCCTTATATCCTTGGTGAATTGGGAAATGGAACAAAAATTTTGAAACATTGAAATAATATGAGACAATTTAGTCTCAATATCAGTAGAGACCTCTAAAAGTGATATCTTATCTACTGTAATGTTTTTTAGAATGGTTTCAATCATGGTGCAGGAGCACCTAGGCGAATCCCTAGATCTTGTTTCAATTTTGGCTTGTACTGATCCTAGCCAATTTAGTAGGTTTTAATTTTACCTTAGAAGCTCCTGCAAGTGTACTCCTAGGTGGAATAGACTAGGCTCAATCCAACCTAGATGTTTAATGTTTTCCTAGTTGATAGTGCTAGATTAGGCCTAAGATGGGGAAATGGGTTTAAAAGTGTCTATAAGCCTTTAAGGATTAGGAAAGGTTATTATAGTGCCTAAAATGGTTCCTAGATTCTTTCTACACCATTCTAGGTTGAATAGAAACCCTTAGCTACAATTGTGCAAAAAGATGTATTGTTGTCATAATGTTGCTTGACAACATTTTAGCAACTTTTAATGTTGCATGACAATGAATGAAAAAATTGGATTCCTTTCGAGGAAACATGATGGGTATTTTACATAATGGCCTAAAATCATGGACATGGCATGTTAAGGCAAAATAGATTCCATTTCCCGGGGCATGATGTGAATAAGTGTAATTTTGGAAGTGAATGAAAGCTTTGTGTTCTAGTTTTCAGTAACAGTCATGTTGCATTGTGTTTATGATTTATTATATGGATTGAGTTGCAAGAGTTAGTGTTTATTCTATGTATTTGAGACAATTCTAAGTACTTTCTATTTAGTAGTGTAGTATTTTTTTAGTTCATTTGTTTAGCTTTAGTAAATTGTTTTGTAGACTGTGTAGTTGATGGAGTAGGCAGTGTGGTTTTAGTTTCATGGCTCCCCCATAGAATCCAACTGTGGAAATCATATGGGTATAAATTAATATGGTAGGGGAGCCTCTTTATAGTGTATATATTCAAGTAGGAGTCCATAGGATCAAGTTTTTTATTTTTAAGGTCATGCCCTAGGCGAACACTGTGTGTCCGGTTAGAGTTTTGGCATGAACTAATAGTGCATGATTGTAGGGTAACAAATGAGGGAGTAAAAAAAAGGATGGTTTCATATGAATAGAGGTCATACAAACGCCTCTTAAGAATCTTGAGCATTGAACAATCCATCTTGATACATTTTTGAGGAGAAATCATAGGACTGGACAAATATAGGCCAATTAGCCCTATTAAACCTACATTTCAGGAAGCCACTATACGAAGGACCTAGGAACCTAAGACCAAAAAAATCTTCAAGGTCTTGGAAAAGGGTATCTGGATCTCAAGTTATTTTTTGGGGTTATTAGGAATTTTGGAGAAAGAATTGAGAAAAACCCTCTATATAGGGCTAATTGAACAATTAGGCCTATTAGGACCAAAATCATAGTCACTCTTGAACTCGATTGATTAAGTCTTGATGTCCCATTGCAATGGAGTCATATGGATGTCAAAAAGTTGTTTCAATGGTGGATATATCCCCTGCATCACTGGTGAAGATGTTGTGAAGAGTTTTCACTTGGATCCATCCAAGAAAGAATGAAGACTTGAAGGAACCTTAATGTTAGTGATCCCTCTCTACTTGACTAATGAGACTTTCTTTTTCATCAACAGTGGCATCTGAAACAATCTCATGTAGTACATCCTTAACACTTTCTCATACATCGGTCTTCTTTCTCTTTTAAAATAATTTATTTTGCATTGCCTTAAGTTTCCCTAGTTCTTCATATTCGATCATTTCATCAGGGCTCGTAATAGATAGGTCTACATTGGGTAAGATGATCGGTTGGCTCATATCTACATGCTTCCTGATGAGGCATATTAATGCCATATTTTAGATGCCCTAGGATAGCTTTTGCTAGGATCTGTTCCCTATTTTATCATACTTTCTCAAATACTTTATACTTAGATTTGCTATTATGTGGCATGCTGCCACCAGACTTATGCTATGGTTAAAACATACTTAATATGCTATGCTTGGTTGAATATGCTATGTTATTTACTTTGGAATTATGATTATGTCTATATGGATGAATTAGCCATTTGAACATGAATGATGCATGCGTATTTTGGTGTTGATTATCATAAATGTCTCTATCCTAACATTTGTGCAACACATCAATATAGCGATGGTTGCCTTGACCAGGTAAAATGCGCCCATGCGCTGGACGCTCGACTTAGTCTTGTAGCAAGTTCACACGAAGGAACATCAAGCGCAACACCAGCAAGTGGATTCAGGGTGATCAAAGTGGCAGTAGTCGAGCAAAGACCAAGGCAAAATAATGAATTCTCTGAAGAAATCTAGGAGAGAGTGGGAAGTTAGATTTGTTGTCAAAAGAAGTTCTTTCCTCTTTCCTAGACCTATTCTATATCCAGTTTTATAGTTTCCCTTTATGTTTGATAGGATTGTAATAAAAGATCTGCCTATTTCTATGGTGTGATTAGTTAGCAGTTAGATGTTTTTCCTTCTTTAAATAAAGCTCTGCTCCTGCATGAGAAGAGAGGGCATTATCAGTTATAGTTTACATTCTATTATTTAACAGTTGTTATGAATCTTATAATTCACTTTTTCAATCAATAGCAGATGAAGTGTTGATCTTAAGTTCAGTGTAATTGCTCATTTGGATACTCACTCAAGGGGTCCCACTTGGTGAGGAATCTATGTTAGTTAGTTAGAATCATTTTCATGTAGTTTGAGTTTCCTACATCTTGGTATCGTATTTCTGGTCTTAACACAGCTCCTGCAGCCAAAGTCGTAGGACAGTCTAGTGCTTCCTACAGCCAAAGTGGAAGAACTGTTGAAGCATTATAATTTTGTTTTCAAGTCTGTGTTTCCAAGTTGTAGTATTCCTTCAACATTTCCTTTCCAACATTCTTTACAACATTTGTTTCTTGCAGCTATAGATTAATTTCCTTTCTATCATTTATTTCCTGCAACTATAGAATAGTTTCCTTTCAAAGAATTTTGTGATTTCCTGCAGCCATAGCGTGGTCTGAGTAAGAATCCTTGGTGCATATAATTTGATGGCCCATTTCAAGTAATACATCCATGGGTTGATAAATTAAATGAGTTTTTATAAAGGAGGATAGCTTCTCAGTCGGATTTCCAATCCCTGAGTCATGGTAATTGCCTAGTTTTTTATACCTTAATAGAACTGACCATTTTTGGCGTCGTTGCTAGGGATGGTGTCGAGCCAAGTTATTTTACTGAGCCATTTGTAGAATTCAATTGAAGCATGTACATCCTTTTAAAATAGAGTTTTCTATAAAAAATTATTTCATTCCACCATCATAATCTTTCATTTATCTATATGCATAGAAGAAGAAGAAAAGACGCTCTAGGAAGGTACTTACCAAACTACCCCAACAACCGTTTAGGAGATATCTTTGTACCTGAAGAAGACGAAGAGGAGGTTCAGTTCATGGATGCAATTATAAACCTTCTTGTATCATCATCGTCATCATAATCTTCCAAAGGTGATCCATTGAACTTTCACCTTCTAGAAGGGAAAATTGAATTTAATCCATTTACAGAAGCCTTGGCCAATCTCAGAATCCAATACCCGGACAATCAAGAAGAAAATTCACTGCCTCTAGTCATTTACCAACCGCAAGGTCTCCCTTAGCATCCACCTAGGATGGAAAACCCCCTACCTTTCCATTTCCCATTACTGACCAGCATAAAAATCACAACCTCAAGAATATTCCCTCTTCAACACTTCCAAAATTCTATGGCCTGGTGACCGAAGGCCCATATACCTTTCTCTTTGAGTTTGATATAATGCTCCGTAGTTACGACTACACCACGGATGCCCATAGGCTCAAATTGTTTCCTGCAACTCTCAAGGAGTCTGCATTAAGATGGTTTATGGTCTTAGGCTAGGATGTTGTCCATGATTGGGAAGAAATGAAGATAGCATTCCTGACAAAGTATAAAGAGTACTGCAGGGGAAATGATATGAGAGGGGTGACATCTTCAAAATGACATAGAAGGAGGATGAAATTCTAGATCACTATGTGTCAAGATTCTTGTTTAGCTTGCAGAAAACTACACAACACCAGCTCAATGAGGAGTCACAAAAACTTATCTTTTTATGGGGTATAAATGAAGGATGCATTGAAGCCTTGGATCTTATGGTCGAGGGAGATATCACCCAATCTACATGGGGTTCTATCAAGAAAATCTACCTCAATTACTCAAGAGTTGCGACCAAGAATGACATAGGTTATAGGTCTACAGTGGGAAAAACTAATGGCACTGGGGCCTCTCAAACAGAAATCACACATTTGTTGTCTGACTTCAAGAAGGACATTATCAATAACATGGCCACCCAGTTGGACACAATGCAGGAGAAAAAGAAGCACGAGGAGGTTGCAGCTATTCTAGGGTAATTTTGTCCACATTGTAGACAAAAGAAGAGAGACTGTCGTTGCAAGTTGGTTTCCAACATGAAAACTGCATAGGTACCCACTAATTAAAATCTGGTTGAAGGAAATGATGAGAAATTATTCTTCGTTGCATAATGAAGACCATGGGATCAAAGACAAGGTATGCCTTAGGATCCTCTTGCTTTTAATGGTCCATTTTATAGTAGTCAATGGAAACCACCTATGAATAGTCAATACCCTCCTTGGAGTAATCCACAACCTCAATGGAAACCTTACCCAAGTCCTTAATGGAAACAACCCCAAGGTAATTGGAAATAACCCCAAGGGAATTTGCAACCTCCATAAGGCAATTGGCAGAAAAATCCTCAGTGGCGGGGAGGTCAACAATGGCCAAATCAGCAGCAAGGACTCCTACAGCCACCACAACAGCCCCAAAAACAAGCACTTCTGCCACCTCCTGCAACTACTATAGAACCCCCTAAGCCTACTCTACTCCCTACCCAACCTCAGCCAAATCCTAATAACATGCCTGTAGCACCTCAACAAAATGTTTATTCATTTGACCCAAACCAATACCCTGCCTATGCAATCAATGACATTCATTTACGTTCAGGCACTACTCTGCCAACACCTCCTATCATAATTGAAGTAACTCCAGAAGAGCCTATTCCTCAAACTACTCTAGAGTGCACTCCAACAGGCCTGACAGTATCACCAGAAAAAGTCTAGCCAGCTCTACCTCCCTTTCCAAAAAGGTTGCAGAATGAGAATTCTAAGCATACAGATGATGCAGCCTTTGACATCCTAGACCAACTCAAGAATACTAATGTTCAGATTCCGCTTTTTCAAGAAATAAAGGATGTTACCATGTATGGTAAGGCTACCAAAGAGGCCTACTTTAGAAAACCTTGCCGTAAATGGAAGGACCCCCAAACAGTTCATGTCCTGGGGAAACTTGCTGATATCATGCTTGACAAAATAGTGGTCCCCAAGTATTCTGACCTAGGTAGCCCGGTTGTCGAAGTTATCATCAATGGGACAGCCATCTAAAATGCTTTGATAGACGTTGCCATAAATGTAATGAATAAGGACATCATTCAACAACTTAGAATCAATAAACTTGGGACACACCCACTATGTTGCAGCTTGCACACAGTTCCACAATCAAACCTGATGGGGTAGTGGAGGATATAGTTGTTGACCTTGAAACCTAGTCTTATCCTGCAAAATTTAGGATACTCTCGCCTAAGGCCACCTTAGGAGGCTATCCCATAATTCTTGGTTGACCTTGATTGGCCATAGTTGATGCCTTTATAGGATGTTGCTCAGGCGGTATGACCATTTCTAATGGTCAGTATACTAAGACATTAGCCTTATACCCACCAGCACAACAACAAATGGATTTAGCCTCACCAGATTGGCCTAACATTGGAGAGGAAGCTGAGGTAGTCAACTCAGTAGCCCAACTCATGATGTTAAAAAGGGATCCTTTCCTGCAGCTATAGGAGGAGGACACCGTAATCACCAACATTCTGCAAAATCAGTAAGGCCAAGATTCAGATCTCATTAGCTGTCTCAGTCCCCATAACTCTTCCTTGCAAGATTTGTATCCCTATTGCGACTTACATCCATCTCCTACAGCTGAGAAACTCTACCACCAATTGCTACCCCATGAGGTCCAAACACCTCCATTAACAGATGCTTCTATGGTAGAACTCACAAAACAGTTAGAACTTTCCCTTCACCATTGCTTGTATAATAATAGCGAACTTACCAACCAACAACATACATCTTTGGCCAAACTGTTGAAAGGCCATACCATGTAACTTTTGCCTGGGACTATTCGGATATGAAGGGATTGGACCCTAAACTGTGTACTCATAGAATTTTCTTGAAAGAGGACAAACTGCCTATCAGGCAATTCCAGAGGCGTATAAACCCTGTGTTAAGAGAGATAGTCAAAACAGAGTTGCAAAAACTTCTTAATGTCGATTTCATCTACCCCATTTATGATAGCTAGTGGGTCTCACCTTTAGTCATTGTTCTGAAAGAAGGAGGAAAGTGGCGAGTATGTGTAGACTATAGGTAACTTAATGATCCCACCAATAAGGACCATTTTCCCCCACCATTTATTGACCAAGTCCTTGATTCCTTAGCAGGGAAGCATTATTTTTCTTTCCTGGATGGATATAGTGGCTAAAACCATATCAGGATCCTTCCTGAAGATCAGGAGAAAACCACATTCACTTTCCCTTGGAACATTTGCTTACTCTGTACTTCCTTTTGGCCTCTGTAATGCTCCAGCTACATTCTAGCGAGCGATTATCCGTATTTTTGCTAATATTTCACATGATTGCATGGAAATATACATGGACGAATTCACAAATTATAAAGAAACCTATGAGGCATTGGTCAATTTGGCAAAAGTTCTTACCAGGTGTGAGGAGCATAACCTATCCCTCAACAGTGCAAAATGCTTCATGATGATGTAGGAATGTGTTGTGTTAGGTCATTACATCTCTGCTAAGGGCATATAGGTGGATCCTGTTAAAATTGAAGTCATCACGAACCTACCTACACCAGACAAGCAGAAGGATGTCTGAAGCTTTCTGGGGCATGCTAGCTATTACCTGCAGTTTATTAAGAACTTCAAAAAATTGGCAGAGCCCATGTATTCCCTGCTCACTAAGGATTCAGACTTTTTATGGACAACATCTTGTGAAGAATCCTTCCTGTAGTTGAAGATTGTTCTCACTTAGGCACCAGTTCTCCGAGGGCCTAATTGGGCATTGTCATTCCATATACACACTGATGCATCTGACAATGTTGTAGGTGTTATCTCAGGATAGAAAGAAGGGCCTATAGAGCATTCCATCTACTTCATAAGTAAAAATTTGTAGGGCGTAGAGTTGAACTACACAGTTAAAGAAAAAGAACTTATAGCTGTTATATATGCACTGAACAAGTTTCGCCACTACATAATTGGTTACCCAATATTTGTGCATATTGATCATGCAGCCATCAAGTATTTGGTAAACAAGCCTGCTATCATAGGGAGGCTTGCTAGATAGCTCATGTTGCTACAAGAGTCTGACATCACAATAGTGAATAAACCGGGCAAAACAAATGTAGTTGTTAATTTCCTCTCCAGATTACAGAATGCAAATGACCCACATGTCATCGATGACAGCTTTCCAAATGACCACCTATTTTCTATTTCAGCTCATACCCCCTGGTATGCTGACATCACCAATTATCTGGTTGCTCAAAAGGTACCACCACATTTTTCTCCCAAGGAAAAGAGTCTTAATTGAGAAAACCTTTATTTTTTCTTGGCTGGACGACTATCTCTTCTACACTGGACCCGATCAGATTCTAAGAAGGTGTATTCACAAGGATGAGACATATGATATCCTCTCTGCCTTCCATGATGAACCTTGCGGTCGCCATTTTGCAAAAAAATAGACAACCATGAAGATACTCACTATTGGCTATTACTGGCCAACTCTCCATAAGGATGCAACAAATTACACCCACAAGTGTGATCGATGTCAGCGAATGGGTAGGCCAACCAAGTCTGATGAAATGCCTTTGTTCCCTCAGGTAATAGTCACTCCATTTGATAAATGGGGGTTAGATTTTGTGGGACCAATTAATCCCCCATCAAATGACAACTCTTACATTCTAGTTTGCACTGACTATGTAACTAAATGGGTAGAAGTGCGGGCTATGAAACATGCTCAGGATACCAGGGTTGCTCAGTTTTTATATGAGGAAATATTTACCAGGTATGGTGTTCCACGGGAACCAGTCATAGATTAGGGATCTAAGTTCACTTCTACTCTGATCAATGCACTTATGGAGGAGTACAACATTCGCCACCGAAAGTATAGTCCATATCATCCTCAGGAGAATGGTCAGGAAGAGATCACAAATAGAGAGATCGAAGCTATCATGACTAAGACAGTTCAGTTACACAAGACAGACTAGAGTAGAAGATTGCAGGAAGTTGTGTGGGCTTACCGCACAACATGGAAAACACCGACCGATTTCACACCCTTTGAGTTGGTGTATGGAAAGACTGTTGTAATGCCTATTGAATTTGAGTATAAAACCTTACAAACAGTATTACAACTCAACTTGGATCTTCCTGCAACTCAAAGAGAAAGACTCCTGCAGCTCAAAGAGAAAGACTCCTACAGCTTAATCATCTGGATGAAATTAGAAAAGCATCTTTATAGAACACAGAGTTAGTTCAACTGCAATGCAAGAAATGACATGACTCACGTATACAGAATACATAGTTTGTTGTTGGTGACTGGGCACTTCTATATGATTCCCAGTTTCAAGAAAAACAAGGTAAGCTTACAACTCGTTGACTTGGTCCCTTTGAGGTATTTGGAAATGGAGTTATTGCTGGAAAGGAACATTAGCCACATGATTATGAATGACCAGTGCACTTGGAGTGGAATTGTCAAGAAAACTGGCCAAAATTTCAGCAAAAGGTCGAAGGTCAACTGGATCAAAAGGCTTTGCTTTAGATGAAGATGCTGCAGAAAATTCAGGACTTGCGTCGACAAAAGGTAATTCAACTTCTTCAAATTCTTCATTCAGATTAGCAGATTCTCTTGGAAGGAATCTGCCATGTACATCTCATCTTCTTCCTCTTCGATGAATGCAAGTAATTACGTAAACTTGTGAAACAAGTTCACGAATGCAAACTACTATCTAGAAAACAAGGAACTATCTAAAAATGAAGAATGACTCAATAAGGTCTTCAACTTGACACCATCCCCGACAACGGCGCCAAAAATGAACATTCCCACAATAGGTAATAATAATCATGCCAAAGCTTCTCCTAGGAATAGTGTATTCAACTAAGGATTATTTCCCCTACCATAAAGTGCATTTGAATTGTCAACCCAGGGACGTATACTTGAAATGGGACAACATGATTTGTGCACTAAGTCTCTCAAAGAGTCATATCACTTAAGCTGCAAGAAGGAAAAATACATGAAAGAGACTTACGCCATTGCTGCAAGAAAGTAAACAAACACAACTACTTAATGAAATTAATGCTGACAACTATAATCTCAACTTAAACCTATTCTATCAACCCAAAGCATTCACTATAATTATCCCCGCAAGTGCTGCAGGAACATACATGAGTTATAATGCTGTAGGAGGAAACAATAAATTCTACTTAAAATGTTGTAAATGCTGAAATCAACTCTAACCTAGTCTAATTTAATCCACCTTCCAAGTGGGCCCCCTTGGTTAGTTTCTGCTAACTACTAACACAAAATATAACTCAAAATCACTCCTTCATTATATTTCCATAAAAATTGATTACATCATAGTGAAAACAATGCACGAAAACTAGAAAGAGTAACTTTGTTGTTCAAATGCAACAATAGTATATTATCCAATCAACTACAATCTAACAATCATATCCCTTTATATAGAGGATTGATGTTTATTCAAAGCATAAAGATAAGGTTTGACTAATTCACGCCATAGAGAAAGGAGAATGTAACAGCCCACGACATAATATCATAAAGACTGGATAACCGCTACAATAGAGTATTGACCGCAGAGAAAATATAGCATAGATATGTTCTTATATTCCTTGAAATGACGGTTCCTTCAATTTAACAGGCATGTCTCGCGGTGTTATAATGGCTCTCCTCATCGCAGCTGAGACTTCGTCGTTTCCTCATCAATGTTGTCGATCCACTCTCAAGCCGCTCCTCTTTCCTGGCAGGTTAGTAGTACATGGAGATATATATTCAAGTCAACTATTCAACTCAATCCAAATGTTAGATCACACATTCAAATAATTATATGAAATACTGCGATAGATATATAATGTTTAGAAAAATATGTCACTATTATCTACCCATAGGCTTTGGTGGTCTTGACTGTACTTATAGCATGATCATATGTTTAAATACTTAAAAGTTTCACAAGTGTTTTAGAAATGTCTTGAAACAGAGTATAAAATTAACATAAAATAGAGACGAATTATTGCTCATCAACTGCTAAGGGACAAAGCATAATGACAACTTCTACCATCATGGGAAAGGGGGTTACTAACCTTTGCGATACGACATTTTCTACTCCCTGTGTTGGTCATTTTATGGTGTTTTGACTCTTGTAGAGAATCCTAATGCAGTTATCCAGTGGTTGGGGAGTGGTGCCCAATCATTTTGTTGCTCCTACACTATTATGGTGGTTGTTGGACTGGAAGGGATGTTTGCTTGCCCCCCCTACCATGCTCTTTGGTCGAGGTTATTCATGGTGTTTTGACTTTGATGGATAGAGCATGTGTGGTTCTGGTGATCAAATGCTTACTAGTCGATAAAAAATTGTCTTATGCCCTTTGTTTGGAATGTTTTGCTGCTCCTGCCTTGTCCGTGGGCATCCTTTCCTTTTTCTTTGTTAAGTGATGGGGAATGATGTTGACACTTGCTAATGGAAGACTACAACCTAAGTGTGCATTGGTCCCTCCATTTGTTGGGGTTTTGTGCTCTTGTGGTTGGTGGTCTGCCATCTCACACGTCATAAGTGAAAACGATCTAAACAAAGTGACGAGCTCTACTTGTGAGCCCATGAATAAGGTTGACTTCCTACAATCTAACAGTATGTTCTTCTCTCCATCTACGAGGGTTGCTTTGGTCTTCAACAATGGTACCCTATGGTTAAGTTTTGGAACCTTCCAAATTTTGCAGGTAGTGTTTTTCTCTTATTGAGTTTCTGTGGATGACACCTTTTGTTCCCGTTGTTAGGTTTTTTGCCCTTTTGGGCTAGACTGTGGTGATTGAGGTCAACACTATTAGTCTTATTTTTGTCTTTTCATCTAGATTGTCCATTTTAGCTGGTATGGATAGTGGTCTTCTTTCTGGTGGCCAGATGCTTGTTGTTATTTTTGAAGGGCTCATTCTGGCCTTCGGTTGTTTTTGGTTAAGGACTTGTGTAGATTTTGGAGGTGGGTTAATCCTTGTTGAATCCCATTTGGCGGTGGAAATTTGTTTTGCGCAAAAGGTTGTCAGTAACTTTATATGGTCTTCTCTCTTCGGTGGAGGCTTGGATGCGGGATGGATTTTTGGTGGCTCTCTTGTCGGTTGGGCTCCCCCTTCCCTACTCCTATTGAGGTGGAGAGGAGTTTTGTAGATGGGGGGTTGAACTTTCGTTGGAGTGACACAGTTGTTTATTGGATGGTCTCGGACACCATTTCAAGTTCAAATATGAAGGTTTGGGGGGCCTCTCAAAACCCCCTTGTATGCTTGTTCCACCCATGTGGGTTGTGTGCTAACTGCCTCTTGATCTATAGTAGCCCTTTGAATGTATGTTGTTATTGGCCTTTTTGGCCTCTGTGTTGTAAGTGGTCAATTGTGGCCTATTGTTCATTAAGCAATTGTCCTGAGAAAGGATATAAACTTTGAGGTTAGTGTGTTGTTAATGGCCTGCAATTGTAAATGTCAACACCTTTGCTAATGTGTTGTTGATCTCTTTGACTCCTTCGGGTTGTGATTTTGCAAGTGTCAAAACCCTTGTTATGTTGCTGATTTTAATAAAAAAACATCATTTTCTTTCTAGCCTATTTCAATTTATCATTTATTTTCTAGTCTTTTTTGTTTTCAATTTTTTTAAAAATAAATATGTTAGTTTATTAATGCGTTATTCAACTTTAAAAATTTGTAAAAAGGGACAGAAAGTGATGGATGCAAGCAGCAAATTTTTTTAATCTAATGGTAAAAAATCTTGTGATGGTCTACGAGGCCTCTCCACTGTTATGAACCGTTGATCTGTAAAGTCAGCCTGTCCATTTCAAATAGGAAAAACGCTTTTGCTGTCCATCCGACGTAGCAGGAGTAATATCTATCTTTTGCCGATAAGCTATACAAACACGTATGCAAATTCATGACAAATATAATACATGTAATCTGCTACACAAAACTATCGTTTTCTTCTTACACAGATCCTAAACCTCATCAAACTGAGCTTCCATGGCTGACAGAAGAAAGGGAGACGAATACATTATCACTCCTGAAGAAAAAGAATTGTACAATCGGAATGGATACGTGCATCTCAAGGTATCATAATAATTTTTACACTCATCTTACAATTCTTTTAAAGGTTGGACTGAATTAATCAAGATCACATGTTTGAAACCCCACAATTACCATCTGTGCTTGCATATGAGCTGCATGCATTCGTCTACTTGTAGACTGAAATTAATGGGTTATATAATTATGAAGAATTCTATGCTAGATTATTAAGAAACCCACATGCCATTTTTTGGTTGAGTATGGATGAAAACAGCAATTTCCTCGTTTTTTATTTGTATTTTTCATTTTTAAATTCTGTGTAAGGTTACGAATTTCCTTGAATGTAATGTGAGATAAGCTAGGACCACATTTGAAGATGTGTCTTCCATACCCCCTCCTGGTTGCCTTAGCCCGTTTGTTTGTTGGAAGATGGCTGGAATTTGAAAATGGGAAGATGTATTTTTGTACGGCCAAATTCCCATTTTGGTCCAAAATGAGAATTTGGCAAATTCCACGAAACCGTGGAATTTGCCAAATNATTTTGGACCAAAATGGGAATTTGGCCGTACAAAAATACATCTTCCCATTTTCAAATTCCAGCCATCTTCCAACAAACAAACGGGCTTACGGGATGAAGAATTCCTTTAAATGCCCTATTTAAACGTAATTTGGAGTAATGTGCAATCAATGGGGCTAATCAGAGCCCAATTGAATCGATCCGTATCAATTAGCACGCATTAGGCTTGATTAGCCTCGATTGTCAGCTGTGATGGTATCTTCTTAAGGAGAGACCATACTGCAAAGGAGGACGCAGCATGCAGACACTAAAGCTAAGCGAAGGAAACTGCAAACTTCAAAATTTCACCATCTTGTTGTAAATGGAGAAAATAAGCCCCATTACCATTACTCCACAACCTCTTGGACTACTCTTTCTTTTCAAATCAGCCCAAGACAGGTTGTGCATTTGATGACGAAGGTTATCTTGGAGGTATCTGTAGGTATAAATTGCCTTGAACAGTGGAAAATATCTCCTCACTGCCTATTTTGGTTCTTGTTAAGGGGGTCTACTTTCAGGATTATGGTTAGAAGTTTTTGTTGTTTCTAATGTTCGCAGTTTTGTCATTCTTGCTTAGCATCCATTGAAGCCTGGATACATCTTGGAGACTGTAATGGGATAACTGTACGCAAGTCTCCTAGAATTATCTAAAGAGAAGACATCCCCTAGTCTTTTACGATGCCTCCAATGATGTCTTCTGCTTAAAAAATAGGAAACAAAGTAAATTAAATACTTAATAATCCTGTAACCAGAAAAAAAACCATTAAAAATGTTTCTCATTTACTGGAACAAATAAATTAGGAATCACTGTAAAATTTCAGAGCATGCAAAACAGATGGAAATTACTGGGGAGGCAGAGTTCAATAAATTTCAGGTTTGGGTGGCATAGATTTGGAAAGAAAATTATGTTTACTTTTGATAGCAGGTCTTTTAAATTTTTTGAAGTTTGGATATTTGTGAGATCTAAATGGGAGGTAGAGTTTAATAAATTTCAAGTTTGGGTGACATAGATTTGGAAAGAAAATTATGCTCACTGTTTATGGCAGGTCATAAAAATATTAAAGTTCTTTTATTTGTGGCAATGTGTGTATAGATTTTTCTATTTTGCAAATGAAAGAGGAGGCAGAATTCAATAAATTTCAGCTTTGTGTGGCATAGATTTGGAAATAAAATTATGTTACACTGTTTATGGCAGATAGTTCAATTTTTTTAAGTTTGGATATTTGTGGGTATATGCATATGCTACTCATACCCTGTATCAACAGTCCTTGAAATTTTGAAAATGATCTTCATCATCTGTATGCCTATCTCCACACTTCGTGGGAATTCCTTAAGTGAATCCATCCTGGTGACTGTTTTCAATTTCTTCGCGTTTGTCTTGCTTGTCAGTCACTAGACTGTCTTCTACACCCTAATTCCATCTTTGAATTTCTAAACATTCTAAGAAGTTCATTTTTCACTGCTTATTAAATCATGCATTTAATTTACTGGCCACTCTCCAGAAGACTCTCAAGCTATTCTACAGAGAATAGTAAGAGGAATGTGAATAAGATCAATACCTTGCTCTCCTTTTCAGTACACATGAATATCTAGTTTGATACTCTAATAATCTAATTTGATAAATGAAATTATTAACATATAATCTACTCGAAGATGCAAGGTGTGTGCAAAACTACCTTTCAATGATTCCCTATATCCAGAAATTTAGAAACAAAATTGTAGTTTCTGCTGTGCATGATGGATATTTGAAAACAATATGATCTATTGGCTTTTTTTCACTGTATTATCAGTTTTTTTTAGTTGCCATCTGCATCTGACGACCTCTTTGCATTCAACAGATTTTATGTACTTGCCTAATGATACAAAGTACAAACAAAAAATTGTGTTGGTTTATCTAAATTATGTAATGATAATATTACTTAAATGGTAAATTTCTTGTTTTCTTGCTTCAAGAGAGAAAGATGAAACTTTATCTTTCAGTTTTAATCTACCAGACTACTATGGATAAATGAGAGCATAGATTTACAAACGTTTTAAAATGGCGTAGTTACCAACATGAATACAGACAGGCAAACATTACAGTATTGAACTAATTATGAGAGTTCATTTCAGGGAGTCTTATCAGAGGAGGAACTTAGTGATTTGGAAAAGGAATTTATGGCATTTATCATGCGGGAGGTTCCTGTCGAAGGGAGGGACTTTTGTGACATGTCAGCAGATTATTCAAAGCCTATTGAAGACTTTTCAATAATTAATATCATGCTTCCATCAAGGTAGACAGCTGTACCCTTCTGTGAAAAAGTCATATTAAAAACATCATCTCTGTTAATGTTTGTAGCTTCAGTCGTATGATCATTAGAATACATATAATATATGTTGATTAATAATAATATAATATATATGTTATATTATTATTAATCATATGAAATTTAATATTCAATATTAAAT
>MU224472.1:764318-789771 GCA_018584345.1 Thuja plicata
TATATATATATAAGCAAAGAAATGCAAGAAATATACAAAATTAAATGAAAATCATTTGATAGAATGATACTTCACCCTTGATCAAGATATCTGATAGTTCACAAATAACAAACATTCAAATTGAAATAACTAAAAAGCCATATCATATACGTCTATGTTCACAATTGCAATGCAAATCAGAAAATCATTACAATTACAAAATCAAAATTTAGTCCATGATTGAATGTTCATCAAACAAAGTCAAGATTCAGAATCATAAGGATTCTCAAGAAAATCCACATTCTCCTTATCTCCAACTGCTGCAAGTTCAAGATCATTTGAACCCAAAGTGGTTCCACTTGTGCTAGATGCACCATGTGTCATGATGTTATCATCATCATCATCAATGATTGTAGTAAGATCCTGAACTGTTACATCCAAGTTTGCACACTCAGGGGTTACATCCCAAAGCTTGGTTGTCCCTTGTAGTGTTCCTGCTTATGTGACAAAAGACGCAAGTTGGTATGAATGTAAACCAAGTCTTTATCTTTTTTTGAGCCCGACAGGTTAGCCCTCACTGAGTGGATAAAGGAGTACGTACTCCAATTCCGTTCAGCAACAGAAGAACTTGCAACCTGGATAGTGTTCACAAAATTAAACATAAAAAATTAAAAATAAAAAGCAAATTAAAGAATGTTAAGCACTAAATTGTAGAATACAAGTGGTAAAGAAGAAACAAAAAAAAATTACTTGTGAGAGGACCTTAATTGCAAGAGGTTGTAGAATCCTTAAATGGTTGACCATAGAGGTACCACCATGTGATAGCTCCCATATCGTATTTGTCCTTTATTGCAATTGGACCAAGGTTTGCTCCTGAGGCAAATAAGCCAAATTTTGTCTTAACTTTTTTGTGCATTTCATCATCTTGGAAGAGTATTGTAAAAGCTTTGTAGCACCCATTAGCAACTTCTTCATCCGCATATGGTGCTACTCTATTTGACATGGCAAGTATTTCCTTGCTATAGTACCTCGGAGATAGGGCATATGCAAGGAGGTGCAATGGGGTAGTCATATTTTCCCAACGATGATGAATGATTGTTTCCACCTTATTGCATAAGGCTTCACATTTTGTGGGGTCATTATCATGTTTTTGTATTTCAAATTTTACCTTCTCCACCATTGTGTCCATGCTATCATAGACATCCCCCAAACAAGGTTTATTTGTGTTCGCAAATCGGAGCATAATCTTGATAGGCTCGGTGAAATCCAATACAAATTGCACACGAGCCCACCAACTATCATCCAAGACCAATGCCTTGACCTTTTGGGCCCTCTCTGAATTCGACGCCTTCCATATACCCCACTGGTTAGAAATAACCATTTGGCTCAATGCCCCTTGCACCTTGACAAGTCGTCTCCTAACAATAGTATGAGATGCAAATCGGGTCTCAGCAACCTAAGCAAGTTAATAACAATATGTCAATAAATATTAAGCAAAGTTATATACAATTTGATAATTGAACATGACATAAAATTTATTCAAATTAAAATAAATAAATTACATTTAGTAATTACAATTTGCCTTCAACAACTCCAAATTGGAGAATGATTTGAATATCGATTTGTGACATGTGATGGTTCGTCACAAACATCTGTATCTCCTCCTCCTCTTGGTATATTTGCTTCACCCAATCTATTTGAGTGCTAATTTGTTGCATGACCAAGTTAAGGGAGTGTACGGTGCATGGTGTCGAAAAAATATGGTCATACCGGCCCTCAACCAAAGCACATGCACCCCTACAATTTTTGGCATTGTTTGTAATCACCTGGACCACATTCGCACTACCCACCATCTCTATGGCCTCAATGAGAATTCTGGAAATGAACTGTGAATCTTTCACTTCCCCTTCACAATCAATTGCCTTTAAAAACATTGCCCCTTTGGAGGACACTGCAATCACATTAATCAATGGACAGTTTTTTGTATCTTTCCATCCATCAGAAACAATAGAAACATCCAAAGTTTTCCAAGAATTAATAGTTGGTTGAAGAGCTCTCTCTACAAAAGTCTTCTCTTTTTGCAATAGAGGGGTACGCACCTTTTCATACCCGGGACTTGTGTAATCAGCTGGTGCTTTATTGATGGCTGCCACCATTTCTTTCCAATATGGTGATCTCACCAAGTTGAAAGGAAGACCATCTACATAGAGGCAATGTGCAATGGCTTGATCAGCAAGCTCTCTTGCCTCCATTTTAAATGCAGTGTCCAATGGACCTCTTTTGCGAGTGGTAATTTCTACTTCTTCCTCTTCCTCTCCCGGTATAGGTACTTGCAAGAATGGATGTTTGGAGGATACAATTGGTTCAATGGGTAATTGCATTTTTTCTTTCCGGATGGAGGTTGATAAGAAATTTGTTTTGATCTTTTAACCAATTTATCAGCAACTTCTTGTTCTTTTATATATGAAGCTATTTGTGCATTCGACATCCCCTTCTCATCTTTGCCTTTGCACATTCCCATTCCTTGGCCAGTAGGGCCCATAAAATGAAGTTTGACCCGGGAATATGAGCTATTGAATGGGTTTCCTTTGTTACTTTTACAATAATTACACTTCCAAAGATAAGAGCCACCTCCTGAAACCTGTGATATTCTTGTGGTATGTCTCCATAAAGGAGATCCTACATCAATTTTGAAACTATCGACTCTTTGCCCTCCCACTTAACTTTGACTACCGGTGGCGGCCATTCTTGCACAATACAATCTAATTTGTTGCTATAATAAGAAATTAAATAAATTTAAATTAGGAAAAAACTATGAACATCAAGCATACAAGTGCAAAAAAATGATACAAAATACTAAAATAGATAGCTAAGCTTGTTTCTTTATTTCTTTAAAAAAATTGAAAAAAACTTGAAAATTTTCTTCCCAAACTTGAAAAAATTCATCAAAATCTAAAAAAATAATCATTAAAGGACTCAAGAATGGGATCAAATGCTTACCTTAGATGCTTAAAACTCTTTTGTGGAAGCTATCTCTCACTCCACAAACGATCCTCTTCGAAAATAATCACCTCTTCAAAATGCCGAAATAGAGACCAAATGAGAAGAGGCCACAAACAAAATGAGAAGAAAAAAGAATGAATGGCCTCTTTTAGGGTCGTTTTAGGGTTTAGGATTAAAAAATTTAACAAGCACATGTTTTAATGTGCTTTAAGTGGTTTTTTTGACAAAAAAAGCGTCAGATTTGATGCTAGGCCCGCGGATGCCCATGGATGCGCCTGAGTGCCCTGTGGATGCTCCCCAGAAGCACATCTTGGGCGCCCAAGATGCGCTTCCGGGGAGCATCCATAGGGCACCCGGCTCTGCCTACGAGCCACAGGGAGCGCATCGGCTACTAAGCAAGGAAGCTCATATGTTAAACAATGTATATGGTTTGTGTGATCAAATGAGATAACCCCAAGGTTCCTTCTTATTGTGGACTTAACTCAGTTATAATGATATCATATGCTGGGTATCACAAAGGGACCTATGTACATCCAATGGATATCAACTACTTCAACTACTTCCAACCAAACAAATTGCAAAAGGATAAAGGGTTTAGAAAGCTATTCTACTCCTAGAATACAAGAAACTATGAATGTCTTTGTGACTCTACTAGACTTAGTTTAGCCATCGACATCAACCAAGTTAGTGCAATCTCCTAAGGTAAATGTAAGATGCTCAAACTATTACCATTCCATTAACAACATCAATGGATGCATATCAATGTGCAAGAGATAATCGAAGTAGAGCTCATTAAACCTCTAGTTGACCACGCAAGGCAAACTTACAATTACCAAGCAGCTAGTGTATGGAGTAGGCGAGTTCCACAAATACATATTCACCATTCCTCCCATTCATCTACTTCTACTTCTACTTAACATGAAATAAAATACTAATCTAAGTGAGGAAACGTAGAGACTGTGCAATACTCCAAAATAATACAAATAATCCACCATGAAGACCAACAATGAATTATGCACAATCTTGGTAGCATTATAGCAACAATTTCTCCAAATCTCTGTTTTACAAATTATTTGAGTTGGCCTTTTTGGATGGTCAAGATCGATTCAAGATCAAGGTCCCAGATTCATCCATCAAAGCTCTAAGATAACTAATAGATACAAGCATTAAATGCTTGACCAATTACATAAAAGCACCACCTTGTGGGCCAATGAGAAAATTACAATGCTTTGATCGACCAATCAAAAAATAGGGTAGGTAGAAGTATTATGTGGACTCCACATGTACACTTGGCATGATTTGATTCAAGGTGCTTTGACACGTTCAATTGGAGCCTTCTGATTGGTTGAAGATGAATAGGTGCCACATCAGCGTGCTTATCTCATAAACTTGATCAATTTCTTAGTGACGAGAGAAATATCTCTTGATACTCAACATTATCAAGTCTTCAATTATGATAGCTCATATTCCCAAATTGCTTTGTCTTCACAAATTTTCCCCTTTTCTCATTTTGGCTTCTCGACCTTAATAATTTGAAAGTTTCATGTAACTAGATTGTTCCTTACCGATCCAACTGAACTTCATGAAGCCAAGTTGATGATAATTCCTCTTTGCTTGTAGGTTTGTTCATGTTCTTGGTTTGTTGACCTCCACCTTGAATTTGCATCTTCGCCTTATCCTCAATCTCGAACCACCTTCTTCTTTGTCCCCCTTGATGGATGGATGGTCATGTGTAGATCCTTGCTTGAAGTCTTCGACTTGATCTTGTTATTAGTCCACCTTTCTTTCCAGCATCTTCCTTCTCCCTTTCAAAGATACCTTGCAAAACAAAGGAGACAATTGTATTAAAAGCTTGGATTCGTACTTCTTAAAATCAACTTTTCAAAAATAACAAGTGAAATTAATGCAATTAAAACTAATCTTAATGAATTTTGAGTATGACAAGCTTAGATACTTTCTAATCTTCAAATATGATTGCCAAAATGATGATTTCAAGTGAATTGATTGATTTAAAAGTGTATCAGCTTAGATTTTGTATGCACTTACAACTTCTTTCCTTGCCAAAATTACTTCGTTAGACTCACATATCTTGCAAATTGCCCAAAAAATATGAGTTTAAGTTTAGATCTGCAAGTTTCTAGTCTTTTTGCACTTGATTTACCTCCCAGAAATTCTGATGTTATCCTCCTAGTTCGACTTATGCAAATGATTTTCATTGATTTTAGAGGAGACACTGATTGGCAAGACTGAATTTTTTAGCCCAAAAAGGGGGGTGGCGGGACTTCAGGGTTGCTCGTCCACAAGTGGACAAGAGGGAGTTAGAGTCCGACCCCTCCTTGTCCCTACCTTGTTTACAATGGACATGGGCTGGCCTCTCTTTTACACATTTCTTCACAATTTCACTTCAAACTTTTCTCAAATTCATTTTTTTTCTCAACGATTTCACTTTGACCTCCAAGTTTTGATCAATAATTCTTTCTTCAAAGGTCTGATTTTCACATTTTGTTGGGGAGGTTGATCTAATCTTGCTCAAACTTGGAGAAAAACTAGTTTCCAACCTCTGATTTTACCTTTTTTAAACACCCCTAAGTCCATGGAATGGAGTTTTTATGTCAATATGTGGGCAGAAATATTGGGTCTTTGTCCAAGAGTGGACAAGAGGGGGTTGGAATCTGACCCCTCCTTGTCCATTCCCTATTACAAAGGCTTGGACTTCGATCTCCATTTTCACTCTTCACTTGCAATCTGATTCCATCCTTCACTTCTAGCTCATTTCTTCATCACCAAAGTCTTCAAAATGTCATGTTTTTGTCATTGCATCAGGTTGACTTTTCCTTTGGCCATCATCTTCATCATCCCTGCCTTCATCTCAATCCATCAAGTATTATTTTCTTGTCTCTCTCTTCTCCACTTCAATTCTCACCAAGTGTTTTTCTTTCACCATGATTTTGACTTCAACATCTTTCTTCATTCTTCATTAGTTGAGAAGACTTGGCTTACAAGTTGGACTTACTTCACTCAAAATAGCTCTAGACTTCTAACTCAATCCCTCTTATTCCCCAACTAGGCACTGAATCCCACTTAGGAGATTGGCTAGCTTGGCTCTAAGATGGGCAAAAGTTGCTCAAACTCATCTCTCTAGTTTGGAGATTCTAACACTGCCACTAACTAAGGTTGCTTGAGGCAACTACTACTGCCACGCAAAAAAGAGGGGGTCCCCATTTGCAATGGGGTGATGGTGTGAAAACCTCACAACAGGATGGTATATCCTCTCTTGGGCCTAGAGTAGAGGATCGCTTTGGGCACGCTATACAAGGAGGGAGAACCTAGGATTCCTCGCTAGGTACACCTCATATGGATGGCGAAAGGCCACATGAGGCCAAGAGGGATGGTATATCTCCTCTTGGGCATACGGTAGATGATCACTTTGGGCACCCTATTGTAGTTGCCCCTCTAAACCCCGCATGGATCAATTGTTGGGATGGTTTCAAAGGAGTTTCAATCATATGAGGGTGAATAAGGGTGGCATGAAGAGCGAGAACTACTATAGAATTACTCACTAGGTACACCACCTCATATGGATGTCGGAAGGCCACATTAGGGCAAGACGGATGGTATATCCACTCTTGGGCCTAGGGTAGAGAATCACTTCATGCACCCAATCATGTCTCCTTATCCAAACTCCACTATGGTTGAACCCTAATAAGAAATTAGATATATTATATGATTAAGATGATTATGAATATATGTTCTTTACCCTAGTAATGGTTGATCTTATGAATTGTATCTTAAATAATTGTCTAACATGATTGCAGTGTCTCAACAAGGATCTATCTAGCTTTTACGTTCTTTGGCACACAAGGAGCTGTAAGGGCCTTGGAGAGAGAAATGAAGAAACTTGCCTCCACCAATAACTCATTTAAAAAGAATACAATGGGCGAACGAATGGGAAACAAATTGAGGGCTTTCATTGAGCGCCATGAAAGAACAACTCAAGCTCTCATGGACCAAAACGAAAGAACAACACAACTACTTTCTCCAAGCCATCCAAAACATGAACAACAATAATCCTATACCCAACCAAACCAATGGGGGGGATGTGAATTCTAATCATTTTAAAAATGATAGAACCCCACTAAGGTCAACACCAAGAATAACTAGACCCTCCTTACATAGTTTAGGGCCAAATAGAGAAGAAGAAATTAATGCACCAACTGATAACTTAGAGTAGCTTGTCAAATCACATTCAAGACTTGATCTTGAAACTAGGAGAAACATTCCATTTAAGGAATTTTGTGAAGCTAGATCAAGAATTAACCATAGAAAGGAAAGGGGTCAACCCAATAAAATCTTACATCATAAAGTAAAAAAATTACTTCTTCCTAATTTTGATGGGGCAGGGAAGGTCACTACTCATTCATGGATCCAAAAATTAGATGACTACTTATCTCTTTACCTCATGATGGAAGAAGATGGCAATTCGCCATCCTACATTTAGAGGGAGTTGCTCACAATTGGTGGCACCATGGTTTGATTACACAAGGCCTTCAAAACATAACATCCCATGATGACTTCACCACACATTGAGAGATTTGATCAAAAACACCCAGAGAGGTATTTCAAAGAATTAACCCAATTAAGGCATGAAAGGACCGCAGAGGTCTATGTGACAAAATTCCGAAGGCTCTTTGTCATGGTTCCTGGAATAACTGAAAATAGACTCACATACCTTTTTATGGAGGGAATATCAAAATCTATTTGAGGCTTAGTAAGTGCCTTTGATCCTACCATTCTCCCAGATGCAATCCTAAAAGCCCTACGACTTGACACCACTAAAACGAAGGATAAAGGTTACTCTAAAAATATATCATCAAGAGATAAAACCTTCTATAATGGAGTCAGACATACAAAAACATTTCCTCCTAGAGATGACCGTGAACTACTTTGAAGAGAAAATTTATATTACAAGTGCAAGGAAAATTGAGAGCATGGACATGCTTGTAAGCGAGAAGGGCCTCAAAATAAAGATTTGTGCTTCAAGTGCAAAGAGAAATGGAAGCCAGGACATATGTGTGGAAAAAGAAGCCAACTAAGCAATATAGAGACATTATTTGACAAGGAAGTAGGAGGAGAAGAAAAAGAAAGAGAAGAAGAAAACCCAAGGAAATGAAAAAGGTGTGATGAAGAAGATCTCAAAGGCATCTAATCAAAGAAGCAAGGACAATAAACAAATAGTGACAACTAATTGGACAATTGGAATCAAGATGTGCTAATAAGGAGCTTTGGAGCACATCTAGCAATTGCTACACCCTTGTACCCTCAAGATCTAGGAACTTCTCCAACCAATCTCAACAGTAAAAATGTAATGTTTCAACCTTGCATCTCTCTAGAGAACCTTAAAGGTTCCTTTGGCCAATGAAAGAAAATATCTTCATAGAACATTGCATAGATGTGTATCCCATGCCTTATATTAATCGCTGTCTTATTTTATTTTTAGTCACTGCTGTGTTAGAATCACCTTTAATTGTTGCCCTTGTGAACCACTATCATACATATGACTTTAGTGGTCAAACTTTTATTTGTATGCCTCTATCTTGGGCGCTTATAGGGAAGTTGGCCAGGAATGAGTTTATTAGTATGTTAAGAAAACACAAATAAATTCTTTCTTGGAAAGCAATACGATAGAATGCTAAACCATGACAATCATAATGATTTGCATGTATATGAATATGACTTGGTAAATGAGAAGTAAGTCAACCACTGTTTGATAGAATAATTTAATTATAAGAAAACAAGAGCTGCGATCTTGTTTTTCACAAAGGCCCTTTTATCCTCAGTTTTTTGGGGCATGATAGTTTTCTAACCTCCATTTCAAATTCTATTTATACCCCAATCATGCCTCTTCACCCAATAGAATCGGCCTTCTCAAGGGGATTGGCTACATAAAAAAAATATTAATAATTTTATTTTAGTTTTCCCGAGAGGGACGAAACCATAAAGGGAGTTGGCCCATTTCAAGGAGGTCTTAAAAATTGCCTTGAATGATATGATTAGTGGCCTTTGGTCTTCATACATTTAAATCCCTTGAGTTACATGTTAAGGCATATGATTTTATTCTTTGACAACAACAATACAATGATAGTGGTTTTCTCTTGTCCCCTTTGACATCAATGACAACAATATTTCCAACAATCTCCCCCTTTGTCATTGTGGCAACCATGCAAAGAAATAATCTTTGAATGCAACAACATAGTTCTCCCTCTTTCTGTAAATCTCCCTCTATCTATAACTCTCCCCCAACGACATCAATGGCAAAGGGTTTCCCATTACTCTTATAAAGAATAGTCATCATCTTATTTATCTTTGAGATGTCTTCTCTTCAGAGCCTACAGATAGTGCAACCCCCTAAATGAGAGAGATAGCACTTCCAATTTCTGCTTGAGATACTCAACTTCTTTAGGAAGGGGCTTTGTGAAAATATCCGCAATCTGTTCTTTTGTGGCAATGTACTCCAATTCAACACTCGCTTCTACTACATATTCTCTTGAGAAATGACATTTGATAGGAATGTGCTTTGTTGTAGAGTACATAACAAGATTCTTTGAGATATTGATTGCAATAGTGTTGTGACAAAGTATGGAAATTGCATGATCATATTCAACCTTAATGTCCATCAATGTCTGCTTCAGCCAAAGAACTTGTGTGCAACATGATGCTGCTGCTATGTATTCGGCCTCTATTGAGAATAAAGAAATTGAAGATTGTTTCTTGCTTAACCAAGACACTAGACTGTTGCCAAGAAAGAATGCTTCTCCACATGTACCTTTTCTATCATCAACACTTCCTATCTAATCCGCATTTTTGTATGTTGCTAGGGTCAAATCTTCATTCCTTGAATACCACAAGCTAAAATCCAAAGTGCCTTTTAGATGTTTAAATATCCTTCTGACTGCTTGGACATGAGTTTATTTTGGTGCTGCTTGAAAACATGCCATCATGCCTATTGCTTGCATAATGTTTGGTCTTGATGCTGTCACTTGTAGTAGGCTCCCAATCTTTGATCTGTAGTATGTACAATGCTGATTCGCTTAAAGAGATTCATCAATTTTGCCTAACTTATAGCTTATAACCTTGGGTGTGCTAGCTGGTTTGCAGTCTTCCATCCTAAATTTCTTCAACATTTCCTTGATGCATTTGGTTAGTGAGATAAATAAAGCCTTTTTTGGATTGAGAAATTTGTAAACCAAGGAAGAAAAATAACTCACCAAACATAGACATCTCAAACTCCTTTTAAATTTCCTTTGCACGCTCTTGGCACATTTTGTTATTACTACCTCTAAAAATGATATCACCTACATAAACCATAATAATTAATTAATTTTCGCATTCAATCTTGATGTAGAGATTACTATCCGGAATTCCTATTTTGAATCCCTCTTGTTGTAGGTATATGTCAAGTTTTGAGTACCAACCCCTAGGGGCTTGTCTTAGCCAATAGAGTGCTTTCTTCAACTTGCACACATAATCCTTCTTTATTCTTTGATAATAGGAACCTTCTGGTTGTTCTATGTATGCTTCCTCTAGATTGTCATTGAGAAAGGCTGACTTAACATCCATCTGATAGACTTTAAAGTTCTTGAAATAAGTGAATTCCAAAAACATTCTTATAGCTTCTCACCTTGCATCATGAACAAAGTTTTCTTCAAAATCAATACCTTCAACTTGACCGTAACCTTTACAAACTAGCCTTTCATTGTTTCTTACCACTTGACCATCTTAATTCAACAAACTTATTCTTAAATATTCACTTGGTACCAATCACATTCTCATATTTTGGTCTTGGAACAAGTTCCCATGCCTCATTCTTTTCAATTTGGTTTAGCTCTACTTGCATAGTATTAATCCAATGCTTGTCTTCTCTAGCTCCACAAAGTCCTTAGGCTCAATCTTAGGTAGAAAGGAGAAAGTTGCATGTTTTTATGCACTTGCTAATCTTTATCGCAAGGAATTAGATTTTCTTAATGATTCCTCTATACAAATCTAGATGGTGTCTTTGTATCTTTTTGTTCCATTTCTTCTTTTTCATCACCATCTTCTTCTTCTTCCTTGCAGGTTGAGTCTTCAAATTCTTCTTCCTTGCAGCTTGAGTCTTTTAGGTGATCATTTGTCTGTACTTTCTCCTTTTGATGCCTTGCTTCATCCACTTTTACATTTTCACTTTCTACTTTTGTAATTTTTATTGTAACATCTATAAGTCTTGTTTCTTGGGAAATAACCAAGGAAGATGCCTTCAATAAATCTAGAGTCAACTTTGTCCAAATCTTCATCATTTCTTCTAATGTAGCACTTACTCCTGAAAACTTTAAAGTATTTAACTATTGTTGGTCTTCCCTTCCATAATTCATAAGGTGTCTTACTACTGTTGTCCCTAATTTGCCCTTATTTAAAGTGTAGACTATTGTGTTTACTACTTTTCTCCAAAATTTGTCTGGTAGCTTAGATTCATTCAACAATTTTCTAGCCGTCTATTGCATGGTTTGATTCTTTCTTTCTACAACTCCATTCTCTTGTGGTGTCCTTGCAGCTGAAAAAAGTCTCTTTATTCTCCATGATGCTCACAAAAGTCTTCAAATTTATTTGAGGTGAACTCACCTCCTCGATCTGATCTTAAGCACTTGATTTTTAACCTAGTTTCAATTTCAACCAAGGCTTTAAAACCTTTAAACTTATTGAATGTTTCAGATTTTCTTATAGGAAAGTAAACCATGTCATTATTGAACAATCATCAATGAGCAACATAAAATAACTCTCACCTTGTAAAATTTGCGATCTTGTAGGCCCATAGAGATTCGTATGGGCAAGTTCCAACGGCTTTGTTGTTGAGTACCCCTTTTACTTGAAGCTTGCTCTTGTTTGTTTCCCATGTTGACATTGCTTAGTGTTTGAAGGCTTAGCAATCTTTGACATATCTCTTATGTCTTGTTTGCCACTGATTTCACTAGATTATCAAAGTTTATATAGCCCATTCTTCTATGCCATAACCAATTCATATGTGTGTCCCATATATCACTTTTCTCCCCTGATCTCACTAAGGACATATAGGCTGTTTGTATTTGCATTAGCAATTACTTTTTATATAGTTGTCTTGCTTATCTCCCAACCTTGAGCATGAAAAGTAAGAGTGTGTCCTTGATCACACATTTGACTAACGCTAAGAATATTATGCTTCAAACCTTCAACATACAACACATTTTCTGCTTTAGTCTTCCCATTGTCAAGACTAAGAGTACCTTTTCCAGTAGTATTTGTTGTAGCATTACCTCCAATTTTTACTATGCCTCTGTTACTTCCTTTGAAGTGAGAAACTTGGTCTTGTCTCCCATCATATGGCTTGAGCATCCATTGTCGATGTACCATTGATTTCCTTCTTTTGGGCATGAAAAGAATTTGCACAAGGATAGATTTCTCCTTCGTTTGTTTTAACTGCTCTTGCTTCCTCTTCCAAACAGTGAATTTTCTCATTCAAGATCATGCTTTTGTCCTTTCATACATAGCAAAAGATTCAGAATTTGAACACAGAGAGGGGCCTACCGTTGTAAGAACAAACTCAGAAATATATGTTGCTTTTTAAGGTGGCTGGCAATTAGTTTTGATCCAGTACATTTTTCTGTTTGAAGTTGTTTTCTTAATATTTAATGTGTTTTCCTCAGCTTGAGGTTATTATTGAATTGCCTATCTCTTGTACCCTTCTTTCTACTTGTATTGATATATTATTATATGTAGTCACTTCTATTATTAGTTTTTCCAAGTCGATGATAGGCTATCCCTCTATATTTGTACTTTTTGTATCACCTCTTTGCTTTTGCCATTTATTTATATAATTTTTTTAATCTTGGAAAAGTTAAAGTGAAAGTGCATTTAGAAATTGTCTAAATATTACATTATCACATGACTGTACTAATAAGGTATCTGTTGACATGTAAGTTCAGGTATAAACCATCTTTGAAAAATAACATATATGAAAGAAGAGCAGCATCCATATCGAAGCAGCTCTTGGGACCTGATATGCAGTGTGACTATGATCAACTACTTGCCAAGCCACCAAATAAGCCTGATGCCGTATTTCATTGGTATGTTTCTTTTCAATAAGTTTTACGAATTGGCTTTGGTACCCATTGCATTCTATAAGAATATATGTAAGGCATACTCAATATGAAAGCTTCTCTGTCACTGACATACCTGCATATGACAGTATTTTGATTTCTCTCGGCCTACTCTTTTGTTAGTAAATCAACTTTATTTTGCTGAGGTATTTCATGATATATCATTTAATCCTATATCCCATCGAATTCTTTTTTTGTTTATTTAGTGTTCTTTGTAGGGTTATCCCTATTGCACCCCATGCCCAACTCTTTTGTTTGTAAATTAACTGGATTTTGCTGGGGCATTTCATGACATGTCATTCAACCCTATATCCCATGGAATTCCTTGTCCGTTCTTTTAGTGTTCTTTTAAAAATTTCTATTCATATTATATCCTCTTTTTTTAGATAGAGAGAAGCATATATTTATAAGGTGTAGAATATTGCACCTAATACAACCCATCATGGCCTTAAGGTGAGGGTGTGATGCAAAAAGAATTGCTTTACCAAGCAGCACAACTACGAAGTAAGATTGATCAAGTTTAAACCATAGAGGTAGTAGTCAGTACATATAAGAAAGTCACATGAGAAGAAATATGACAGCAAAACAGCAAAGACATTAGTGCTGCACCAAAAACATAGATGACAGATAAACAAAGGAAAACAGTTAAGTCTTGTTGTTTACATTCTTAATTCAGTTTCCATTTATCCCTTTTTATATCTTGATGTGGGGATGCATAAATTGCCTGTAGTTTACCTAAGTTTACTTAAGTTTTGATTAAGTGTTTCTGCTGTAACTACTTAATTTCCTAAATTTTGTAGGTTTATGATCACATTTTGAATGCCAGTTTTAAACAGAGACTTGAGAATAATTCAAGTCATTATATGGCTTTACCTCTTATAGAAACAGAAAATAAAGTCTAACACACACACACACACACACGAGAGACCAGATATAAATTATGATATAACTAAATTATGTGAGAGTATAAATTTTATCCTAGATTTTCAAATATTTCCTTCCATAACATATCATTACCAAACCATATAGATTATTCTCCTATCTCATAGGATTAATTCGTCAAACAATAGTACATAGCCTTATCAGTTTCTTCAAATGAGCTACAATCGACCTGTCAGCTATTCATAGTTAATAAAATACATTTGTTACATTATGTGGTCAGGTTGCAGACATAGTGGACAGCAAGCATAAAATGCATTTTGATACAAATACAGCTTTCATGATCTCAAGAACATATTCACATTATTTCCATACAGATTTATAGAAATATGAAGATTGATTTCTTTCCAATATACTCGTATCATGAAATAAAGTAGCCGAATTTTGCAAGAGTAGGTAAATCATCTTCATGTCCAAATAAACTACAATAAGAATGTTTGAATGTATCTCAACATATATTACCTCAGTTGAAATTATCAAAGGCAACTAATGATAACTGATAATGATAAACTGGACGAGAAAGGGAGAGAGGGGATCGTGGGAGTGCTTTACAACCAACCATAGAGTTGTATAGCTCTTTCATAAGTCACCCTGAAAATGGGATCCTATCCTTCATGGACAGGGTCATGGGAGCATACCGCATGGCAAGAGACAAACATGTGTAGATCACTGCTACAACTCTTTGGTTGCACTTGGGCTGCTGCCAGACGGCTTACAATGCTGGAGAAGTATAGACTCACTGCATGAGTCTACTAAGGCCCTTCTATGGAAGGAAGCAAACACTGATCCTAATAATGATGATTATTAAGCTCTTTTTTATAATCATTTTATGTTGTGGGATGAAGACTACTTTGGGCCTTTCAAGTGATAATCAAAGTTCTTATTAGAATTTGAAGTCGTATCACGCTCATGTGATGATGGGATGCTCACGTGGACAATACTTCTCTACACGTCATCGCATTTATTCCCAAGACCATATGTAGTGGCCGAGAAATGATTTAAATTTTTGGCAAAGTACTTTGGTTGAGACTTGGAATGATAATTATTATATCAACTTGCCAGATTTTTTCGGATTTGATGACTATTCTGAAGGTTTTTCTAGCCACATTGCCTTATTGATGGAGGATGACTAGCAGGAGTGGTATGTCCCTTCGATTGGGCAAGCAGAAGGTGGCTTTACTTGCATTAATTGTGATGTTTATTGCCTTCTCTTATTACGGAGTATTGTGCCTATTTATCTAGAGTCTAGATGTTTCCTTTTTGGGTTTTTTCTTGCTCCGCATTCACAATACTCAAAGAAACCATTTTTTCGCTTTCTCTGCAACTCTGGCTTTTGATTCCATTGGAGGAGATCAACTTCATATTGAGCCCGACAAGCACGATGATTTTAAGAAAAAAACTGCTATCTGGTTTGTGTGCACGGAAGGGGGAATCGACCAGTTCATTGAAAATGACTGGTTATGATGAAAGTTTGTCTCAGCAATTTGTCTCCTCCTAGTCTGATCGGAGGGTTATTGTGGTGGTATTACCTTCAAAGTGAACGAGGATGTAATTTCTCAAGTGATGGGGCTCTCAACTGAAGGAAGGAAATGGAAGAATACGAGCAGGATCCCTGATGTTTCAAGCCTAAATCAGTTCTTCCTTGGGAAAGAGAAGCCTGTCAAGCGAAGAGGTCATTTTGACTGTGAGAAGCTCCCGCCGCCATGGGACCAGGTGTGTATTGTAATAATGAAGTATTTTACGCTTGAAGGCCATTTTGGGTCTACTACTACTATCACTTGCCTTTCCTTAACCACCTAAGGAATAGGGATCTTATTTCAATTCCCTTTATCCTTTTACATTCTATGGGGTCTAATATCAAAGAGATTGAGGAAGCTAAGAGTCAGGGTAAGAATTTTACAATTCTGTGTCAGGGCTTAATCTATAGGCTTTACAAGTTTCACCTTGCTTTATTCCCCCCACGTGCTATATCTGTTTAGGAAGCCCCGACCTCACCATCTCTCCCCTTCGGCCAATGTTCTTGCGACCTCGGGGCCTAGAAAAAAGTTGTGCTTAAAAATCCCTCCCTTGGTGCTCTCGCAGAACCCCCTGATACCTCCCCTACTACTGACTCGACTGCAAAAGAGACTAAGAGAGCCATTCCTCTTGGGGTTGTTAAAACCAAGGCTCCCAAGAAAGCCAAATTTAGCATTCATCATATAGATTCCGACATTGAAGTCACTGAAGAAACTAGTACCCCACGTTGTTTTGTGAGGCTAGCCACTAAACCTACAAGGAAGGATAAAAATTTAAAGGAAGACTCTGCTTCTGGTGACTCAAAGGAGACTGAGAGTAAGGATATGGAAGAGGAAACCCCGGAGAAGGAAGCCCCGTCGCCAATGTCAGTAGTTCGTCCCACGTGTCCGAAAGCCTCAAAAATGATCCTATGAATCCCGACCCTGAACCAGTCACTAGGGCTAATTCTCCCTCCCCTACACTTGGCCGGGGAAAAACTATTGTGGAGGGGGGATGCAGTGTCAAAGGGGGGTGTTGAGGGTGAGTCTGAAGCAATCAAGAAAAAAATGGCTGATTTTGATGCGAGGTTGCAGGAGGTTGTCCGTGACATTGTTGGCATTGAGAAAAGAATTCAGGAGGTTGGTCGCTTTGCACTGAAAATTATTCACTACTCGGCAACCACTCTTTGTTTGCTGCAGAAAAAGGTGAACAAAGGCAAAGTCAGTGAGGAGAACGATTACAAGGAACTCTTCAAGTTCCTGACTGAAGACTAGGCTAGGATGTTGCTTTCCAAGCCTGGAAACAAAAAGAAGAATTGATGTGATGGTTCCTAGTTTTGTGGTTTCTTATGCTCGAGGGCCTAGCTAGCCTTTACTTCGTAAAAACTTTTATTAATATTAAGTTTCCTATTATAAACTTTATCTAGTATAGCCCTGCGTGGCTTAGTTCGTATATTTTGGTTAATACTTGTGATGGTATAGTTAGAATAGCTTGGACTATTACTTATGCTATTATGGTCATACTTCGTTTAGTTTTTGATAGAGGGAAGTCATGGTGACTGTCTCTAAGTTTTGTTGCTAATGTGTTGACAATAGTTATGTGCTAACTGCTACGTTACTAGATGCCTGTGTCCAGCCGCTGGAGGCGGAGGCAGATGTGTGGCGAAGCGGAGGCGGAGGCAGAGGCGCTCGGAAGCCCACAAGAAGCGTAAAAACTCCAGGATGCGCAATGAAATGCATCCACAGGGAGCTTTTACGCTCCCTGTGGGCTTCCAAGTGCACCTGGGCATCCAAAACACAAGTCTATTCATGAGTGTCGTGAGACATTATTAATGAAAGTGTCATTCAGATCCAGGAGAAACACAAAATGTTTGTGCTTTGACATCTGTCTATAGGTATCGCAGGAGTCGTAAGGGACATACATGAGCCCCAACAAAAAACGTATCAAATAGTTTGACAATATCAATGATTATCGATGATTGGAAAACACTAGCCGTAAATGGTATATCCTTATCAGGATTTGGTGATGACAACTCCTCAATATCTAGAATGCTGAAAAGCATTGTGGCAATGGTAGTGGGCTTATCGAACTTCTGGTTCTGACTTGTCCTGTTGTCCATTGAATTGCTAAGTGAAATCTCCTCAATGTTTGGTGGTATTGCAGGGTGGAGGATTCATTGCAGATCGATGAGTTTCAAACTGGTATTTTTTAATCCTCATTGCACGTAGATAAATCACGATTCCCCCAATCCATGCTTCTATTAGAGCCCAAAATATTGGGTGTCTCTTCCTCTGATATCCAGATTTATTAATTTGGTTCTCATGAATAAATTGGTACTGGAAATTAAGCCGCCTTCAGATGTCCTCCACTTTTCTTCGATCATGGTATTTCCTCTCTTTTTTCCCTTCCATATTGATGGACCCTCCTCAGACTTATATACCCGGGTGATGGGGAAAGGTCGCGAGCTTCTGAAGTTGCGACCTTTAGTCGCTAGGAATTATGTTTTATTATTTATTTATATTATTTAATTATGCATCTTTTAGATGATTATAAATAAATAAGTGTATATATTATTTTTAGACTATAAAATATTATTAAATATACCTAATATATAATCAAATATATGATTATATTTAATGTTCATGTTATAGTTGTAAAAATGTATAATTATTTTTGATTTTGTAATTGTAATGATTTTCTGATTTTCATTGGAATCGTGAACATAGACATATATGATATGGCTATGGCTTATTTGAATATTTGTGAACTATCAATTGGCATTTAATATTTATCTTGATCAATGATGAAGTATCATACTATCAAATGTATTAATTCTATATATTTCTTGCATTTCTTTGTGTGTGTTTGTATATATATATATATATATATATATATATATATATATATATATATATATATACATACAAACACACCCACATGCATCCAAAACTCCCCCAAAAAAAATTCATGCATCCACACACGTGATTCTCATACCTGCATCCACATCCGCACCCGAATTGGTAACTTAGGCTGACTATGCCCTCTAGGCTATGTTTTGTGGGACAACACCCTTGTTTACGCTGCTTCTAATATCGAAAACAAATAATACTTTCACAAAACATATCCTCTTGGCCATTTTCAAATAATTCACAAGTAGGATTTAACACACATAATACTTTAATTTAAATCAATGGCACCAACCTTGGCTTGTCATGCACATAAAAATCTCATAAAACCAATGGTGTCGACCTTGCCTTTCATGCACAAATAACCAGTATAGTACTACTAATAGGGCCTCCTCATTGGATGTTCAATAATGTTCATATCCATTCCTACACAACAATTTCTTGGTCTCAACTTTAATTGCACTTAGTCTGTGGGATAAGACAGAAAGATCAGTCGAGGATCCCATAAGTGTTGCCATTCCTTCCAGTTAACTTGAAGACTAAACGTGATGAAAGAAGAAATCTATCACCAGCCAACCCAAACATGCAATTACTTGACCAATCCAGATGAATCAAAGGATGCCTCCACAAGCCCCTCCATTTTATCCAGTTGCTTCATTAATTGAGTAGGTGGATAATAACATGATTTTGAAACATGTCAAATATAATAAAACATGATTGTAGTCTCATACAAGTACTCTAAAGTTTAGATTTCATAAAAGTAGCAAATGGTTAAAACTCAATTTGAGGATCAAACAAACCAAAACATCAAATTTACTAATAGGTAGAGCATTATCTAAAAATTAATGAAGTCAATAATTGTGGGTGAACCATCCTTTCCAAGGATGCTCCCCAAACAGACAAGTAATGATAGTCATCCATTGAAACACCATTTTGCAATAGGTAACACCTCTCTATTTTGCATGCAAGCACTGGTATGGTTGTTTATTCAACCACTTATGTTGATCATTTATCAAGATTCAAGTATTAATCTCATTTCATTTTTTATGACTTTACTCATTTCAAATACTAATGTATAATCTTACAAACACACCAATATATATAAATACATGCACACTAGTGGGTATAACTTGAATGCACAATATTGACATAACCCACATTCTCACCTACTGTGGTTCTCATGTTTTTATCTATCACCAGCCGACCTATACATGCAATTACTTGACCAATCCAGATGAATCAAAGGATGCCTCTGCAAGCCCCTCCATTTTATCCAGTTGCTTCATTAACTGAGCGGGTGGATAATAACATGATTTTGAAACATGTCAAACATAATAAAATATGATTGTAGTCTCATACAGGTACTCTAGAGTTTAGATGTCACAAAAGTAGCAAATGGTTCAAACTCAATTTGAGGATCAAACAAACTAAAACATCAAAGTTACTAATAGGTAGAACATTATCTAAAAATTAATGAGGTCAATAATTAGTGGGTGAACCATCCTTTCCAAGGATGCTCCCCAAACAGATAAGTAATGATAGTCATCCATTGAAACACCATTTTGCAATAGGAAACACCTCTCTATTTTGCATGCAAGCAATGGTATGGTTGTTTATTCAACTACTTATGTTGATCATTGATCAAGATTCAAGTATCAATCTCATTTCATTTTTTATGACTTTTACTCATTTCAAATACTAATGTACAATCTTACAAACACACCAATATATATAAATACATGCACACTAGTGGGTATAACTTGAATGCACAATATTGATATAACCTACATTCTCACCTACTGTGGTTATCATGGTTTTATCTATCACCAGCCGACCTATACATGCAATTACTTGACCAATCCAGATGAATCAAATGATGCCTCCACAAGCCCCTCCATTTTATCCAGTTGCTTCAAACTAAGCAGGTAGATAATAACATGATTTTGAAACATGTCAACATAATAAAACATGATTGTAGTCTCATACAGGTACTCTAGAGTTTAGATGTCACAAAATTAACAAATGGTTAAAACTCAACTTGAGGATCAAACAAACCAAAACATCAAAGTTACTAACAGCTAGAGCATAATCTAAAAATTAATGAAGTCAATAATTAGTGGGTGAACCATCCTTTTTCCAAGGATGCTCCCCAAACAGACAAGTAATGATAGTCATCCATTGAAACACCATTTTGCAATATGTAACACCTCTCTATTTTGGATGCAAGCAATGGTATGGTTGTTTATTCAACCACTTATGCTGATCATTCATCAAGATTCAAGTATCAATCTCATTTCATTTTTTATGACTTTACTCTTCACATACTAATGTATTTTCTTACAAACACACCAATGTATATAAATACATGCACACTAGTGGGTATAACTTGAATGCACAATATTGATATAATCTATATTCTCACCTATTGTGGTTATCAAGTTTTTATCTATCACCAGCCAACCTATACATGCAATTACTTGACCAATCCAAATGAATCAAAGGATGCCCCCACAAGCCCCTCCATTTTATCCAGTTGCTTCATTAACTGAGCAAGTGGATAATAACATGATTTTGAAACATGTCAAGCACAATAAAACATGATTGTAGTCTCATACAGGTACTCTAGAGTTTAGATGTCACAAAAGTAGCAAATGGTTAAAACTCAACTTGAGGATCAAACAAACCAAAACATTGAAGTTACTAACATGTAGAGCATTATCTAAAAATTAATCAAGTCAATAATTAGTGGGTGTACCATCCTTTCCAAGGGTGCTCCCCAGCAGACAAGTAATGATAGTCATCCATTGAATCACCATTTTGCAATAGGTAACACCTCTCTATTTTGCATGCAAGCAATAGTATGGCTGTTTATTCAACCACTTATGTTGATCATTCATCAAGATTCAAGTAACATTCTCATTTCATTTTTTATGACTTTACTCATTTCACATACTAATGTATAATCTTACAAGCACACCAATGTATATAAATACATGCACACTAGTGGGTATAACTTGAATGTGCACTATTGATATAACCTACATTCTCACCTACTGTGGTTATCATGTTTATAGCACTATTTATAGCATTAATTTATATCAATGCGTATGATATACAATCATATTATTTTATACCACATATATCCGGACCTCTCAATATGATATATATACTCATATTACTGTGTATACCATACAATAATGGAACTGTCTTTCTATACATACATACATCTCACGATGTATACCATACAATCATATAGATGTGCATAACACACACACACCCCACTATGTATGACTATGAATGCATGTACTCATATTTCTATGCTTAACAGTATATTATACATATATTCATTCATCACTATATATTCTTCGAAAACCAATCCTATTCAGAATGCAGTCCACACTCTCAAACCAATATCTTGAGAGACCAAAGTGTCACCACTTCATTGTTTCAAGGAAAGATCAATATGTTGGAATCATTTGTCGTTGCACCAAAAGCTTGAACTGGCAATGCCCGATACAAATGCCAGATTTAACCCAACCCACGGGAGGCAGTTAAGCCATGTCACGAATCTCCAAGGAGGTGCTGACCACCAAGTCAACAAACTCCCCCTCAGCACCCACTGAAGGGAGACTCGAACCCGTGACCCAAGGCTCTAATACCAATTGTTGGAATCATTTGTCGTTGCACCAAAAGCTCGAACTGTCAATGCCAAATACAAACACCAGACTTAACCCGACCCACAAGAGACGGTTAAGCCATGTCACGAATCTCCAAGGAGGTGTTGACCACCAAGTCAACACAATATACCAATACTAGGGAATTTTAAATTTTTACATGATATAACCAAATGAAAATGTTAATGAGCAAGAAGTGGAAGATAGTGAAAGGGAAATATTGAATTCACTTCTAATCTTTGAAAATTGAATTCAAATGTGAAGAAGGGAGAGAGTGCTGTAAATGGGTTAGGTGAAATATTCACGTTAAGAAATTAAAAAGGAAATATGTGGTGAAATGAAACCAAGGAAATATCAAAGTCACTTTAATATTTCAAAGTGAAAAAGAAGTACAAAGGCAAAAAGGGAAAAGAAGGCATAGCACATACAAACAGAAATGAAGCCGATTCATGCTCATGTAAATCCAAAAGAGGAAATCTTTGCAAAGGTGAAGCTAATATCAAGAGAAATTAACATTTCCCATAATTCATTCAATGTCAAATACGTAAGTTTTATTCCTCATAATAAAGCTACAAGGGAAAATATTTTCATAGAGGCAATTGTTTCATCATGAAATAAATATTTGTGATGTAAATGTTAAAACTACGTTTAAGTTTTGCTATTGTACTTTTGTAAAAGTGAAACACTTTGTGCCTTCACAAGTGTTGCACATGAAAGCTCATGCAGGCTAGAGGAATGAATAGAAAGTTGTCAAATCACGGAAGCGGTTGTAAAAATGAATTCCCCTGCTACAGTTGGAAAAATTCAAACTCTATATTCAAAATTTAAACTGCTACAACTGTCTTCTTTCCCCCTCATTTTCTTCCTATATTTTTCTTGTTCTCTTGTAGGAGCTGATAGTGAGCTCTCACACCCTAGGATCACTTACAAAACAAAAAATAATCTTCCACGAGAGAGTATGGTAATTGTAATGTCCCTTATTGGGACTTTACTTGATTTATCATAAAATTCCCAAGTAGGGTTTGGATTGTGCTTGGAAATGGAATCTTAACTTAGTCTTTGTAATGTCCCTCACTAGGAGGCTACCAATTTCCAATGATTAACACACATTACTATGCGTTTAAATCAGATTAAGCTCCAATTCCTTACTTCTCTCCTAAACAAACCCCAAGGAGGATAGGTAATACTTGTCACAGGGAGCTTGGAGACCATCTACAAACAGGCTCCCTCAAGGTTTCCTGAATACATGTTCATACCCATCTTGGGACTTTTCCCTCAAGGCTTCAGAGATACATGTTCTTAGCCCATCTTGGGACTTACCCATCTTGTGAGGATTTACGCCCACCTCTCCCTATAAACCTACCTATCCTCTTAAGGGGCTATAGAGAGTGATTAAGGAATGGCTAGAAGTGTACTAACTTCAAATGGATTATAAATAATAAATATGTGTATAAATAAAATACACGTAACTGATATATATATATTTCTGATCTCACTATTATAACTTATATTAATGCTACAGTATATGTATCAGACCATATATTGGTCCCTTATTCCTAATAGCATTCTGCTATAATATTCTGTGAATCAGTAATGATGCATAGATACGTTACAGGATACTAATTTGCTGTCATACAATGCTTGCCAGAAATATAATGTGATTTATTTCCTTTGATGAGTGCAGATGCTCATAAATAATAATTTCCGATCCTTCCCTTCCATGATTTATTCATTCATTCGGATCTCCCTTATATATCTTCCTTTCGTTAAGAGTTGTGACTCTTCAATCAATGATGAGTTGTGACTACATTATAATCGCACCTCTTTGACTTAAGATTGCTTTGATAATGCTAATGATTATTTGTCCTTTCTAATCATTTCTTTAGTGAATAATAATCACTGACTTCTCTAAATATCACCGTTTTTTAGTGAATCACTGGCCTTGGAATAATCTCTGTTTCCCCTGCTTCATTATATCCATCGATTATGGTATTCGATCTTTCATATCTTCAGACTAATCTTTATTAACTTTTAATTGCTGACGGTGGCAATAAGGCTTTATTGACTTTGTCTTTGATATCCTCTTTCGTATCGCTGGGAGACTCGACCACTCCCTTACGTCAAAATATAATTTACATCTTTTATGTAGCCATTGAGATGCTACCAGTCATGCAACTCCTTACTCCGGCTGTCATTCCTATCTCCTATGAGTCTCCTTAGAGAAGGATCAAGCTCCACTATGCAATACGATACTTCTTAATCTGAAATCAGACAACGCCAAATGGTTTATTTACAATACCCTCAAATATTCACGGTGGGAACATCACTGTAGGTTTGCTGCCATCAATAAATCATGTTGATTGTCTTTGTACTTCATTGGAGACTATATGGTTGATATAACGGTCATTCTTCCTTATGAAATGTAATCAGCTCTGACACACACACACACACACATATATATATATATGCACCAACATACTCATCCCTTGTCTGATTATTATGACTATATTTTATGCTTTCCTTACTTGATATGATAATCAGGTAACTCACTATCTTTATTTGTGATTATGATCATTTTAGTTATGTTTGGTCTTCGTATATGCCTAATGATTGCTGGCAGCTTATAATAATAAATTTCAATTTTAATTAAAACTTATTTCTTATATCGATTCTTGTTGCCTTTAGATTTTGAATGGGGATATTACAGGTGTGATGTCAAGGATGGGGATATGATACAAAGAGAATAGCTTGGTTGATTATAGTTGAAAATGTACAATGATCAATAATGGATCAATGGTAGCCCATACCACTATGATGATACAAATGTACAAGAGGCCTTGCTTATATAGGCAAGGTCGAGAGAAGGATTAGACAAGATAATGACAAGTGTATTAACCCTATCACATGAGAGAACAAAGATTCGGGTTCGGGTTCGAAGAACCGGTTCGCCGGTACGCCAAAATTTTGAAAAGGGGTTTGGGTTCGGGTTCGTTAGTACAAAAATATGTAATTTTTTTTTATATATATATACATATTTTGATATTTATGCAGCCTAGAAGCATGAGTTAAGATTAGAATGTCACATAGTATCATAACAAGTAAACATTTAAACAATAAAACACTTGTAAATTTGTAATCATACCATCATAAATCATGAATCCATGATCGTACTACCATCATATACTTCAAGTTCAAGTTCAACATCAAAGATTCAAAACATTTAAATTAAATCAGAACATCAGTTCAAGTATCATTGTTTGAAGTTCAACTAATGGATTAATAATTTATTGATATT
>MU224472.1:803263-817859 GCA_018584345.1 Thuja plicata
TTTATGTAGCTGCTTCAACTTCTTATAAAGAACTCTAAAATTACTGCTTCTATTTCATATTGTCTTATTGTTTTGCATCTTATAATTTCTAGATTTATAATTTTATATTACAATCATCTGATTAAGTGATTTGCAATTTAGTTCATGCCTTTATGGACCCAAATTTCCTAAGCATTGAAAAAATGCCATTTCTCCTCGTAGTGCATCTAACAAATCGTCCAGGGCAATATATCAGTTATCTATGGAACTGACACAAATACTTGCAAAATAACTGGAACTATGTCGAGTAGTAGGGGGCCTCCCACCCGATATAGTTGCTCCTTACCACCAACAAATCCGAAACTAACCCCTCTTAAAACTTTGTAAATAACAATATCTTCACTTCGAAGGTCATTCACAAGGCTCTATTATTTCACTAAAACATTAACTGCTTATGTCCCGACCCACAACATAAATTACATTATACTTGATGGACCTCACTAGTTGATAAATAAATCAAATAAGAGTCACTTCATTGTGTTTAGATAGTTCAGCTGTATATTCTGAGACAAATTATAACTTCCTCAGCAATCTCTACTATTCCAACTATTCTATTCATTGCCACACTTCCAACTAACCAATTTGTACAATGCAGACCTGACAGCATTTGGCAGGAACTACGCTGCAATTGCAGCTCTTGTTTCATTAAGCATGAAGAGATTAAAGAAAATCGACAACGGAAGCTCTGATATGAAATTTTTAAACTTTACCAAATAACTAGAATATTTCTCCAAGAAGAAAAGATGGAATATTTGGGGCTCCACCCTACGTTGTATACTAGTAGCCTTTGTTGCTAGTTTAAAATAAAGAAACACTAAGGGTTTTGTTGTGACATTTTCACATCATCGCCTCATTGCAAATGGGGACCCCCTCTTTTGCTTGGTAGTAGAGTAGTTGTTGTATTTTTTCCTAGTTTGGTAGCAAACTTCAAGTCTCCAAGTCAATAGGTTTAGGTTGAGTAGCTCTAGATGCGAGTATTTGTCCAATAGAAAGTTTCAACTTGAAGGAAATAAGGTCGTCAAGTTAAGCCCAAAAGTTAGTGAAGACTTTGAGTTATCTTTGGATAGAATTGCCTCACACTTGCCTTACACTTGTAAAACTTGAAGCCTTGACCAAATCAAGATTTCCAAAACAATGAAAATGCTCAACAAGGAGCTAAGCGTTGATTTGATTTCATACTTATAGAGTTGTCATTGCCATACAACACTTGGGAGATGTAAATGATGAATGGTGCCATTAGCTTTTGACATAACAAGGGTAAGGTGAGGGTGGTCTTGGGTAACAAGTTTTAAAGTGCACACCTTGGATCTGATCTAGGACAACTTAGAAGATCACCTAATGAATAGCTCCAACACTTAGCCAAAAGCAGATCAAGAGAATGGGCATGGCTTGAAATCTTGAAATTTGATTCTTGAGATGAAAGTCTAATGTGAAGAGTTGGCAACTTGATTCGAAGTAGTGGAAAATTCAAACATGAAAATGAACAATCAACAAAGCATGAGAAAAGTGGGCGAACATAGAAATGAAAAGAGTGAGCAAGTCTTGACAAGCTTTGAAGAGACCCCAGAGATGGAGTTCCAAGCCAAGGTCAAAAATGTTTCTGACCTTGACTTGGAACAATTTCTAGGCCTAGGTTAGAATCCAACTTAAGGTTGGAAATTTATTCCAAGCCCCATGAGTTCTTTTCCCATAGCATGAAACAAGGATTCAGAGGTGGGGATGAAATCAATTAGCTACTAAGGCATGTTGAAGATGACAAACAATTAGACAAGTATGGGAGTTCAACCTTAAATTTAATGACCACATGGAGTAGTGAAAACATTAAATGCAGATCGGGGGTAATAATAGACAAACTATTAAGCTTAAGAACGTGAAAGTACACCATCTTTTCCATATGATTAGAAGAAGAACATGGCTGAAAATCATGAAAAAGAGAAGCCATAAACGAGAAAAGGAGAAGAAGTTTGAGTTTCAAGGAAAACAAGTTATTATTGACAAACCTCAAGCGCCCAAATGTAGTAAGGGAAAAATTTCAACACTAGGTCAAAATCTGACTAGGTGTTGGAACTAAAATTCCAACACTAGGTCGAGATCCGACCATGTGTTGGAACTAGAATTCTAACAACGCCTTGATTTTCGCCCTCCCTAAAAGCCTTGATCAGGTCGGCCTTGAGTGAAATGCAAATGGGATGTTGATTGTTAATAAGGTCGACATGTTTAAAGGTTGAAGGAAATTGTTTTAAGTGTCTAGAGTGGTCGACCTTGAGGGCTCAATGAACATGTCTCTTTGAAAGTGAAACATATAAAGAAAGGTTGTTCACCCCAACTCTAACCGTCATTCAATATAAACCGTGAATTTTAAGAAGTGCATGTCATAATTAGGTTGTATCTTTGTCAGCCTTTGGAGTGGATCAAGATGAATGTAGGTGGTGAAGTCTCCAAAGTGAAGTGCAAGTTCAAGGTGGATTTGGGATAGATTATGGCAACCAAAGTCAAAGATATAAAATTTGGATCAAAATTTGAAGTCCACTTCCAAATTTATAATCCTAAAGTCGAATTAAATTTTTGTTCTTTGAAGGGTTAATTATCTTAGAAATTATTCTTTAAGTTCTTCAAAGCATAATTAACATTTCATTTTTCGCGACCTTGATTCAAATCATTTGCCTTACTTTTCAAGTTTGAGCCCAAGGGTCCATGTACAAGGGTGATTGTCAAGGAGGTTACAAGCGAGATGGTATAGAGCTGAGCAATTCTTGTCAAGGGTGATGCTCGAGGTCAAGCATTTCATGAAAGAAACTTTTAAGTCAACATGGAAGCGTCATCAACTCATAAGCCATTCATCAAGTCATCAAGAGGGATCAAGCATGTACAAGGAAAATATTTAGGTCTCAAGATGGAATTCAAAGAATCAAATGTAGAGGGAAAAGAGCCAAGTCTATAAACGAAGAAGGTTATCACAATATTGTACTACTGTGGCTTTTCTTTTTTCCTATGAAACCTATTAAGTTGAAATGCAAGTTCATACTTTAATCACTTTATCATATTCTGAAAGATTGAGCTACACAATAGAGATTCCACTTTAAAAACTTTATGTTACTAAACCGGCTTCTAGAAGCATGATCTAGACTCAACTATTTAGAACCTGAATGGAGGTACCTTTTGAAATTCAAGGAGTAAAGCATAGCTCTCATAGCAAGTGAGTGCATGCCATGCTAGCTTAAGATTAGCAAATGTGGCTTGTTGATGGGAAGTGGGGTTATGAAAGTCAAAATATGCTAATCTTCTTATCATATGGTTGTATATCAATCTTTACTTCACCCTTCTAGTCCACTTTCCTTCTTAACGAGACTTGACATTCCAACCTTCTCTTTAAATGCTTTAATAAGGCTCTTAACCTAATCAATTTTACCTATTATATTGGAGATTCCCACTATCTTCATCTAACCTCTTGAAACAGACATCACCACCCCTTCTCTTATCTAGCCATTGTGCATCCAAGTTCAATTAGATCAATCCAACTATATAAAGTACCTCATCAAGGTCAAGAAATCAGATTTCAGGTACAAGCAAGTTTAGAAATCATGTCAATGAGAAGATTTCAAAAAGAAAAAGACGGAGAAGGTTCATGAAGATGAAGCAATTTGGGAATATGGGCAATCACAACTGTAGACTTGATAATATTGAGTATCAAGAGATATTGCTAGAGATGCAGAGACTTCTTTATGATGGTAGAGAAGTGGAATTGATAAAGTTTACAAGATAAACACATTGAGGTGGCGCTCACTCATCTTCAACCAATCAATGGATTCCAGTTTCACATTTCGAAGTTTATCCAATCTAGTCATTCCAAGTGTACATGTGGATTCCACCTAGTATATCTACCTAATGAATTGTCTCATCGGTCCATCAAGGCAATGCAATTTTTTTATTGGCCCATGAGTTAGTGCCTCATTGTAATTGGATAAGCATTTAATGCTTGTAGCTAGTAGTTGCATTAGGGTTGGGTTGGCATAGTCTTGGCCATTGATTTCAAATTGATCTTGGCCCTTCATTGTACTTGAAGCAACTATAAAAGACAAAGTCATCTCAATTGTAAAAGGGGGTTAATTAGTCATTAGCTAGAGTAGAGTAGGAGAGACTTGGATAAATTGTTGCTATAATGTTTCCAAAGTAATTTCAAATTCATTGTGTTATCATGGTGGATTACTTGTGTTATTTTGGAGTATTGCATGGTTTCTATATTTCCTCAATCCTCACTCCTATTATGATTTTATTTATGTTGAGTAGAAGTAGTAGAGTAGATGAATGGAAGATATTGTTGTTGGTGAATTATGGTGAAACTTATGTTTGTACCTTTTGGTACTTGTTGATTGCAAGTAGTTGTGTAAGGTTGGTCTGAACTTATTGCATGTTCTTAACTTTAGTTGGTTATATTCATTTGGATTGTGTCATCATTGGGTATTTGAATGAGTGTTGACAATATGAAAATCATACATGCATCCTTAGAAGATTGCACCCTTCTTTGCATAGTTAATTTAGCAAAACAAGGATTGGTTTAGTTTCACCTCATCCTCAATAATCTCTTGCATTGATAGAGTTAGCTTAGATTCATAAACCCAACTTCTTTTGCAAGTTATTTTATTAGAAGTAGTCGAAGAGCCTAAGTTGTCAAATCATTCACATTCGAGAGTTGATGTCCATTCAATCAATAGTGTAAGTCTTCGTGTGGTTATCAACAAACCACATCATAAAATTGAGTTGTGTCCAACAAGAATAGGAACCTTGGAATCGCCTCTATGATCTTTATTTGCAATTTTTAGCATACGTGGTGTCTTTGTTCAAGAGAGGATTATATATTTCGTGTTTCATCTTGGAATACTAAGTGTTTCATCCTGCATGTTGGAGTGGTCACAAAAACCACATCAATATATTCTCAGTGGAAAGAACCAAAGAACTAATACAAAACTATACTTACCAAGAACTCACTATCAAATATAAAATGCATTCATATTTGTACTCTATATGGGAAATGTAATTATTGGTTACTAAGTTTACACTTTCTCCCTGTTAACGTCTATATTGCTAGTGTTAAATAGAAGCTCAGTAAAAACTAATTTAATTTTTTAGTACCCTTTTCTATCAGGCTTCTGTAAGCCTAAATTAATTTTAGATTTCAAAGGGTCTAGGAAACATAGAATTAAGTTGTGGACATGACTTCATAAGGAGCGATGAAAGATCTGAATGGATGAATATAAATCGGGCCAAGATGAGACCTATATAATTGAAGATGCTCTTTATATCTCAATGCATTACAAAAAATATCTTGCTAGCAGTGCTTAAGCTAATTACTTCCTGACAATATCATTTCTTATCCTATTTTAATGCTTTATGTTTAATGAGGTCCAAAAAATAGAATCCATGAAGAGGAAGGTATCATGTTTAAATAAGAAAAATGATTGTCGTTGTCGATATACTCTTATATCTAAGTAAAGAAGATAAGCTCTATAGAATGGTGAATCTTGTTAGGTTATGGGAACCCTAGTCATACAATAGTCATATTGTTGTGTACCATTCCTTAAGGCCTTGTGTCCTATGAATGCATGAACTTTAACTTTTATTCTTTCCCTAAGTAATTTTACATTCAAGAGCATTTGATGATAAGATTATCGCAATTTGAGTAGGGTGGTGAACTATGATTGCACATAAGACGTGCCTATTTTAAAGAAACCTTGGCCAAGGTGGTGCATTGCCTATAAAATGTATGTTAGTTCATATTACCTTATCACACCTCTTTGTTAGAAAGATCATACCAGATAGGAGTTACCTTAATGTGTGACCGACTAGAGTCGTGTAGGGCTAAAACACCAGAGCTCAAATGGAAACAGATCCATCAAATGTTACGCTCTCGAGTAGGGAAGGGTCATTTTCCAGTTGGAGGATGTCCATGGAACCATCAAGTTTGTGGTTGGGAGTAAATCACCTTGATGATGCTCCCCCTCTGGTAGATAGTTAGATGTACTTGGAAACTTCCAGACATGTTTCAGATCATATCAAGCTTCTTATCTTTCATTCAGTACTTTACCTTGTTCAATGGTATTAGTAGAGAGAAATATATATTGTTTATATCAGTTTTAAACTATTCTAGAATTTTATTTACTTGTTGCATAATTAAAGTTCATTTGCACTTGGTCTTTCTTCATATACATAAGAAAAAAAATTATTGCTATCTACATAGATTTTTTTTTCAATTAAGGAAAAAATAGGTTTTGATGGGGCCCTGAAACCCTATACATAACTAAAACTTTAGAAAAAACATTACAAGTCCCCCGAAAAAACACACAATGGGCCAGCCAAAATATAGGCTAGCCCCCTAGACAATACACAGAAGAACGCTGCCAAAGATAAAAATTTGAAGATCAACAACCCAGAACCAAAACCAACCATTAAGAATTTCCTTTAGTCCCCTTCTTATGGGACCAAAGATTCATATCAAAAGAAGGCAAGGACCTTTTGGAGTGTTTACCTTTAATTGTGATCCATCCTTCTTCCACTTTGGCATCCTTATCTTGCCAGCTTAAAGAATCCAAAGTCGTATTCCCAACACCCATTAAAGGTCCAACACCCTGCGTCGGACCAGCCATCAAAGTCCCAGAGCCAAGAGCACCCCAGAACCCCCATCCACCAAAGAGAGAGAAACTGCAGGGCCAACAGAGCCAGCAACAACAGACTCACCAGTAGAAGTCCTAGCACCATCCAACATAGAACCAACAAATGCAAAACCAGTAGGGGCAGTAGAAACACGGTTTGAACCATCAAGAGATGGGACAGAACTAGTAGTATCCCCCGCAGAGACCAACTCAGTAACCAACTTTGAAGCATCAGGGAAAGAACCAATAGATCCAACATCATAGGCATGAGTCCCTTTATCAGAAGAACCCTTCTCAACCATTTGAGAAGAGAATTTTAGAACAGTGTAATATCGAGAAGAAGAACCTTGGAGTCGCCTCTATGATCTTTATTTGCAATCTTTAGCTTACGTGGTGTCTTTGTTCAAGAGAGGATTATATATTTCGTGTTTCATCTTGGAATACTAAGTGTTTCATCCTGCATGTTGGAGTGGTCACAAAAATCACATCAATATATTCTCAGTGGAAAGAACCAAAGAACTAATACAAAACTATACTTACCAAGAACTCACTATCAAATATAAAATGCATTCATATTTGTACTCTATATGGGAAATGTAATTATTGGTTACTAAGTTTACACTTTCTCCCTGTTAACGTCTATATTGCTAGTGTTAAATAGAAGCTCAGTAAAAACTAATTTAATTTTTTAGTACCCTTTTCTATCAGGCTTCTGTAAGCCTAAATTAATTTTAGATTTCAAAGGGTCTAGGAAACATAGAATTAAGTTGTGGACATGACTTCATAAGGAGCGATGAAAGATCTGAATGGATGAATATAAATCGGGCCAAGATGAGACCTATATAATTGAAGATGCTCTTTATATCTCAATGCATTACAAAAAATATCTTGCTAGCAGTGCTTAAGCTAATTACTTCCTGACAATATCATTTCTTATCCTATTTTAATGCTTTATGTTTAATGAGGTCCAAAAAATAGAATCCATGAAGAGGAAGGTATCATGTTTAAATAAGAAAAATGATTGTCGTTGTCGATATACTCTTATATCTAAGTAAAGAAGATAAGCTCTATAGAATGGTGAATCTTGTTAGGTTATGGGAACCCTAGTCATACAATAGTCATATTGTTGTGTACCATTCCTTAAGGCCTTGTGTCCTATGAATGCATGAACTTTAACTTTTATTCTTTCCCTAAGTAATTTTACATTCAAGAGCATTTGATGATAAGATTATCGCAATTTGAGTAGGGTGGTGAACTATGATTGCACATAAGACGTGCCTATTTTAAAGAAACCTTGGCCAAGGTGGTGCATTGCCTATAAAATGTATGTTAGTTCATATTACCTTATCACACCTCTTTGTTAGATAGACCATACCAGATAGGAGTTACCTTAATGTGTGACCGACTAGAGTCGTGTAGGGCTAAAACACCAGAGCTCAGATGGAAACAGATCCATCAGATGTTACACCCTCGAGTAGGGAAGGGTCATTTTCCAGTTGGAGGATGTCCATGGAACCATCAAGTTTGTGATTGGGGGTAAATCACCTTGATGATGCTCCCCCTCTGGTAGATAGTTAGATGTACTTGGAAGCTTCTAGACATGTTTCAGATTATATCAAGCTTCTTATCTTTCATTCAGTACTTTACCTTGTTCAATGGTATCAATAGAGAGAAATATATATTATTTATATTAGTTTTAAACTCTTCTAGAATTTTATTTACTTGTTGCATAATTAAAGTTCATTTGCACTTGGTCTTTCTTCATATACATAAGGAAAAAAATTATTGCTATCTACATAGATTTTTTTTCAATTAAGGAAAAAAGAGGTTTTGAAGGGACCCCGAAACCCTGTACATAGCTAAAAATTTAGAAAAAGCATTACAAGTCCCCCGAAAAAACACACAATGGACCAGCCAGAATATAGGCTAGCCCCCTAGACAATACATAGAAGAACGCTGCCAAAGATAAAAATTTGAAGATCAACAACCCAGAACCACAACCAACCATTAAGAATTTCCTTTATTCCTCTTCTTATGGGACCGAAGATTCATATCAAAAGAAGGTGAGGACCTTTTGGAGTGTTTACCTTTAATTGTGATCCATCCTTCTTCCACTTTGGCAGCCTTATCCTACCAGCTTAAAGAATCCAAAGTCGTATTCCCAACACCCATTAAAGGTCCAACACCCTGCGTCAGACCAACCATCAAACTCCCAGAGCCAAGAGCACCCCAGAACCCCCATCCACCAAAGAGGGAGAAATTGCAGGGCCAACAGAGCCAACAACAACAGAGTCACCAGTAGAAATCCTAGCACCATCCAACATAGAACCAACAGAAGCAAAACCAGCAGGAGCAGTAGAAACACGGTTTGAACCATCAAGAGATGGGACAAAACTAGTAGTAGCCCCCGCATAAACCAACTTAGTAACCATCTTTGAAGCATCAGGGAAAGAACCAATAGATCCAACATCCTAGGCATGAGTCCCTTTATCAGAAGAACCCTTCTCAACCATTTGAGAAGAGGATTTTAGAACAGTGTAATGTTGAGAAGAGGCGTCATTCCACCATGAAGAGGGCTTCTTCGACATCCTATTATACATATTACACTTAGCAGCAATATGCCATGTTTTTAAACACCTTCTACACCTTAACGAAATTCCTTCATAGTCTAAGGGCTCGACGCAGCTACCTAAAGGAGACGAGAGTTTGATCTCTGCATGTAGCCCCATAGAAGTATCAATTTCCACTAGTATACGAGCATAGGTAGAGTGAAGAAGATCAGACGACTCCTCATCCACCATCAGAAAGTATCCAAGTGCCTCCCCCACTGCCTCCGAGATAGAGTCCAGCCACAAATGAAGTGGGAGGTTAGGGAATCTCACCCACAAAGGCATCTTACTGAAAGTTTCAGAGGCAGGATTAAAATTATGATGCCAAGGTTTAACCATCAATGGGAGACAATCCTCCCAACTAAAAAAGTGATCACACAGAATGATCTTTCTGTCCGCAACAGTGTCAAATTTGGCAATAAAGAAACCCTTGGCCATAGGATAAATTTGCAATGTAGTGATAATGGGTTCCCAGTGCTTAGAAATTCAAGCATGAAGCCTCGGAAGGTCAGGCTAGAAGCCCTTAATCTGCATATTGCCGCATTAGAAGAGAGGTCTAAGATAGTCTCACCAATCGCAACAACTATCTCCTCCACCAACGAGATATCTAAAGATTTACATATTGTAAGTGGTTTAATCATAGAGAATTTGGGGCCGCCCTTACCCCCACCATCTCCACCACAAGCCACGCGAGCTACAAAGGAGTCACCAGGAGCAGTAGAGGAAAGCACAAGAATCATAATGGACGAAACCCTAGCTGCAGAAGCCTCTGGCACAGAAGAAATCTCAGTCGCAGAGACTGAACCATCCCCAGCAGGGCCGACATTAACCCCATCCTCACCAACGAGGATGGTGCGGCTGGGACCAGACGAGGCAGTCTGCGCAGGAGACGAAGTAATCTGCGCAGGAGGAGAGGGGATTGAAATTCCGGCACAAGCAGGAGCCATCGGGAGCACGCGGGTGATTCACAACATCAACCATATCTACATAGATTTTGTTTCCAACAAGTAATGTTGAGTAACTTTTCTTGCATGTTAACAACTTTACTATGTTATGTAGTTTTCTTAAGATTTGTAAACATGGGTCATAGATTGAAGCATGTTTTGAAATCTTAGTTCCTATATTGGTGCTTAAATTTGAGTTATAGAACTTTAAGATTTGGTTTGAGTAAAACCCATTTGATAATAAATAAAATATGAGATGAAACGTGTTTTTTTGGTTGGTGAATTTTGAAAGATGTTAGGAGTTTCCTTGAAAACATTGTTGGGTATACATATTTTTAAATCTCAGTACTTTTGAAATTGTATTTTGAAAAAGTGCAATATGCAATTGTTTTGGGTCATATTTTGACCAAAAATATTAGAAGATGATGTCTTTAGTTCCTTGGTAATTTTGGGTGAAAAGTTATTTTGAAAGCATTGTTCATAAACTTTCACCATTCTTTTAAATTCTTTTAAATTTTATTATACATGATTGGATTTAGAAAGGTTGGACATTTATTTTTGATAAATTAGAACATATATTAGAACCAAAGTTAAAAAGTATAGTTAATCCTTAAAAAACTTGCAGGTTGTATGGAATTAGCTTTAAGCTAGAGATAAAACCTGGCAAAATAATCCAAAATATTTCCAATATTTCATGAATTAAAACTAAATAAACATCCAATTGGAACGCTTAGAATCACACAGAGGGCATAGGAAACTCTTCCACTACTACAATTGAACAATATGTTGATACGTGGATGGGGCTAGCAAATAATGTTATGCCCACCACTCCTCTACATATGCAGTTGGTAGATAATCCGCTCTACATTACAAACTTTAAACCCCAACTACCTAGTAAGGACAAGCAAGGAGAAAATTGAAAAAATTTAGTAGCAAAGAGAAATCAAAATTAAGAACAATAGACAATCTTGTAGATAATTTCCAAAGCGTTAAAGTAATCCAAGTATGCTTATATGCATGCATTCTTTTGGTTAGAGATAAATAGGTGAGCACTCAGGGGTTTGTATTGTTCTTTATGTAAATCTATATTGTGTGTGCATTGTTTACATAACTGTTTATATTTTTTTTCAATTTTCATTTATAAATCTTCCAAATTCATGTCAAACATTAGTAAGATCAATAAATAGTAGAAAAAATGTAATGTTTAGACTTTGTTGGATTTGTTGTTTGTCCAAAGTGCTATTAGATATTGGATGTTAAAAGAGTGTGATGCAAATATATTGAATGAATTAGTGATCAAGATAGCTTTGGGACAATATTCTTTCGATAAAATAATTTTGCTTTCTTGTTTTGAAAATTTCATCTTCTTCACCTGATTCATCCAACAACCTTGCGCTCATAGAGTTCTATACTAAAACAAAAAATCCACTTGTCTTAAGATGTGCTAATATATGTCAATTTGGTCCACTAAAAATATATAGAATCGATTGGCATTCATTGCATGAAAACGCGTGCAACTGCTAGTATTTATAATTGTAAAATATTTCATTTGACAAACCATGTAAGAATCACTTGAAATATTAACTCCCATTTGTTTATAATTTTTTGATAATAGGTTATAGAAGATTTCTAGCTACGGAAATATGCAAAAGGGTGGGATCCATGAGGTTTGAATCACATAGCACTTATGTCATTGGGTACACAAAATTAATGTTAGAGTTAAGTCACCATCATTCATTTACACATTATAAAATAGAGTATTGCCCACAATTCATGAATCTTAACTTTAATCTTATGATCATTCATTTACAACCATTAATAAAGACTTGCCCACAAGGAATGAATCCTGACCTTAAAATTACACTTGAGCATAGAAGAACTTTATTTAAATTTAAAAAAAAAAAGAATTTAATTGGATTAAGAATTGATAAGGGGCATAATTTATTTTTAACTAAATTAAATAGTCAGTTATGAATTGAAGTTTAAATTTAGTGGAATGATAATTGCAACTTTTAATTATTAAAATAATTGAAGCATTGTTTTAACTTGTATTATTAAAATTATTGTATTTTATTATTATAAAAAATCTTATTTAATTAGGAAATGTCATGGACTTTTAATAAATAATATAAATATATACGTAACCAATGAAAATATAAGTTTTTGATTAAGTAAAATAGGTTTTACAGGGTGCCTGAAACCCAATACAGAGCAAAAGATCAGAAAGAAAGCCCAGACGAAAAAGACAAAACCAACAAACGAAACAGGCCACCATGGGTTATGAAGGGGCCCCAGAAACCTGAGAAGGTTTTGAAAGGACCCAAAACACAACCACAGTGGAACCCCACCTACCAAGCACAAGGGAACAAACAAGAAGTTCCCACAAAAAAGACCAACATACCACAACCAAGCGCAGTCGAGATTAACATTTAGGCCCACCCTTATGTGAATGTAAATGCATATCAAAAGAGGGCCTGGATGACTTTGATTTCTTTCCTTTAACTGTTATCCATCCATCCCCCACCTTCTCGGCTGCACCCAGACCAACCAAAGAGAGAGCAGAGGAGCCCGCAAGAATGAGGCAATCCACACCAACATGCACTGCTGGGATAGGGACAATGTCAGCACCACTCCCCAAAATCCCACTTGGAGAGACATGGGCAACAGACTCCACAACACCAGGGAACGAGACATCTAAACCAGAGACAGTAAAAATAGCCTGGTCTGTAACAACAACACCCGAAATGACAGCATCACCATTCTGACCCAAGGTAGCATCAAGAACAACATCAACAACTTCATCTTTAGCCTGATCAGCCTGAGAGGACCAGGTATCCAAACCCCCAACCTTAGACACTTTATGAATAGTATGATGATGGGTTGAAGCCCCCAACCACCACGAAGGCATTTTTTCATTTTAACTCTTTCAGATAAACACTGAGCAACAACATGGCCAGTCTTGTGGCATATCCTGCAACAAAACAAAATTCCCTCATAATCTAGAGTCTAGGACCAAGAGCCCAAGGGAGAAGCTAGAGTAATCTTCTCAGGGAGACCCTTAGAGGCATCTGCTTCCACAAGGATTCAAGGATATGTTGGATGAAGAACGTCAGAGGATCCCGAATCAACCATCTGGAAATCCCCAATGGCCTCCCCCACAGCTTCCAGGACCGAATCCAGCCAAAGATGAAGGGGAAGATGCGGGAGTCTCACCCATATGGGTTTTTTTTCAAAAGATTCGGTAAGAGGATCAAAATCCTTATGCCAGGGTTTGGCCATAAGGGGGAAGTTGTCATCTTTCCAAGTGAAGCTCCATTCACACAAGATAATTTTCTTGTCTGCAACATTTCCAAACATTTCTATAAAAAAAACCTTTGCCACAGGGTATATTTGAACAGTTTCAGATAAAATAGGTTCCCATCATTTGGAAATCCAAGCATGCAAGTCTGATAGAGAGGGGCCAAAAACCCCTAAATCTGAAGATGGTAGCATTAGAGTAAAAATCCTCCACATTTGTAATGATTTCATCAACTATATCAAGTTTTAGATTTACCACAATGGGGTCTCTTACAGAGACAGACGTCACACCAACAACCCGAGACCGAAGGCTCCCTCTCCCTGTAACAATTGCTGAAGACTTGGCCACATGAATGTCTGCTTCAAATCCAGCAACGTCTGCGTAAGAAACAACAGGTCCACTGGGTCTGGCAGTAGAGGATGACTACAACAACGGAGACACACCTTTCACCACTGGAGCAGCTACCACACTAAGCCCAGGCCCTGCGCCAACAGTAGAATTCAAATCCACTTGCAGGCGGGAGCCCACAATGGAAGGAGCGGTGGAAGAAGTCATCGCTATCTGATTTACCAATGAAAATATAAGTTTTTGATTATGGAAAACAGGTTTTGATGGGTGCCTGAAACCCTATAGTAGATATAAAAGAGACCTAAAGCAAATAATCTTTACAATCCAAGCATCATAAAACTATCAAAATGAGCAAAATAGTCACATCGACAAAAAGGCAGGATCACATATCCAAAAATCCAGGAACAAAAGCCAGGTCCATCCTTAAGGTTATATCTCTAAGAATCTCCGCTGCCCTAATCTCCAGCTCTGTCATTCTTCCAGCAGCTTCTCTGATTTCAGCCAGCTCCTTGTCAGCTCCCTTGTCTGTCTTATTCTTTGCATTTTCATCTTCTTGGAGTTGGTTCCTTTCTCCTTGCTCCTGTCTTTCCTCCGTATTACCTTTTTGCTCTTGGAACTTATCAATTATGACCTTAATATTGTCATTAGAAGCTTTTAGAATATTATAACTCTGCTCTGCAATTTTAACCATTGTAGCTTCAATGTTTTCAA
>MU224472.1:827023-856608 GCA_018584345.1 Thuja plicata
TCAAGCTGAGTTTAAGCTCTTTAGATAGGATTTGAGTAAAGTACCTGATGGCCTCATTTGCAATCTCCTTGTCTTCCTCCAAAGTCTGATCCCCTTTCTTAATAGCCTTGATTCTATTAGTTGTCCTGTGTTTCATGGTAGATAGGTGGAAAAATTGGGAGTTTTAATCCCCCTCTTTCAACCATACCGATCTAGACCTTTGCCTCCAGTACATCTCCTCCTTAATCACAATGTTATGCAGATCAGTCAAAATGTCTTTTTCAGCCCTGATTCTGTCATCATCATACCCATGAATTTGGATCTCTTCTTGGATCATAGCCAGCTCAGATTTAATCCTGTCTTTATTTTGGAAGATATTACCAAATTCTTTTTTGTTCCATTTTCTGATCTCCATTTTGATGTTTTAAAGCTTCTTAGCCACTCTGTACTGCGTGGTCCCATCCATGTCTATGCCCCACCAGTCCTTGATCTTAGATAGGAGGTTGGGGTGGGTGGTCCACATCTTTTCAAATCTGAAGGGGAAGGCCTTTTTCCTATTAAGATTTTCCATATTAAGAGCAATCGGAGAGTGGTCCGATCCGAACCTTGCCAAAGAGGAAAGGTGACACTGATACAGTTGCATCCAGTCCATAGAGATGAGGGCTCTGTCCAGGCGGACCTGAATGCACTCTTTACCCATACGCCTATTTGACCAGGTGAAAGTGCCCCCCCCTAATTCCACATCAACAAGAGCCAGGTCATTAATCAGACTAGCCAGGTTCTGTCTGCTATCCAGGTCTGGTGGCAAGCCCCCAAACTTTTATGATTCCAGAAGGAGGGTATTGAAGTCCCCCATAATAATAGTTTTTGGTTCATTTATTTTGGAAAAAAGGGTACGAATCTTGTCCCAGAAAGCGAGTCTTGTGAGCTTAGTGTTAGGCGCATAAATGTTCATGACAGCCCATCCCTCCTGAGAAGATGGATTAGTGAAATGCATAAGTAAGATATTGGCTTCGTTCCAAGTGACTTGGGCATTAAGGTTATCCTTCCAAAGCATCAGAAGGCCTCTAGAGGCTCCGTCCAAATCTGATGCCGCGCTCCTCATACTTTTTCCAAAAGAAATTCCTGCAACTTTATCCTTTTTCATTTTAGTCTCTTGTATTAAAAAAATATCAGGTCTGTGGTCTCTAATCATGTTTCTAATGATTTCTTGTTTATGGTCTCCATTTAGCCCACGGATGTTCCAAGATATGATCTTCATGCTTTCTTAAGAGATTCTTGGATGGTCCTCTGGTACCCATCCGCAATATTTCTTTTTGCTTCTTCCTTTCTGATTTGATACATACTCTTCCTACTAGGTGTGTTTGATTTGCTTCCTGTGTCTTCTTTAGCCCTGCTTCTTGTTGCTGCGGGTGATGTTGGGGATGGTTCTTTGCTATTTTTCTTTTTCACTATTATCCATGCTCCCTCATTTCCCTTTGATACATCTTTGTAACTGTCAAAAAGAGCTTCCATTCTTGAGATTTGACCCGGTGTAGAGGAGGAAACCATTTCCAAGAAATGACTTATTTTCCTTGGTGAAAGGAGATCGTTGTTGCTTTCATTTGGAAGCTGGGAGAGGTTTGGTTCCTTACCCATCTTGAATCGCCCCTCTTCCTGTGTGTCAGGGACAACAGAGAGGTCAATACTGGCCTCAGCTGTCTCCCCCTTAACAGAAGGCTCCCTGCTCTCCTTGTCATACGACCCCTTATTGTCCCCCATCTGAGTTTGGCTAACTACAACTGCTTCACCCTCTATGTCAATATCTGGGAGGGCTATTGATTCCTCCTCTGTTGATATAGCCTTTTCAAAAGGCGGTTGTTCTGTGTGCCTTTCCCGACTCTCACCAGAAAGAATCCTTTGCGGGATTTGCTTTTGTTGTAGCTTGTCACTAGAGATTTTCTCTATCCAGATTTTTTTTTTGTGTAAGAGGTCCTTGTGCAAGAGCTGGTCATCATGCCTCTTACCTTGTTTAATATACTCCTTTTGAGCACTTTCCTTTTCCATGGCCATTGGGCACCTGTTAGCTTTATGTCCGACTTTCTTACAGTGGAAACATGCAAAAGGGACACTCTCATATTCAATCATTTGCACTCTTCTTTCCAATCTGGATTGAAAAAAAATAGATTCAGGCATATCTTAGCCCACATCAACTCCAATGCAAATCCTCGCATAAGTGAGTCGCTTCTTTGCTGCTGTAACAGGGTCAATGGATAGCAGCTCCCCAAAGGATCTAGCAATACCCTCAAAAACATCCTCATGCCAATACTCTAGAGGCAACTCAGGGAGTCGCGCCCAAATAGGAGCTTGGGTCAGAAAGTCCTTGTTGAGATCTAAATTAGAGGTCCATTTTTGCAGAATAAGGGTAGATCTGCCTACTGACCAATTTCCAGCACAGAGGATTTTTGACAGGTCCTCTTGACAAGAAAACTCAAAAGACATGAATCCTTTTGCCATTGCCGTTACCGCAACCTGACCTTTAATATCCCATTTGTTTTTAACAAAGGTTCTGACTATTTCAATATTGGGTCTGGATCCAATGAACTTGCCCACCAGAGTAGCATCCATGCTCATAATATTATGATCTATAAGCTCCGAGGGTAGTTCTAAAGCATAGATCCCTTTATCTTTGTTTGAAACAAGCTTGATATTTGGGAAAAGAGACTTACCAGAGGGTTTGACTCTGAAAAGATTAGTCCACCGCCCCAGTGGGGCCCTAGCCGCACCCATCTCACTATTTTCAGGTGTAGAGCCATTTTTTCCTCCTGGATCCGGCTGTCGAATCCGTGGGACCCCATCGCATGTTGCATCCTCGGTACCTTGGTCGATACCCTGGCCCTGGCAGGTACTCTGATCACTCTGTCCCGAGCCTGAAGGTTTCCCACCCAAAGCCAGATTCAAATTAGTGCCTTCTGACGTCGTCCTTTGGTCACCCGCTTCGCTCCCTCTCTCGCTCGCCATCCGATTTACATAGTGTTACCAACTTCTTACAAAATACATTACAAAAATCCATCTTTCTTAAAGTGAAGGATATTACAAAAAATGTAGAAGTTGAGTAGAGAAAATGAAAGAAAAAGCATTATTTCTATTGTGAACATTTTACTCTAGCAACTTTCCTTGGCATCCAATGGCTTCACCTGGCATTCAAGTCTAAAGACTGAGCTCTCAACTATCATCCACACCATGTTCTACAATTTGATGTGAATGTTAATGAAGTGTCGTCCATTTTGTACCTTATAATCGTCAAATCCAACAAGGTGCTACAAAAATCATTAGCCCCAAATAAAAAACTAGAGGATGGTAAGGAAAGTAGATCCATTGCCTTATGATTGCTTGATAATATTTTAGAAGTTATTTCTGAATGTAAAATAAAAATGATAATTTTTATTTTTTCATAAGGGGGTACCTTCAAAACACAATTTTTTTAAATGCGTCAAAAACAACTAAGAATCAAAGGGTTGGATCATTGAATCCTTTAGGGGTTTGGGTAAGGTGTAGCTATCTTGTACCTTCATAAACATAAATCATGCCAAAATTGTGTTACAATATGGTTCATGGATCATCTATGGGAAATTTTTGCAAAGTCCAAGCATGGGATATTGACTTCCACCCATCTAGCATTGTCAAATCTAAGTATCCTTTGTGGTTGAATTCTCTTTCCTTAACTTTGCCTTTTGACCCTTTTTTAGGACATCCTCCTAGCTTAATAGAGTGTAATGGTGCAAATAGGACTTTTAAAAATGAGCTAGCCTATAGTTTCAACATAAGGTTTGTGTTGAGATGGATATTACTTAGGTCCCTACCAAAGTCCATTGGGCTATTCATCTCGAGAATTGAATTTGAGCAAAAAAGTAATTATTTTAACAAGACAAAGTCCTATTTTTATTTCCATCAAGGTGGTCATCTAATTTGAGACTTTCTAGTTTGCAAATCTCACACCTCAATTTTGTCTACCTTGCATTGTAACACATTTCTTTCCCCTATTATTAACTTTGCAAGTGATGTGTCTCTATAGCCTTCCTTAGACCTCCCAAACTGTTTTCATCCTATGATCTTCATTCTCCTCTCTGTCAATAATCTCCTTTGCACCTCCTCCTTTTCCCCATGCTTTCCCTCTACTTCATGGGAACCTAAGTCCTTTAAATAATCTCTCCTAGACTTCTAACTCTAGAGTGTCCAAAAGAAAGAAGTAAAATTTGTCTTCTCCAACCAACCTTCCCTTTCTGGACCTTACCTCTATTTCTTGAGCCCTTGTGATAGCATAATCCTACTTTCTTCTTTTGTAAGGCCTGAGTATAGCCTTAGCTTCAAAAATCATCTCAATTATAAAGATAAATACAATACCTCATTATTTAAGGAGGAAAATCCTCTCTTTGTTCCCTAACAATGAATGTTTGCATCCAATCCTAGAATGTAAGGGGTCTAATTCTCTCCACTTGGAAATATCAATTTGAGAAATCCATCCAAACTAATCAGATTGATGACATCATGTTGCAAAAGTTAAAATTAAAAATATTTGGTTGCAAGCCTCTCTTGTTTTCCGTTTGTAAGGAGGCTTTATAATTTTCAACATACAAATCATTCCAAATGTAATAATGGTTTTGTTTTGGGCATTTCCTCTTAGATTTCCAAACATATTAATTTGGGTATAGATCCTTATAATTGTTTTGAAGGAGCCTTGAAACCCTTTACAAAAAGGTCGCTAAAGATATTCAAAGACAACCCACAACAAGGAACAAATCAAGACCAAAGCAAGGGTTTTCACATCAAGCTCCCTCAACGTGGAACAAACAATGCACGAGAAGAACTACATGAAAACTCAAACTAGATAAAGGATCCAAAATCCAAACCTAAACCTATGATCATCCAACATTAGGATTTACCTTTTCCCCCCTTCTTGTGAGATCGAAGGGTCATATCAAAATAGGGCGAAGACCTTAGGATGTTTACCTTTTACCATGATCCAACCTTCTTCCACCTTTGCAACCACTTCTTTCCAGGCCACATAATCCATCACCAAAATCCTGACACCCATGGGGGTGGTAGCACTATGCGCTGGTGCAACGAACTGAGATCCAAGGCCAGCCACAACCCCAAAGACATCCACAGCCAATGGGACAACACCAACAGACTTACTAGTTGTAACCCTATCACAATCCATTACATAAGCAACGAGAGCATAACCAACATAACCCTCTATTGGGCCAGCATCAGCTGAAGGGAAAACACCAACAAACACACCAGCAGGAACCCTATCACAATCCAACACTGAAGCAACAGGAACAGAGCCAACGGATCTAGCAGAACCCGCATCAGTAACATGCGACACGTTGACAAGAATATCTTGCTCGACCACTTGGGAGAAACTCTTATGGGAAGAGTTATTGAATATCATGTAATGTTGATAAGAAGCACCTTTCCACCATGAAGAGGGATTCTTCAATTTTACTTTCTCTTGATCACATTTAGCCGCAACATGCCCTATTTTGAAGCACCTTCTACACCTAAAGGGAATCCCTTCATAGTCCAAAGGTTGGATCTAGCTACCCTTAGGAGACATAAGTTTAATCTCTATAGGAAGCCCCTTAGATGCATCAATATCCACCAAAATACGGGCATAGGTGGACTGAAAAATATCAGAAGACTACATCCACCATCAAGGAATCACCAAGCACCTCACCCACTTCCTCAAGAAGTGAATCCATCCAAAGATGAAGTGGGAGGTAGGAGAGTCTAACCCAAATTGGCATCTTGCAGAAAGTTTCAGAAGAAGGATTGAAGTCTGGATGCCATGGTTTTACCGTCAACGGGAAATGATCCTCCCAAGTGAAAAAGTGATTGCACAGAATACACTTTCTATTCGCAGCTTTTCAAATTTGGCAATAAAGAATCCCTTGGCCATTGGAAAAATATAGACATTATCAGGGATGATGGGTTCCCATTGTTTAGAGATCCAATCATGGAGCTCTGGAAGACTAGGCTAGAAACCCCTAAATTTGTAGATCACCCCATTGGAAGAAAGGTTTGAAGCATCTTGATCAATCTCTGACATTGTCTCCTCCTCCAATGAAACAACAATAGATCTACAAACAGGAAAATGCCTTCTATCTACATAAGTCTTCTTAGGATGAAGGGCAGAACCCTTGCTCCCACCACCAGCCAGGAGACCAACATAGGAATCCCTAAGACCCGCATAAGAACCCCAAAGAAGGGTCGTCACAAGAACCAACCCAACTAGGGTCGGCTGAGCACACTCAGTCTGAGTGGCACCACAACTGAGACCCATAGACGAGGGAAAAATTACAACCCTAGTCGCAGAAGAAAAGGGACAATCACCCACGACTGAAGACAAGGGCTTCACCACAAAAGAGGCATTACCCCCAATCAGAGCTCCGATACGAGGAACAACCACATAGGGCGGAGCAGCAACATCCTTCTACGCAGCAGCGGAAGACGAAATCACAGCTATAAACATAGATAGAAGATCTTAGATAGTTGCACTACATGTAGCATCCAGAATAAGGATTACAAGGAATATCTAGCCAAGTGGAAGAACAAACTAGTGGAAGATGGATCCTTATAATTGTTGCACTTCAGTCACTATTATGATTGATACATATGGTAAGAGTAGTGTTTCCCACAATATTGTTCCACTTTGAATGAGTAGTGAATGCCTCTCGATTTCTTGGAAAGAAAAAGCTTTCAAGAAGTTAGAATAAGTTGTTCTCAGCTAGCCAAGAATCAATCCTCAATCAATTTTAGAAGAATTTTGGGGAGGATAGTTTAGATCCTATTTGAGCATTTTTATGATGATTTGAAGTTATTTATGTGCCAAGTGGCATTACCCCTTCAAAGTTGTTACGCCCCTTTAGTAATTCTTAAATATATATATGATTGAAAATCTCCTTTGTAAGAAAACCTTCACAGATAACATTTTTGGATTCTCAAAGGTGATGAAGTGGATGAGCGATATTTCAAAGGTTAAAAGCATTATGGATTCCTTTTTTATGTTAGTGCTTTATCGAATCATGTCATTTTCACAATATAATAGCATAATGTTAAAGTCATCTATGTTATACTTGGAAAGGGCTTCAATATTTTTAAATACTCACAAATAGAATTTAGTGGATAGAGTTTAAACATGTAAAAATGGAGGTTGGAGGAAATGGAGGATGGGGGATATTTATCATCTGAAACTAGCTTTTCACTCACATATTACATATTGCATGTGAACCATTATTTCACTCACATATCCATAGAAAACTTAACTTTTCATGAATTAAGAAAGATTTTATATTTTTCAAATCCAATCTAATTCAGTAAACTAAATCTTTTGAAATTAAGTTTACTAGAGAGAGGATACAAATTTCCCATCAACTTTAGAGCTCTCTAGCTAAATTCCATTATGAAAGAGTTTAATTAGCTTATTTTTTTCTTAATCAAATTTTATGTTTAAACATACATGTTTATGAATGGAGATAGAACCAACCTCTCATAAAGATTTGGAATCAAATTTTCTCTTTTGATGGGATCAAAGTCATAATATTTTTTTTCATTTTCTCTTAATTTTTCAAGGATGCCATGGCAGGTGATTTTTTTTTTTTTTTTTAAATTTCTTTGTATTAGCATCAACATCACAATGTTTACAATTTTTTATGTCTTCTTTAGAGAAATCAGTAATACCATTATGCTTTTATTTCTATTTACACTTTTTGTTGTGTTTAGAATTGGATCCACGATGATAACCTTGCTTTTTTTATATGAAAATTAAAATGAAAAAAAATTATGTCTATCTCAAGATAATATTCTCATCGGTCTCTTTAGGATTAGTAATCAAAATGAACTTTTCATAATAATGTACTTATTGAGTACACCATAATCCTTTACATATCTTTTTAATTGCACCACTTTCTTTTGAATTTTACTCAATCAATTCTACACATTTTGACCTTAAATTTTCCTAAAACATCATCAATTGATGTACCAATCATCTTCATAGAAATAAGAATAGAATTATCTTTTGATAAAAATACTAGGTAGAATTATCTCTAGATAAAAGTTTAAAATCCACCCCACTTATTGATTGGTAGAAATTTGATTGGTAGAAATTTTCTTGGTTTTAAGTAATAACTTTCAAACCAATTTAAATGTGCCTTCCTAGCTTTAATTATGTAGAAGAATTTTATTATTATTCATTATAGTGACGCACCGGTATAGTTTGAAATATACCTATAATTGAACAAGTTGTCAAGATTGTAAGCACTAACTTCACTTTCACATGGATGAATTACTATCTTAGCCTCCAACGCAAATGAGGGGATACCATAGGTGGTATGAGGGGTTGGCCTTAACCATCACACACTAAGCTAGGTGGCTTTGGTGGGTCCCAGCTATTATTTGTTTGCGTTGTATTTGTCGTTAACAAGCCGTAGGTGGATGCAACATATACATGGATGGTCTTATGCCTATGTTGAATCAACGCACATCTCATTGTGTGTACGGTGCTTGTCTTATCAATCGACAATCAGTCAGAGGGTTTTTTGAAATTGTTTTCTCCCGCCCAACAATTTAAATGTCTACCCAAATCAAAATGAGAAGCATCTGTCTTTGACTATCATAAGCACTGCAGGGGAGCTGCGAAGTGCCTCCCAATCAAACCTGCCTGCAGTGAGTTTAGAGGCGTTTGCAAACTGGAAAATAGGACGTAGTCAAGTATGCAGCGTTGTGCTCTCAACCTCCAATTTTTTGTTTTGAATACATCATTCTATTCTTTGTCCTTATTTGCTGCCTTATTTTTGTAATCAATTTGATGCAGCCAAGGAGCATAGCAAATTAGATGCGAGTCCCGAAATGGAGATTTGTTTTTTGTTGAAGGCTAGAAGGCTGGAAATTGTAATTTATTCCACCTGCACGGTTCTGAGTAGAATTGCATTTTCTGTGTAACTGACAAAGCTTTTCTTCTCTATCTGCTTCATATTTGCCTCATTTTCTTCTGTATCAAGAGGCAGACGCAATTATGGATTTTCAAAAGAGGAATAAAATGTCTGTGAATATTGTAGAATTTCATACTAGTGCTAGGCTCTAATCTTTGTTAACTGCTTGAAGTCATTTCCCTTGCTATTTGAAAATAGTAGATAATTACAATTGCATTTGAAGCCTATGAGTATTCCTCACAAAATATAGTGTACAGTTTTATTTTATCCCACGTTTGTAGTGTTTGATCCATTTTGAATGGTGGTTGTAAGATATGTATCATTTTCAATATTATATGTTGTAATTGTTACTATTAGCTTTCTTCCCCTGTCGTTATTTAGATGGGCTAAAAGGAACGACAAAATTAAAATAATGTTTTGTAGTTGGATCTAGTGGCCTCAAATTTTTAAAAATAATAATAATAATAAATATTTTGATAAAGTAAAAAAAAAAAATCCTATTCATAACATTATTTTAGTTGTAAATTCAAGATTATTTTAGTTGTAAATTTAAGATTAGTTCTCTAAACATTAATGCAGTTACAAGGAGCCTAGTTAGATTTTTAAACTGAGTCATACTTTATCTATGAAATGAAATTGATATTGGTAAAAACTTATCTATAGTGTCAATCTGGTTGGTATTTTCAATTCTAATATATTGTAATTTACATTTTTTTATAATTTTTTCCTAATTTTTGATACAAAATCTGGTTGGTTTGTTCAATTCCAATATATCACAATTCAAATTTTTTGATAATTTTTCTCCAAATCTTGAATCTCAACTAATAAAAGGTATTGATTATGACATACATGTCATTGGATATGGTATATTGGACATATCAAAATGTCATTACCAACTCAAAGAAATAAGATACAATTTTATATAAGTATAATTGAATTTGAAAAATAAATTACATTTTATATTTTTCTTAAAATAACATTTCAATATTTAAAATAATTAATATTTGTTTGATTTAAATATGATTAGATTGAATAAACAATCAATTTTGTATCTTCTATGTTTATTTAAGAAATATTTTATTTTAAAAATTTATATGTATTTAAGAAATATCTCATGTCAAAATTGTTGAAAATGAACTACTTTAAGATTATAACAAGTATAAAATTTATTATAAATATAATCATAAAGAAAAATTTTAAATTGAACTTCAAGTTTTTGGAATGAACATTCTACTTTAATATTCTAGTTAAGAAAATAATCAATACTATTTTTTACCAATATTTTATTACTTTATGTTCAATAAATTTTTAATATTTTTAAAATAAAAATTAATTTTGAAATAAATAATTATTAAAAATCTTAGAATATATAATTTCAAATTTTAAATTTGACCACTTTGTAAAATTTACTATCAAAGTACAAACAAAAAAATTAAGTTTGAATTTAAAGGAATCTATAAAAGACATGTAACCTATTCATACCTTTAAATTGCAAACCAACTTAACAAATACTACTATTTGATGGTTATAATTTATTTGCACAAAATTTTTACATATCAAGATTGAATTCAAATTTGACCCCATCTACTTTTTGATTAAGTAAAATAGGTTTTGCAGGGTTCCTGAAACCCGAAACAGACTAATAAATCAAATAGTATCCCAGACAAAAAGAAACAGAGACAAAACACATAACAGGCCACCACAGAGCCATATCAAAAACAAACTAAGCTTCTAAAAAGCAAAAAACACAGGGACATCAAAAAGAACCAGGGACAATCAATATATGTCCACCATCAGGCTGGCCACCTTTGCCTCGAGGAGCTCCATCTTAGCAGCAAAATTCTTGATCTTTTGGAGATCAGTCGACTTATCGTTATCCTTTTTCTTCTTTGCACAGACCCTAGTCCTCTTACCAGGACCCTAATTTGTCTTCTGCTCTTTTTCCATGCCTATATTGGCTACTTCTGTCCCATCAAGTTTTTCTTCCAATTTTTCAATAATAGCCTTGGTGTGTTCATTGGAAGCTTTGAGGATATTAAAACTTTGTTCAGCAATGTTTTTTAGGGTAGTCTCAACCCTAATCATTTTATCCTCCATTTTTCTGACTTTGGTACTCAGATTCATCTGATCAACAATCGTGCTATCGATATTGGCTTTGTCTGTACCTTTAACTCTATTCTTGAGATCCTCCACTTCATGGAATAACCATTTAATAGTCTTGTAACTATCCAACATGTTATTCCTAGTGTTATTGAGCATATCCAGCTCAAATTCCCTTAAGTTGTCACCGAGCACCACCATAGCCGGGTCAATCAGCTCCTCCAGCTTAATCTGACCATCCTCACCTTCGATGACCTTGGGATTAATGACTTCCCTGGTAATCCCTATTTTGGCAGTTTTGACATTGAAGTTACGCCAAACCATTTTCCTCCCCTATTTAGACATATAGCAGTAGTAATCGTTGTCCTGTCCTTCCTCAATCCTCATGTTTTGGGGTTCTGAGAACTAAGGAGAGGGAATATCCTGGTTAGTCTCATATTGCTCGTCTTGGATCTTCTCCTTCACCTTGTGGCAAGAGTCAGGGGAATTTCTACGAGTATGATCCTCAGGAGTCTTCCATCTAGCGCTCTCATCCGTGTTCTTGCCCTTTTTGTTTTGGTATTTCACAATGGCAGTTTGCCTTCTCTTGCTTCTTTTTCCACTAGAAATCTCTTCCTCACCTTCTGTGTTCATCCCTTCCTCATTTTCATTATACTCCTCCTTTGAGGATATAATCGTGGTAGTCTACTTTTTAGATGGGGTAACCAAATTTTCTTTTTTAATGGTACGCAGACTGACAATACGCTTCTTAGAGGAGGAACCCAGATTTTTCTTTTTAGTGTCATAATCATCTTGATCCTCGGAGTGCAGACCTTCACTATCTTTAGTCTCCGAAGGATTGTAGTCAGAGCCAGAGGCCTCCATGTCCTCTTTCTCAGCAACCTCCTTCCCTAAAATTTGGGCTTTAAAAAACTCATAAATAAGAAGTAAAAGCCCTTCATGCAAAGAAGGATTTGCAATAGCCTTATCCCTAAACCCATTGATATTTTCATTAATAGATGCATATAAGTAAAAGAGTATAGAAACATGCATACCATGTTGAAAATGATTCATGAGAACAAAGTGGTAGGTTATGATCCTGTCAAACATGGTATCCAACGTGATATAAGAGATGATGGCTCTCAGGATAAATCTCCACAGTCTTTTGAACCCTTCAGGAAGATAGTAGGGCCTAGCTTTGATAAGAGCTTTCTTCTCTTCATCATTCCTCACAAAGTCACTTATCACAAAATTCAAGATTTTACAGTCTCTGTAAAATTTCTTACCAATAATGGGATACTAGTAAAAGTGGAAATTACTTCCTCGGTCACCGTAAATTTTCTTCCCTCAATCACCACACTGGCCTCGTCCTAGCTTTTCATGAACATTTTCATCACCGATGGCTTCCCACCATGAAGCCTTTCAATGAAAGTGGAAATGCCACCTTGCTAAAGGTAGTGCCAAACCTTGGTCTATCTCCTCCATTTTTCACAGTCTTTAGAGGGCTCCCTTTTGTGTCTTTCACCTCCCATTGCAAAAAAAAAGCTCTGATTCACAAACAGGAAATTACTACTTAACAGACACTTTCTCTCTGAGTTATTCCAGCCTTGAAAGATAAGTTTTGCCTTTGCAAATGGGCACCCAGTAAGTGTGCGTGTGTAACTTGTAATCATTGCCTTTCCTGCCTATCTCATATTTTCCATTTATGGGAAAGTCGTTGTCATACACAACATTAACTCTCATGATTAATGCTATAAATCCCTCCTTTCCCTGGTTTCTGTGATAATCAATGAAATCCATTACTTCACGTGGGAGGTCTCCTCCGTGAAGCCAGCGAGTCTGTTTGCAACTTTTCACTACCATGTTGGAAAACTAGTTAGCAACGTGGTTGGCTTCCCTGTACACGTGGGATATGTGTACCTTATCAAAGGTGTTCAAAAGGTTGCGGGTTTCATATATCATGTTGGCAATAGTCCAGGATGGTGGGTGAAGCTTTTTGAGGCAATTAATAATGTTTCTTGAATCACCTTCTAACCATAGACTTTTTATCCCCAAATCATGTGCTAATTTGGTGACTTGGAGGGCCGCATTTTCTTCCATGTAGTGATTGGTTTGAGTGCCAAGTGGAAGGATGACAATAGCAGTTCCCATGCCAAAGTAATTTTGAATCACACCACCACTTCCCACCTTACCCGGGTTACCCTTGGCCACACCATCGAAGTTGTCTTTAAACCAACCTTCCAGGGGGAAGCTCCAGGTGTAGTTCTATATTTTATCTTTGGTCTTCTTAGGATCAACAGAGTTGTCTTTACCTGCAAAAGGATTAGTATTTCCATAGGAAACATAATTTTCCAACAAAGCATGATGTATCTTCTCAAAAATTATTTTGGGAGGAACACTACAGTCCCTAAAGATACGATTTTTGCGCTCTTTCCAAATTCCCTATCAAAGGTGAGGAAGCACCCAAGTCCAAATTTTGTGAAAAGCAGTATTCTTAAAAGGCAGGGTCTAGTGGGAGAAGAGGTCCTGAACAGAGGAAGGAAAGCACCAATGCATCCCAAAAACCAACAGGAAGTTATGCCAGACATAACTGACATAGGAGTAATGAAGAAAAAGATGGTCCACAAATTCAACTTGACACTTACATAGAACACACCTATTGGGGATCAGAATTCCATGATTTAAAAGGTTATCAATAGTAAGAATATGATTTTGAAGAAAAATCCAAAAGAAGACATTAATTTTGGGAATAAGGCCATGGAACTAGGATTTATTCCAAAAAGGCTTGGCTTTTTGGTGCATCTGGAAAGAGTAGGCTGAAGCAACCATGAAAGTACCTTTTGGGGAACCTTCCCAAATCAAGGCATCCTGATTATGGGACAGAGAAATAGTGTGCAAAGTCATGGATGGGGAAGAAAAATCCAAGGAAATAGATGGCAAATTCACCCAAGAATTTCCCACTATGTAGTTGCAGACCCTAGACCCGAATTGCTGATTGCACTCATCCTTCCATAAGTTATAGGAGTCATTGTCTTTTAGGGGTCCCGACTGTAACCAATTGTCATTCCAAAAACTGATAGTTTGACCATTACCAATTTTCCATTTAGCTTTAGATTTGGCTAGATCTTCGACATTGAGGAAGCCATTCCTGATAAAAGAACCTTTCGGGATTTCATCACAATCAAAGAAGTAACTCAAAGAATCATTGGAAAGATACTTATCTTTGAAGAATTATCTCCATTCCCCTTTACCATGGAAGATGCACCATATATGTTTTGCTTGGAGCGCCTTGTTGAAAGGCCTGATTCTCTTGATACCAAGTCCTCCAGCACTTTTAGGGAGGCAAACTTTGTCCCAAACAATCAAAGGGAAACACTTATGCTCTTCTACCCCAGACCAAACAAATCTTCTTTGTATTTTTTCCATAGCTTCCACCACTTAAGCTGGGATAGAGAAGAGGCTTGAGGCATAGGTAGGCAGGTTTTGAAGAGTAGATTTAACCAACTGAATTTTTCCTTCTTGACTGAGAGTGATCCCCTTCCAGTCGACTATTTTTCTATTGAATCTATCAATGAGTCTATTCCAAAATTCTTCAGGGGACTTAACACCAAGAAGAAGACCCAAGTAATTAGAGGGGAGGGAGCCAATACCACGACCCAAGATGTCCACCATTCTCCTTTGTCTGGCCTCCAGGGTGTTGGTAGATAAGGCTCTAAGGGATATGATTGAATTTGGGCCTTTAGTTGACCATTTTGAAGATGTGATTGGGGAAAAACTCTATGATTATATAGTGAGCCTAAATGACTCTCAAATATGGAGGAATCTTGATGTCTTGATGGATGAACTTTTGACAGTTTGCAGTAATATTTAGAGGATGTTGGAGCACAGGCTTATCCCTACAGATAGGGAGGAAGATAGGTATGTATGGGGATTTTGTGGCAGTGGAAGTATCACTATCAAGGAATCTTATAATCTTTATTTTGTTCATGGGTCTGACATAAGTTTTGTCAGCAATATTTTGTATAAGTATGGTATACCAAAATCCAATGTGTTCATGTAGATTGTTTGGAGACGTAGGGCCTTGACTTGGGATAGGTTACAAAAGGTAGGGAAAGTTGGTCCTTCCAAATGCGTCATGTGCAACGAAGAGGAATAAAACAATTATCACGTATTCTTACATTTCTCATTCACTTGGCAACTTTGGACCCAAATTTTTTAGCATTAGAGCTTGGCTTGGGTTTCTCCATAGAACATCCTTTCATTAATTGATCGTTGGCACTTGAAGATAAGGAGTCTTGGGATGAATTTTTTGTGGAGGGCTTCTCCAGCTATGATTGTTTAGAATATTTGGCTAGAACATAATAGAAGGGTGTTTCAAGAGCATGAGCTAGTAATGGATAAAGTTTGGGACAAAATCAAAAGTGCATTGGTTGAGCTTTGGGAGGTTCGGAGGGAAAAAATAATAGGTATTGTGTAGGATGAGATGCATTGGATTGATTCTTGGCCAAGGTTTAGATGGTTAGGGAGAGATAGTCAGATGGGGAAGAAGAAGAACAAGTCACAGGTGAGTTGGGTCTCACCTAATGCTCGGTGGATAAAGCTTAATTTTGAGAAGGTGACAAAAGGGAATCTATGCGAGGTTGGTTATGGTGGGGTGTTTAGAAATGAGCTAGGTCGAATTGTGGGTCTTTATGCAATGGAATATGGTATGGAGACTAACAACGTAGCGAAAGCTAAATCTTTGTTGAAAAGTCTTGAAATAGCTATTTGTACCTTGGGTTGGAATAGATTATGGGTGGAAGAGGATTCAAAAGTGGTTATTCAAGATCTAAATGGTTGTAAAATCAAATATTGGCATCTTGAGGCCATATTGAGAAATATATGTTCTTGTTTGCATTCATTTAATTTCTACAAATGCTTCCACATTAAGCATTTGGATAATAGTATTGCTAATTGGGCTGCTAATTTTGGTGTGGGTTATTTTTCTCGCTCACATGAGAATGCTAAGGTTTGGTGGTCTGGTTATCCTTTTGATATCCATTAGGTGTTGCAGGAAGATATCAAGGCTCACCACCTAGATAGTTAGTTGGATCTCTTTGTGTTGATCCTTGAAAAGCACATGTTGTGTTCAAGATGTTTGGAATATGTAATTCTTATGTATAGATGGCCATTGGCCAAGTCCTCTTTTTTTTGGTTCCTAGAGCCTATAACTAGGTTTATAAATAGCTAAAAAGAAAATAATATTTAGCATATATTGCTTTGTATTTTGTGTGCTTAAAGGAAAAAAAGAAAGAAAGGTGTATCTTCTAAGATGGATGTATGTATATGCAGGTAAGAGTTACACAATTGTAAAAAATGAATTAAAAAAATTACATGAGGTTATTTTCTATTCACTGATAGATGAAGGTTTTTGAATATGCCTCGAAGTTTGCAAGGTTGTGATTGGTGATGTTAGTTTGTATGTCCTTTGTGGAAAGCACATTATATTTCTTTGTTCATGATAAACAATACGACTTAAGAAAACTAGAAAATTCTAAGGCTTGAAGAAGGAATTTCTCGAAAGTGATTGGAGAGTAAAATTGTACTCTATAGACATTATTTGGCCATTTTGACATTTTTTCTTTTATTTATAATTTACAAAAAAAATTAAGACATGATATTTTAATTCAATGTAGAGAAACTATTAAATAAAAATTGAATTGTAGACATGAGTTGTTCATAATCTATTAGAATGTGCTTGCATTTATGAAAATAACTAGCATATATTTTTTAATGAACATTTCATATTACCCTCAACAATCCATTATCAAGAAGAAGAAAAAATTAAATGCAAAATATCCTAGCATGCATTGAAAGAAAGAATAAAAAATTAACCCAAATCCACCAATTATGCATAGTATATTAGACTAAGAAATCTAGAATAGCTTACGAAGCTAAGTATCCTATAAAATTAATTGAAATCAAGATTGAAAAAATAATAGAGCATGACATGGGTTGCAAAAATAAAAAGCAATCAAATTATAAGTTATGACACAATTAGGAAAACATTTAGTACAATAGACATTCCTTAAAAGATAAGAGGTTATATTTGTCAAAAACATGCCTCATAAAAAATTAATTATAAAATAAATTTCCTCCATCTTTAACATAAGCACAACAATTTAAACATCTACAATTAATATATAAAAAAGAAAATTAAAAAAAATAATATTAACGTAATCTAATTAAAAAATTTACTACTCCAATTTAAATATTAAATATTACAATATTTATAAAAATTATATATATTTGAAATAGATTGATATTATATAATATTTTTAATAGAGTAGAAAAGATCCTTGAATGTTTACTTCTGATTTAACGACAACTATTACTGTATCCAAATCTTTATGCAACTCTTTCATTTTTATAGACTAATATAATTTTTAATTTTTTAAAAAATTAGTGAAATCAATATAATCTCAAAAATTCAACCTAAAAGAGCGACTGAAAGTTACATTATGATTCCTGAAAAAGTCAAAAGCAAAGATCCCCCTTTGCTTTTGCATTCCTTATTTTCTTTGAAATATAAGCATTTTCATTCTGCTTTTCTGCAACTCCAAAACTTACATATTCATGGACACGAACCATTCATGAAAGTTAAGTTAATCTACAACAATTATTGTTCGTCTCCATCATCTAGAGACAAGGAAAGACCAAGATCTAAAACTGACGAAATCTTTCCACAACCTAGTCATAGAATATCATGACAATACTAATTATAGTAAAAAATATTCTATCTATTTTTTCCCTGCCCAAATCTCCTCCTGAATTGCTATTACCATGGACAGAGGTGAAACAAAGAGAGCCTAGCACTAGTATGGAATGCTACAACATTCATAGACAGTTTATTCCTCTTTTGAAAATCCATAATTGTGTCTGCCTCTTGATACAGAAGAAAATGAGGCAAATATGAAGCAGATAGAGAAGAAAAGATTTGTCAGTTACACAGAAAATGCAATTCTACTCAGAACCGTGCAGGTGGAAGAAATTACAATTTCCATCCTTCTAGCCTTCAACAGAAAAAAAAAAAAAATCTCCAGTTCGGGACTCGCATCTAATTTGTTGTGCTCCTTCGCTGCATCAAATTGATTACAAAAATAAGGCAGCAAATAAGGACAAAGAATAGAATGATGTATTCAAAACAAAAAAATTGGAGGTTGAGAGCACAACACTGCATAAGAAGGAACTTGACTACGTCCTATTTTCCAGTTTGTAAACGCCCCTAAACTCACTGCAGGCAGGTTTAATTGGGAGGCACTTCGCAGCTCCCCTGTAGTGCTTATGATAGTCAAAGACAGATGCTTCTCATTTTGATTTGGGTAGACGTTTAAATTGTTGGGCGGGAGAAAACAATTTCAAAAAACCCTCTGACTGATTGTCAATTGATAAGACAAGCACCGTACACACAATGAGATGTGCGTTGATTCAACATAGGCATAAGACCATCCATGTATATGTTGCATCCACCTACGGTCTTGTTAACGACAAATACAACGCAAACGGATAATAGCTGGGACCCACCATGTGATGGTTAAGCCATCCCGGTATGAGGATATACCCCTTTGGTGTATGGGTCTTTGAATCCTTACTTATGTTTGGAACATCGATGGAGATTCCTAGCTTACACATGATAACCCTCGGGACCTTGTCCATCATTTCAAGATTTCTTATTGATTGAATGATTTGTTGGTTACATATTATTTTTAAGGTTCATCCTTTTTATTTTTCTTTTCCACTTACTTGTGAATATATCTGGTGACAAATGAAATAAAACAACTTCACTACCACTAGTTAATCTTGTGTTAGGAATAACTTCATAAAAAATTAAATTATTACGCACCCAACATAGACATAAAAGGGAACAAATATTTTTTTCTAAAACCAATTTAATTGATAAGCATGGCTTATATTCCACTACATAACTCGCCAACACAAATCGTACTTATTTCAATAGAATTATGACTGTTGATTTAGTTGTTGATTCGTAAGATCAAGTAAAAGAAATGTGTTTATATCTTTATTGCATTGTTGTTAATATCACACATACATAAAGTAATACTAGAATAGACAATAGAGGGAAGGACCAAGTGTAAAATAGAGTATATACAGCCTTTGACCTATAGAAACCCAAAATGGGAAAAACTCTATAAGAGAAAGGAATTTCCTCATACTATTATCTCCTTGCTATTTTATAATGGTTTATTACCTTCTACAAACTTTCATAGACATATTATATTCAAGAGTATGTTCAAATAGTTATACTATTGGGAAAATTTGTCTCAACCTTGCATTTACACAATTGCTATTTTTAGTAATTTTTCATTTGAGCATGAATTTGCCCCGTTATTTTCCCCAAAGGTTTGGATGGGCTAGATAAGCATGCTAGTAAATTTTTGTTGCAAGATCATGTCCACTTTTGAAGATATTATAGTTTTGTTTTTGAAAGTTGCCAAAAAAAATTACAAATTCAATTTTGAAGGATTTAGAGGTGTCAAAATAGCCTAAAAATGTGCATAAATGGCATAGGAAGTTACAAGGTGATAGAAAATGTCACAATCTTTATGGCACTTCAAACGGTTCATCAATTTGACACCTGTATTGAAAGTTATGTCCTTTGAAATTTTGGTCTCCTAAAATAGGAAATGTAAAAACATGTTGAATACATAAATGAGCTATAAAAGGGAGTTACACATGTTGGTGTGTGTATTGACACATCATAGGGCATCTTTGGTTGGAGATAAGATGGGCACCACTTTACAAGTGGTTTCTAGCACATGGTTTTGTAATATTGTTTGACAATTTCATGTACTATATCTCCTATATATTAGGTGCATGAGATGGAGGGTGTGTGTAAGAGTCATATATCTATTCAATTACCTTTAGATCTCTGATTGGGGATACTCTCGAGAGAAGCTTTCTCTGCAAGTATATTGTAATCTATTATTGGTTTCTGAATAATATATTGGGCAACTTTTGGAGTGTAGAGTTTTTCTCTCGAAAGGGTTTTCTCCACATAAATCATTGAGTTGTGGTATGCATGTTATTTTTGTTAAGTTTTTGTAACTGTTGAAAAGATCTAAGAAAGTTTTCACATAACCCTCCTTTCAAAATTAGTGTATGAATTTGTTATGCTAGCTAACTTCCTTGCATATACAACTTTATACTATTTCTAGATGACCTTCTTGGTCATACTTCATGTCTTATAAGACTACTTTCCTCAAGCGACTTAGTATAACAACACATTACAATTGTCAACTCCCTTGCAATGTCCCTCAAGGGGTTAAATTTTTTATAAGTTATTGGATAGCTTCAATGGGAAGCACAAAGGAATTCAAGATTTCAAATACTCCAACACACTTTGTCTCTACTTTCTCTATATCATGGTTCTATTTGGAATGGCTTTAGTGTATGAAACCATCTTGTAATTGCAAAATAACCAATGATATTTTTAACAATAACCAAAACTATAAACATTTATCTTTAGGGTTGAGAGCCATGGATAATTATTTTTCATTATTCTAATAATATATTACATGTCTAATCACTTATGATAGTTTTAGTACTCTAATTTGACTTGCTAAGCTCTTTGCAGCCCTCTTTTGAATATTTTTCCTTGAGGAAATGAGTTCTATGAATGTTATATGATTGGAAAACTCTAAAGACATATGTTTTGATGTTATCTTATATCACAATGTAGTTGATCTATTTTTAAACAAAGGATGAGAACATATTTGAGTCTTAGAGGAATTCAAACTTAGAGACATTGGGATATCTGAGATTCTTTTAACTGTTATTATGAGAGTTTACGAGCGTGTTGAGGGCAGATTCAGGACCCCGGAGGGCTTCTCATATACTATTCAGAGCACTATTGGGGTGAAACAGGGATGCCCTCTTTCCCCCACCTTATTTGGCATCTACATTGACGAGCTCGAGGGTTTCATCATACTCGTCTCTCCCAGGTGATGGCTTCTATTTACACCAAGTCTTAGTTTCCAATCTTCTTTTTGTTGATGACGTGATTCTCTTATCCTCCTCACCTGAGGGTCTCCATAGAATTCTTGATATCTTGGCCTCCTTTTGTGACTTGAGACAACTCGTGGTTAATCTGGAGAAGACACGGGTCATGGTCTTCAACTGCTTGAAGACCTCGCATTTACACTTCTACTTCCAAGGACAGGAGATCGAGATTGCCTCCGCATACACATACCTTGGGGTTAAGTTTTTTGGTCCTTGCTTCAGTTTGAGACCTGCCATTCAGCCCAGGATCAGCAAAGGGATGGGTTCCCTCACCCTGATTGAGAGACAGTTCTTTAGACACCACTTTCAGGACACCTCGTCCAAGTTATCCCTTCTGGATTCTCTGGTTAGGCCTACTGTACTCTATGGCTCTGTTGTTTGGGGACCATTTCTCCTTGATTCTGACTGGGCCTCTATTGAGCGTATACAAACTCTCCTCCTTCGGCGTATCAGTAGATGTCACTGTACCACCTCCCACAGCATCATCTTGGCTGAGTTCGGGGCTCATCCCTTTAGGTTAGGAGCCATCTTCGACCTAGTTTGGTTTCTTCACCGCCTACGTTGCTTCGCAAACTCTTTAGATGGCCTGAGTAGATACTCTTACCTCGCCTATTGCTCTTCTGTTGAGTTGGCTAGATTTGACACCTCCTCTAGAGCTTGTTGTTGGTATGCTCATGCCACTTCCCTTTTGGGTTCCATCGGGATTGATATTGATCGCCTACCCCCCTTTCAGTTTTCTTTGGACGCTCTGACTCATCTTCTCCCCTCCAGACAAGAGTTGAATGAGCATGTCAGACTTGACATCTACAGGTAGTACATCATCTCGACTTGGACCAACCCTAGTGGGGGTTTACGTCCGAGGATGGCTTTTTATGCTGAGCACTTCTTACACATCCAGGATGGGATCATCGTTCGACCCAGATATTTATCATAGCATTGGTGCCATGTTGTCCGGATCACGCAAGGATCTTTCAGAGTCGGCTCTCACCGCCTGCGAGCACAAACTGATCATCACATTGACAGAGAGGATCATATTTGCAGTTTATGCACATTGTCTGAGATTGAGACCAAGGCACATTTCATTTTTTGCTGCCCTATATACTATGAGATCAGAGGGAGATTTTATTGCTTATTCAGAGATTGCAACTCCTTGACTTCCTTCTTTTGCTACTCTGACCAGAGATGTCTGGCACTCGATTTACAGGAGACGGTTCAGCTCCGTGACCATACCCTGCAGCTTCTATTTCCCCAGAAGTTGGTCACCGAGCAGCTCATTGCGGATTTCTTCTCACCCTCACCCCCGACTCGGGGTGTGAAGCAGCCCTCATGTGCCTCCACCATCGGTCACTCTGGATCAGTGAGACCTCGCAGTGCTTCTACTCATCAGCAACAGACCACCAGCAGATCACGGCGACGGCTCCATACCCTTATTCTTCTGGGTCACTATCCTTCTGTGTTGGATTTCTTTCCGCTCGGGAAGGACCCCTAGTCCTTGCCCTGGTGGTTCTTTGTTCTCTGCTTCTTTTTGTTTGGTTCCTTGTTCTTTTTGTTGTTCCCCCGACCACCGTTTGGTGGTCCATTGATTTCTTGTTTTTTGGTTGTTTGTTTCCTGTCCCATAGACCCTTGTTGGTCTTTCGTTGGACATTAATAAATTTATCTTATCTTATCTAAGTTGGAGAAGGTTGACCATATAAATTTTAGTCCTAAGATAAAGAAGATTGATTATCTCAATATGAAAGTTTCAAAACTACATAATAAGTTTATTTTAAATTAAAGTAAATTGATTATGTACACTCTATACCAAATAAATGTTTACTATTTTCAGGTATAATTATTAGTTTGATAAAGATTTGAATTCTTTGATATGGCAAATTTCAAAGAATCCATCCACCAAGATTCAAACCTTGACATATACACCAACAAAAATAGAATTGAAAATTTTTAATATAACGAAACCAAAAATAATCAATAAGACAACACACTTTTTCAATTTAATCTTCTAAATTTTAATGATGTTGAACTCCCCATCTTGTCCCCATTCTTCTCTTTAACCATTCTTAAAGCCTACTTTTATAATTCACCCAATTGTCATTATACAATGAATCAGTTTCTTTATCATATCAAATCAATATACGTGGAATCCACAAAGCAATCACCATTTTCTAAGAAAGGGCATACAAAAATTCTCAATCTGCGCAACAATGCCCGGAAAGCATTCTTTCATGACTTCTTTTATTCAACTCTACTCAGCAGCTGAACTTCTTTACCTTTTACACACATCACAAATCTTCTCTTTCAAAGAATGACTTCACTTCTTTCTCCAACTTGTTTGGAAAGCTTCAGATCAATTAGTTAAGTATAAATTGATTTTGAGATCAAATTTGAAAACTAAATCAAAAAAGATTAATTATTTAAAACCAAAAGAATTCAATATATAGATACAAATTTACTATTTAGTATTTTTAATTAAAAATGTCATTCTAACATAAGTAAATTTTATCTTTCTTTTATATTATAAACATAAAATAATTAAATTATTTTTATTTTTAAGTTTAAAAATTCATATAAACAAAACATATTAGGAATATAACGTATTAAGAAGTCTTCAGAGAAAAGCAGACACAAATAAGTGTGCTGAGTTCGAATCCCACCCGCAACTCTAATAAAAAAAGTGCTGGCCTAGGTTTCCTTATCAAATCATTATACGTTGAATCCAAAAGGCAGTCCTTCCAATGCACGGAAAGAATCCTTTTTTGGGGCTCTTTTGATTTTGCCCAATAATTTATTACTTCTTTTATATATGGAAATCCAGTAATCCCATTAAATGTGGATATATTCAACTTTGCTCCCTAGCTGGATATCTGATGGTGATGGCGAAGATTCGCTCAAAAGTTGATCACTTGTTCTATCTCCAAAATAATAGGTAATTTAAGGGTTGGGGATAATTTCGTTGAACTATGGAAATTTGATTTGTAATAAAATTGGATAAATTATGTAATTAATGTTTGACTTATGAAATATGGGTCAAAGATTTTGATTTAAAAATTATACAAGTAAAACATTTAGAAAATATTTCTTATTTATTAATTGATGAGTTAAAGAGTTCTATGATGAAAGTTCATAAGACATAACACTTACCAAGGGTTTTGCAAATGAACTAGCAAGCTAAATGGGCTTGACCTTGGGGGTAAACTCTATGATTAAATGTGCTTGAGTCGGAGAAGTATTGGGATGTGTGACTTTCTAGGAAGTCTTGATGTTTCACCACTGTGACCATCATCTATATGCAATGAGTGCTAAGTGGACCATTCATTCTCATGAGAGATGGATTTGTGTGAACCATTACTCGTGAAATACAAGTCAATGAGTTTGACTCAAAAACTATGTTATTGAATACTAATGTTAATATCATAATTTAACATATTGAAGAAAGTCTCTCCTTCTGAACAATTATGAGCTGAAAGGACTTTGTGATGAATGGTTCATTAGGCACAACAGTTATTGAAGTATTTACAAAGAGGGTTGCAAGCAAACACGTTTGACCTTAATGAAGAACTTCACGGTTAAATGCTCGAGTTAGAGTGGTATTGGGATGGATAGCCTCCCAAGAAGTCTCAATGTTTGATCCCTATGAGCATCATTAGAGTGGTACCGGGATGGATAGCCTCCCAAGAAGTCTCAATGTTTGATTCCTATGAGCATCACATAGATACAATAAGTGTTAGGTGGACCGATCATTCTCATAAAAGACGGATTCATGTGAGCCATACACATGAAATATTAGTCAATAAGTTCGAATAAAAAACTAGACAATTGAATCTTAATATTAATATCATAATTTGACTCACTATGAAAAGTAATTTGTACTTATCAATTGATGCGCTGAAGGGACTCTAATGAATGGTTCATGAGGCACGACACTTGTTGAAGGTTTTTCAAATGGGATAGCAAGCTTGACCTTGGTTGAAACTCCATAGTTAAATGCACTTGAGATGAGTAGCATTAGGATGGGTGCCCTCCCAGAAAGTCTTGATGCTTCACCACTTTGAATAACACCTAGATGTAATGAGTGTTTAAGTGGACCATTCTTTCTTATGGGAGTTGGGTTTGTGAGAATTACTACTCGTGAAACATGGGTAAATGAGTTTGATTCAAAGCTATGTAGTTGGATTTTGATATTAATATGATTTGGCACATTGTAAAAACACCTCCTAATCTATTAATGAGCTAAGGGGGCTTTATGATGAATGACTCATAAGGCACAACACTTGCTAAAGGTTTTGTAAGTGGTGTACCAAGCTAAGCAAACTTGGTCTTAGTAAAAATCCATGATTAGACATAGTTAAGTCAAAGTAGTACTAGAATGGATAAACTCCTGAAAAGTCTCAATACTTTGCTCCTATGAGTGTCACCTAGATACAGTAAGTGTTAAGTGGATCATTCATTCTCATGAGAGACGAGTTCATGCAAACCACTACTTGTGAAATATGATTCAATGAATTTGACTAAAAAACTATATAGTTGAATCCTTATATTACTATCATCATTTGACACATTGCAAAAAATGCCTCTTGTCAATTGATGAGCTGAAGGGGTTCTATGATGAATGGTTTACAAGGCACAATACTTGTTGAAAGTTTTGCTAGTGGGGTAGTAAGCTAAGCAGACTTGATCTTGAGAGAAACTACATGGTTAAGTACACAATCGAAGTAGTACTAGGCTGAGTGACCTCCTAAGAAGTCTTCATATTTCGCCCTTGCGAATATCATTTAAATGCATTTGACACTAAGTGGACCATTCATTCTCATGAGAGATGGATTCATGTGATCCACTACTCATGAAATATAGATCAATGAGTTTGACTCAAAAACTATGCAATTGAATCTTGATATGAATATCATGGCAATATTTAAATTAATTTCTATTAACTCTTTATAAGTAATTTTTATAAGAACCAACAATAAACTATGTAAATATCTAAAAAAATAGAGTAGACTAAATGTGTGGAACAATGTATATATAGAGATGAATAAAGATTTGGGAGAATGATGTTTATATATATGAGTGAAGACTAGAAGAATAAACTTAACTTTTCATTAAAATACTTTAAAAATAATAATTAATTGATAGTAATTGGTAAAGGGGATGGTATGTTCCTTAATTACATATTCCACTAAAATTCAAACTGCCACAAATAAATAAAAATAAGACTAAATCGATACACCTCAATCCTTGACTTCCTCGAAATGATATCAGCATACTTGTGCTTCCATATCCAATAGCAAAGCCACCATATGAATAATACAAAATCCATTATCCAAAAAAAAAAACATATATCTAAAACATTTTCTTTATAAATTAAATTCATACAAATTTCACCATTACATTACTGTAATCTGAATATCTTACACCAGTCCAAAACCCACCCAATCAGTTGAAATTATTGTTGGACCCCATCGTCACAATGCTTTTGTACATTTTATCCTCAGTAAAAGCATTGGCTTATTTAAGACGTATATGAGCCACCCACCGATATCATGTTTAAAATTAGCAGACCTCTTGTTTTTTGTTCTGGCGGGAGGCCGTGAGGGTAGGTAATAACTGTTAGAACAAAACACATTTCAGCTTTATTTGCCCCTATCATAATAAGGACCGACAGTTACACGTCATATTAATTTGGTGTTTTCTCTTTCCATTAGGTAGACATCTTTTTCATTTGTTATATGATTGGTTTTCAAATTTATTTGCCATGAATTGGAGCTGTTGGATAGGGGCCACACATATTTGTGCTGTATTTTTCTTATATGCTAATCAGAAACCTTTATTTTTGTCACGCACTTTGTTCATTTTCCAGTCTTCACATGTTTCAATTATCTCCATTGGTTTTTGATCTTGTAAGCTATTGAAGTCAACTTTGTTTTAGGTAAACAGAGTGGCATAAATTGACATATATCTACCGTAGTCTGTGATAACAATGATATGGATCATTATAAGGTGTTTACAGGGTGAAATTTGCCCTGAACTTGAACCTGATGTTATGATATTACACAGATAATTAATCCTTAACAGTAACAGACTTGTTCAGAACCAAATATTCTTTTGATTTCATTGCCATATAAATTTCATATCTAAAATTCATAAGAACCTGTTATTTGCAGTGTAACACCGGCACGGGGGGCATCAGAACGAGGGACCCCGGGACAAGTTTCCGGGACGGGGGACAAAGGGCCTCAATTTCGGAACGGCGGGGGGGACAGCGACGGGGGCAGGGGGGCTGGGGGAGGGGGGTGCTGCATACTATACATATTACATATAGAACTTGAAATACTAGTTATGAAATGATGTTTTGTATAACATACGAAATTGAAATACTTGAACATAGCAAAATTGCAACACAAACCAGAACCATTGAACATTCAACATATAACATAGTACACACCCAATAGTAACATTCAAAAATCAAAATTCAAATAGAAATTCAAGTATCTGTCCTAGCGGCGGCGTGGTTGCGGAATGCGGGGTCGTCCCGGGGACGGGTACTTTGAGGTTTTGGTGGGGGTTGCGAGTCCGCAGGTTTCACTGGTTATTTGTGTCAGGTATATAATTATTCAATAAAGAAATAAAAATCTCTATATTCCTAAAACTTGTAAAAGTTGTAACCCAATTTAATTTTGAGCAAAAGTTGTATTCACGAATTTCTGGATAATGATTTTCTTTGTCAGTAACAGTCACCTAGGAGAAGCCAATATCCAAATCTTGTTGGCTTCAAACCATTCCAAGCAATTTTAATCTTCCAAGTTTAAATTTAAAATGTGCTACTACACCCGAGTTCATAGTTCTCAATAACCCAAACATTTTCCTTTGAAAGGAAAAAAATAGTAGAATAAAGAAATGTTGCTTCCTATCAGTAATCTGCCAACGACACTACACTGGGGATTTTCAAATTGATGTCAAAAGTAAACAGCAGTATATTTACTCCACAAATGCACTGAGAGATGCTATACAACTATTGCTCAAATATCTAATTTCCAAAATCATGATGAACCAAATATCTCTGTTACAAAATTTGTATTGAATGATGAAGCCAATTCAGTACTCTAGTAAGATATCATACCACGAACAAGTGTCACTGTCAGGTCACACCATTTGTGGGCTACAACAAAAGAGATTAAGTTTACACTAGTGAGATAGCATATCACAAACTAGTATCACTGTGAGATAAGAACGCCCGTGGACTACAACAAAAGAGTTTATTAAAGCACCAATGAAACTCATATGTAACATGTCTCCGAAAGCCTGACCTATAAGTTTTTTTATTATCATATGACATATGAATAAAGAATTGTTCTATCTTACTGACTGTTATAAATAGATTCTAGATAAATCCCAGGACAAAGTTCTTCTGCACATCCCAGTTATCTTTTGCTTCCTTCATCCTCTCTGCCCGATCTGCATAAAACCTTTCCTTCCAATATTTTTTGCACCTGTTAAGAGAAAACATTATTCAATTGTTTTTGTTTCCATGGATAGTCAAACCAGCAACTAGATTTTTTGGCAAAATCAAGGTAGCATATCACAAAATTATAAACAATTGAATAGTTTTGACATTAAAATAGCCATCACACAAAATAGGTGTGTTTACTCATAAATTAAGACAACCACAATTCAGCAAACCAATGAAAATATAAATGTTTTGAATGGTTACTAAAAACACAATATAATTATATTTATATTTCATTCCTCGCACCTTTTCTTTACAAGCAAATTCAATTCTGCCAAATGCACTGAATCTGCATAAACATCACTCTGTGATCACAATAACCAAAATTTCTTAGTGTTCAATGTTCATGCCCAAAACTTCTAACATGTTAATAACTTAATACATAACATGAGATCGATTTTTGGTAAATAAGAAGATGAAAATTCAATGCTTGTTGTCTACTCAACATTTTAAGGTCATCAATCATCTAATGCAAATCATTTACACAGTAGGGATCAGAAATTGGTAAATGATATTGTACCTGTCTGCATAAGGGACACCTTGCATGAGATTTTGCATGCTTGACTCCTTCAATTAATGGCACAGAAGCAGCATTGCAAGCACAACTGTTGCAGAAAACATGCCCACAACCCAAAGCTACAGGTTCAAACACAATGTCCTGAAACACCATAACTAAAAACTTCAATAAACAAGGCACCCCTAGAGCATAAAAATATAAGAACCATTTCTTGATCACGGGTCCATTGTAGTCCAAAATCGATTAAAGTTTAAATAGAATAGTTGATCTTTAGATGACCCTGAAGAGTGAAGACTACTAAGGTAGAGTGCCCACCTACTGGAACCTCTACTTCATCATCAGTAACAGCGATTATAAACTTGTAGGACACTGAATACATTATCATTAGCATTTAAAAATAAGCAAAGAGACAATCAATCTTACCAAACAAACTGAACATGTCAAGCTAAATTCCACCTTTACAATTTCAGATAATGT
>MU224472.1:856658-870388 GCA_018584345.1 Thuja plicata
CACTGAAAGCACCATGCTTAGTGTTTTTTGTATTGAGCTGGAAGGCACTCAGTTCAATTAGCCATGGTGACTGCAATAACTCGAGGTGTTTTGCCTGCAGAATTCTCCTGAAGTTCTGCCCATTTTCTGAGCAATGCACCTGCAATACAAATTCAAAATCAAAACTCAAAAATTCTTATAATCTATAGATAATATTAGACAAATTTATTGAGAAAAGCTTGTAATGATCCATGTTGATCTAAACTTACTTTGTCATATTTCTTCAAAATTTTGTGAACAGCGATGGAATTCATTGCAACATAATTAATTAGATTCTGACCTTCTTGAATCATAGCCAAATAGTCATCACCAAAGCAGTGACTGACACGCCGTATATATTTATGAAAAGCCGATGCAAGATGCATATGCAATAAATGTCGGGCACGTGAACTGAAGCAGTCAGCTATAGCTGATATTTCATTTGAGAGTTCGGAGAAGAAGTTCTGGCCACAAACTGCCCACAGACAGTACATTCTTAATATATAACCTTGTAGAGCTAATCACATACCATACAGAATACTTGAAGTTATTTAATATTAAACATAAAAAATTCTATCAAAGTAAAGTTTTATAAAGATAACAAAGAGATCAGACTAACACACCAAAGACATCAAATTAGACAATAACAGCCAGGTACAAATTGCAAGCACAACAAACTAGAATTTTCTTCTATGACCAGAAGCAAAAGGAACTAAACAAAACAGTAAACATCTAATGTCAAGGAGGACCTTACCAAGTATTCCAAGGTTGAGAGCCACCTTGTGCATAAAAGAAAGCACTTGACCTGGTGATGACTTAACAAGGTATAAGCACAATGAAAATTATATGTAAACAGTTTTTCCGGAAGATTTGTCACTCTAGGCATAAGAAGTCCATTTTGACAAAAGGAACCATTTCATAGGAATACCTTTCCTAAAGGTGCTGAAGCAGGTTTCAGACTGGGTCTGGCTGTGGTTAAAATTCAAGACATAGAACATTTCATATACCGGAGTAAAATATATATGCTGCTGTCATCTAATAATCTTCCATGCACAGGAATGTTTATGGAATTCCGAATGATTCAGATGGGCTGGCCGTGGTTAAAATTCAAAACAAATACTTTTTCATATTACAAAATATAGAATATATGCTTCTCCCTACCGATAATCTTCTATGCACAGAAATGTGAATTAAACTCAAGATGAAGAATCCAATGGTGAGGATTGTTTTGGTTCTCAAAACTAAGAAGCATTAAGAAGCATTGTCATTGAGGCCTGTTTGTTCATTAGCCTCTGTTTTTCATTTCAAGTATAAAGGCTTATAATCTGCAGGACATGGAAGTATGTTCCAACCTAGCTGTCTGCATGACGCTGGAAACCATTTCCTAGGATAGGAAATAGTTCTGTGACAGCAAATTTCATCATCTTCAACTTCTCGACTATAAGACAGAAGAAGTATGAGTAGAACCCAGAAAACAAGCATCATTATAAATTTCTGGTCTCTTAAATATTGTTTTGAAGCAGCTTGTTTTAAAAAGCAATACCAGTCTTCAAAATATATGTCCCACAAAAAAAATGTCTCAAAATGAAACACTTGTGAAATTGACTGGCCCCAAGAAATCTGAAATTCTGATTATTTGTGTAAAAAAGGAGGCAAATGCAATATCTTGGAATCTTGTTTCAGTCTCTACAAACACACTCTTGCAGTACGTATAATTCCTAGAGCATGCTACAAAGTATCTGGGTATCTTCTAAGTGGCCCTCCAAGGAATCGGTCATGTCAGATCGCTGTAGAAAAGACATTGTCCCAAACTCTGCAAAGGAAAATTAAACATTGCTAAAGTGGAAAATACAAGCAAAAGAATTTTGTCAGCTTCAGCTCCAATCCATAATGGAACACAGAAATTAGAGTTCTTTGTGACAATCCACCAAGCAACACTGGAAGGAGAGCTGGATGTATATAGATAGTAACAAAATATAACTATTCTAGCAAATACTATGTTACACAGATATGGACTGCTGCTCCAGTACGCAATATGCCACTCCTACACAAAAGCTTAAAACTAAATCACAGATGTCTAGAGTTCACAATCTCAATATCATGCTTCAAAAGCCCTAAAACATTTAATAGATCCATTCCCGTGGCAGTATCAAAGGCTATTTAAATCACAAACTTCAAGCTTAAGCTTTTGATCTGGTTGCATATTCCACCATTATAATATTAAATTGATGTCTACGCTGTACTTTCAACTCAACCAACCATATGTTGGCAATATTAAAGTGCCGACCTCTAACAAATCAAGCTTAAATTCTCTAAATTTGTAGCCTGTTTGAAAGAAGGCTCCTTAACACGAAGATCATACATGCCCTGTTTGCTTCTCTAAAGAAATCCATTTAAAAGAGGACTACTCACCAACACGAAGGTTATACCACATACTGCTTAAAGGTAGCCTTTCCCTAAATAAGAAACAGGTGCATGCAATAGGTTGCTCAGTTGGAAAGATAGTACATATATCCTCACGACTCCACATCTATAAACCAGCTCAGAACCAAATTTACCTTGGTCTGACATGCACAAATATTTGCAATGTTCTTCTGAGTTTGACTACCTATTTTGTCCAAGTTCTGACATTTCAGGTCTCCCCTACTGAACCCATCATTAGGGATTTGGTGGGAAGACATGAAAAGTCGAAATTCTAAATAACCTCTGCTGCCAAACCAAGAAGAATATTGTAAATCACTACACTGTGAACAACCCCATTGCGCCATTACCACTCTAAAATCAACCGCACTAACATGGTTCTGCAAATACCCATGCGTTTTTAATGTTCTAGCCGCTGATGGGACAATCCTCTGTGATAACCTAGACCTAGATGTATATCTCTGTTCCACCATACTTAAGTATTACAACTAGTACAGATCCGGTTTTACCCCAAATCTGACATTATTCAAAAAACTGAAGGGGCCGATAACCATTTTTTGCACATCCATTCCTGTGGTTTATAATTTATTTGGAAATTGTACTCCGTCTCCATTGTCTAATCCAGTGCACATCCAACATCCGCTCAGCCACCCGATAATGAGTAGAACAAACATCCCTATTACCTTCGGATTCGAACTTGGGATTTCTACTAATACACTTGCCTTCGCCATTAAATCAATGTCCACGAAAACGTGGTGTATATTGATGGTCTAAGCACCTATCTCATCAAATGTTCATCCATGCGACTCAACTTACAGGTAGCCTCCGACCTTGCAGAGATCTTGTAGTTTGACACTGTTATCTCACCATATAAATAACCTAGGTTCAAACCTTGATGAGCTCACAATCGCATTTTATGTGTATGCTTCTGCGCTTGATGCTAATCAACAAATATACTGTAAAAAGAAACAAACTACAATTTAACTAAACATTATTAAAATAACCACCAAACTGTGGAAAAAAAACTGTACCTCTTCCTGACATCCAAAATTTTATAATGACAATCTCTCTTAATAAATGCGAGAAACAGGACAAAATTCACAAGTCTCCATTATAAAGGCCTGGTGCAATAATAGCCTATCAGTCATTCCCCATACTTTTTCTAGCCTTACAATTTGCAACATGCATCTCGCGTACATGCATGCAGACACATATCAAGCCCTAAAAATATAAACCAAAGCCAGAAAAGCACGCAGAGCTCATAACAGCCATACGTCACCAAACAAATAAAACAGATTTTCGAAAAAAACCAACAAAACGGGCAAACAAAATCTCAAAACTCCATTTAAAAAAGCTGTGTTACAAAACAAAATACCAGGACAGATTCCATTGTCCACATGATCAGGAGCTTCACCGGCATGGCTGCACTTCTTCAGAACATTTTTCAATTCTTCGTACTCAAGATGGCGGCATTTCTGAAGAAAACGATCATCCTCTGCATCCAAATACTCAGAATATGCCTCGCCGAACTTCATCCTCACAGATCACAGTCTCTTTCCTGAACAATACCTTTACATAGAAACTTTATTCAGCCCAATTTATGGAATAAGATTGTCTGCCATAAAATCTAGTAAAACTCGAAACGCGATTTGAAACCGCAACCTTGTATTAAGCGGCGAAAAGTGCGGAAAAAAAAAAATGGTCATACCTTGTGAATCGAGCAAAACAATGGGGCTGGAAAATTATCTTCTGAATCGCAGGGAACGCGTTCAAAGTGTTGTACTCCAGTTCATCCAGGTGTTTTCATACTAAATTTAGACGGCGCGTGTGAGAAAATGGAGTGGGTTGTGTGCGTGAAAAGTAACGTATTATTACTGGAGGACCAATATTCACACGTGAGATAGTCTGAAGGGTATGGCGTTAATGGAGTACCGGAAATGTTCAATTCTGTGCTGGTTAGTGAGAATTTCTACCAAGGCAAAGTGACAACCATTTACATGTTAACAAATATTAATGTTTAATAATATTTCTTAAAATGATAAATTATTAATAATAATTAGTGGGGGGCAAGATTCTATAGCACAATGGTAAGTTGTGAGCATGGTCTATTCGAGCTCAACAAAATAATAATAATAATAATTAATTTAGGCTTAGCCCATTACCTATCAAAAAATAATAATAACTAGTGGTATGCTTATATTGTGGTTCAAACTTTTTTTTGTACAAAGTTATTATAGAATATTTATATTGGGAATGAGGTATTTATTTGTTTTCATGCTATTTATAGGGTGTTAATATAGAGTATTCATGTTGGGATTGAGGTTTTCTTTTGCTAAATGAAGGTGTCAAAATTTTATTATCAACAAGGTTTAAACTTCTTCTAATTTTGGGACCTTGTCCCCTTATTACAAAGTTGAGGCCCAAATCCAAGCCTATGATCACAATGGTGTAGCAAGAGTTTGAAGGTGGGTGGGGACAATATTTTTAGGAGTAAAATGTGGAGCTGGTGGCCCCATGCAAATTCAATTATTTAGTAGAAAATAAAGGAGGGAAAGAATTTTATGAAGCCAATGTCATTATTTTCAATAAGCAGTTGTTGCAAAGGGACATGGTATAACACACATGAAATTTGTCTAAAATTAAAAACTTATATGAAAAAAAAATTGATAACACAAATTAATCTTATGACAATTTTTTTATTTTTAAAATTAAAATTATAATCAATTATACAATATTTTTTTATTTTTTTAATAAAATAAATAGATTACATGGATATGAGAATTTTTGCTTTAATCAAAAATAAAATTAAAAAAATATTTGAAATTAAAAAAAATACAAAGCTTTTGCAAATAAAGATATCAATAATTTAAATAATTATGATGGTAGATACCTCCCACACATCAATTATTTAAGAAAAGCATCTTTGAATTTATTGAAAAAATAATAAAAAAGGGTGAACATCATTGTCTCCCTAGATCGTAGACTAGACAAGTGGGAAAGATCGACACAAAAACTTTTAATAAAGTGGGTTTTGGATTTGTATTATTTACATCGATGGAAAAAGATTATTTTATTCTAATGATTATTTAAGGAAACTATTTTGTAGATCTAAAACCAAATAGAAAGATTTTGAAAATATTTGTGGCTAATTAATTGATTTTAGACAAAGAATTAAATATGATAAATTGATTGAAATGAATCAATTTTAGTAGAAATCAAATATATATATGGTTTTGCATTTTGAAATTAGTTAATGATGGAATTTGATTGATGTGTGAGAAAGGCTTATAACTAATAATTTAATAGTATATTATTAATCAATAGCTTAATATTGATGAAACAAAGAAGCTTAATATTTAAAATATAATTATTGTTCATATTTTTCTATCTGTGGGTGTTGCAGAGTTGGTGGAAAATATTCACAGACTGCAATTTTGGAGGTACGAAGTTCTCATATTTTTAGGCATTCATTTGTTTTTATTTTCTCAATATTTTAAAAAACCTCTTTCTATGTTAAATGCCTTTACTTTGAATTACTTGTCTATGTATTAAAATTATGATTTATATTTTGTTTGAACCAAAAAAAAATTCCATCTATTAAAATATGTGTCTGCTATCAATGATTAGTTATGGTATTCAAATTGCACTAAATCATACGTAGAGATGCAAATTTGACCACTCGGATAGAAAGTGTGGGTTCTATAAATGGGGTGGTTGTGGGGCCTGTGTTGCCTTTTCCTATTGTGTTTATAGGAGGCATCAACCCTTTCTTTTGATTGCATGCCTCTGCTGAAGTTTAAATTGGCTTGAATATGCTTTTGATTTCATGCCCCTGCTAAAGTTTGCCACGTTATTTGATTCAAATATGCACCTTTCTTAGGAATTTGCCTCTGATTTACCATAATTCACCTTGTTACTTGATTGGATTCGCTTGCAATCTGCTAGGGTTTGTCATAAATTCACACATAGGGCTCAGAGATTTTGCACCTTATCCCTCAATTTTGGTTTTCACACCTTACTTATGCTATGCCCTTCATTTTGAGTTGGATGAATTTGCGTTCATGTATGATCTTACCCTCCTTGGTATGATTTTCAACAATCTATTTTGGGCTTTTTCAACCTTTTCAATATAGCCCAAAATTGCTTGTCTCCCTTGCATATGAAAGGATTGGGCCACTTAATGTGTCAACTTCAGCACTTCCATTTCGGATTAGCACTAGAGCTTGCTTCATCATTGAAAATGAAAAAAGGATATTAGATGGAATGGTAAAGAGTTGTGGGTCCTTCTCACAAACTGTTAGCGAATTAGGTAAGGAAGTGTCCAGGCTATTGGACAAAATCAGTGTGCTTGAGACCGAGAAAAGAAGAGTGTTGGGAAGATTTGGTGTGTTGAGGAGTCTAATCACCCCGAAACTATCAATTTTGGAGAAACATCTTTCAGATATGGAGAAAGCGAAGAAATCTCTTACTGAAGACATGCCTACAAAATTGAAGGCCATTGAGATATCTTCTTTTTCTCTAATTGGTTTGATTCATGTTGGTAAGATCTTGGTGAAGACTTGGACAATAGAGGTGAAGATCTTGGAATCATATTTCCAAGATTTACTTCACATGATATGAGTTTTTGATGTGCAGTTCTAATATATATATATATATATATATATATATAATTTTGAGTATACCTTTGCTATTGGCGTCAAAGGGGGAGTAACAAGTATGAAATGCACTTAGTCAGTAGTTTAGTATTGAGCACTTAGTCATTTTTCACTAAGTGTTTCCATCAATGCCGATGGGGGAGATTGTTGGCAAGTGGCTTGATCTGCATAGCTTAGAGGTTGTCATTTATGGCAACACTACTCATTGGCATGGTCACTTGAAGTACAATATGTTAGAATGATTTAGAATAACTGAGAGGGGGGTGAATCAGTTATCCTCAAGTCCAGATGTACCAATTAAACTTTCAAACACTTCAACCAACTTAGATCTACTCAATAATCCACTCGGTCTCAATAGCATATAATCAATAACATAAACTTGCAGTTCACTATCCTAAAGTAATCAACTTGTAGAATATAAAACTCTTAACAGTAAAACACATCAAATAACATTCACACAAGTATGACACCAGGATTTAACGTGGAAACCCAATATGGGAAAAACCACCAGTAACATGCTACCAAATTTTCACTCTTATGAAGTGAGCTCTATGAGGAGCCAACCCTGTTAAAGGTTACAATACACACTGTTAAATGTGACCTTGTTAAAGGATTTAATCACCCTATTAAAAGTGAGCCTTGTTAGAGTACTTAGATCATTCCTTTAGAATGTCACCTTGATTAAAAGATTTACAATATGAATGTTAGGTCAACCTTGGTTAAAAGGATTTTGACTGATACAATGGTTAGAAATTAACAGTAGATTTGATCTGAAACATACAACTCACTTTGCAAATACATATCCACATTTGCTCAAATACTAATTCACTGACTAGCCTCCATTGTCATCTCTATCTCTCATATCTTCTTGGAAATTCATCAAGCAATCACCACTGTGCAGTCCTATAATACTCTTCTCAGCCTTCCTTGCCTTCTACTTAGATTTTCCAATCAACTGAATCAACCTCTCTATTCCATAACATGCAATTAGGTTAATCGTATACCTCTCTAATTAGGTAGCTTGATCTTTTGTTGCTTAATCATCACCATAGATCTTAGGGTTTGGTCAGATCCAATGAATCCTTCCAACATTTCATTCTCCTTCTACCTTGTAGAATACATCTCAAAACTCTGTCTTGAATCCATACATAAAAATGGTTAAACATATATTAAATGCTCATTTAATTCTCCACAACGATCATCCTTATCTTAAATACGCTTTACATATCCCAAAAATTCAACTATGTTGGCTGAGATCTCAAATCTTTCTCAAATTGTCAAAATACTGACACTTGGTCATCACTTTGCTCTTCTGTTTGGTCATCACTTGATAACTCAATAATTACTGACGCTTGGTAAATGTTGATGCTCGGACGACACTAAATTTGCTCAGCATATACTAGCGGTCGGTCGACACTCGCATCACTCGACACAAACTGCTTAAACTTAAGTTTCTTAATCTTCTGTTCTTTTGCTCGGTCAAGACTAAACTTGTAGTCTTCCAATCTTCACTTGGTGTTAAAGATAAGCAACACACTACCTTGCAAAGGTGCAATCTCATCAAGTACCCATTGTAGTTTCACATAACTCAACCATTTCACTAGGTCTTCTTGTTATCTCCTCTTTTCAAATCTTCTTCATCAATCATCTTATATGGCACTTTACTAGATAGAAACCGTCTTACCATTTAAGGTTTGACATCAATGGAAATATAACAATTGTTTCAATTGTAGCTTCCAACACAATCCAATTTTTAAAATGACTAAGTCCAGGATATAGTTAACAAGAAATAGTTACACAATTTTGATCAGTGAGCACAGTCTGCTTCGAACCAAGTCATGTGAGCTTAGAGGAATGTACTATGGGATGTAATAGACCTTCAGTTAAGGTTGCTTGAATCTTGGAGTTGACTGGATAGAGTTACAACATGTTGAAGTGGTGCGAAGGCAATATAGCACTGATGCAAGGTAGATAAATGGTTGTGATTATTAAGGAAGCATTTTTGTGGAATCCAAAATTGCTACCTTGGATCTAGATTGAGTCCTACCCTATGTGTGTTGATGTATGATCGTTGACTATGTATTTGTTATTTGGTTAAGAGTTGGACATGTTTTGTGATGTTCTTGTGAGACGACAAGAAGAATATTTTGAGATTGAGTATATAAGTAAATTTGTTGTTTATGTGAACATATCTATGGAATGTGTAGATGCATTGTGATGTTAGAATTAGATAGAACATGATGCAAGCTATAATTGGGACTACTTAAGCATAGTAGATGCTTATATAGTTCACATTGAAAAATAATTGTAATAGACAAATTTGCTTTGTAAGAGCAGTGTTCACATTGTATACCCCTAATAGGGTTTCTATCCTTTAACATGGATATGTACTAAATGTAATATTTAACTCCTTATAGGGCTAGATCTCCTAACATGGATACTATACTTCTTAGTGCATCATTTGTGGGTATCATCCCCACTGAGGTTTTCCCTTGGCTAGGGTTTCCTCGTGAACAAATTATGATGTTATGATTTGTCTACTTTATGTGCTTATACTTATTATTTCAGTACTTGCTTGGTTAAGTTTGAATTGGTTAAATTTATTTAGAAAGTGTGGTATATCAATTCACCCCCCCCCCTCTCAGTATTACTTAATCCTAACACTATTGAAATCAACTTTTCCTTCATGAATACCTTATTGTATTATATCAAAATGAGGAGAGATAATCCATTTATATACCTCTCACAATATGTCAGGATTCAAAATTGATCTAGACTGACCACATATCTAGAAATCTTGCTAAAGCACCGCAATGGGCCACCAATTCAAATTTGGGCCCAAAACCTGAGGTACAGAATGTCAGTCACTCTATACCTAGGAAAATGAGCTCAAATTCAAATGGTGAGTCGGGAATGAAGGGAAGATGTTAAAATAAGAGGAGCTAGGTTGCTAGGATCAAGCATAACAAACACAAAATCTCAAAATTATCAAAATGGGGCCTAACTGAGCATCTAATTATAGGTGCTAACTTTTGAGGATGATACAGGGGGCTTGTTCCCTTGAACTTGGTGGTGCCTTATCTCTTTGAGTCTTTCCCAATGATCATCTCATCTCTTTATATCATATCTCGCTTTCTTATATTTTACCTTGAGCATGTGTATATAGGATCGTACTCCTATTGAAGTGGGGGATAAATATAGTATCATAAATTTTACACACTTCCTAAGGTGTCCAATTCCATGCTTACTTAGCACCCATTTTAGTGTGTTCATTATTCTATGGGTGAACCCACAATAATGGGTTACACTTTTTTGGAGGAAGAAATTGCTCCTGAAATTCGCAAAGCAGGCGGATTTAGAAAGTACTTTAGATAGAAAGTAGGGAATTTTTATAGAAAGTACTTTCTATTGAAAGTCCTTGAATATGGAAATTTCACTCAATTACTTTCTATAGAAAGTAGTTTCTCTCGAAACCCTTTGATTAGAAACCATTTGCAGAGGCTAACAGAAATCTATAGTTTTCATGGCTTTGGGGCTCAAGCGCGGGGCTCAAATGGAAAAATAGGGAGACATCCTTTTGCATCCCACAATTACTCTAAACGAGCTTTCTAACGAATATAGATTTGACAATTTTTGAATTAATTAGGTCTATGTTTTTTGATGTGCATCGAATGTAGGTTTTTTATTGAATATAAACCTCCAAGTTTGACGTTCAATGAAAATAGTAGAAAAGAGATTTTTTTTAAAAAAATAATAGTGTCCTCCGGCTTTGAGTCTACTTTCTATAAATACACAACAAGTTATAAGCTATGCAGTCAAGGTATGTCAAAATTACGGTTTACTCTACTTCAAACGTTCATAAAATATGCAATAATCATGATAATGTCATCAAACCAATTGCATGCCCTCTGTATGGATGTTACAAAACCAAATTAAAAAGAAGCGCAATGATGTCTATTTTAGAAAAAAAAGATATACTCTATGAAGTCAATGTAACTTTTCGAAAATGACGTTTTCAACAACATAGCAGTTTTAGTGGGAAAAAAAACCATTCAAATCAATTCAAAAAAAAAAGAAAAAAATATATTTAGAATCTAGACAGAAAATCCTAAAAGAGTCTAGTTTACTTCATCTTCTGATTTCAAACGGTTTAACGACAATATGCATCTAAATCTGAAATTTTTTTTCAAAATGTAGACTTCAATGTCTGTTTAAGCAAAAAAGTGTAACCCACTATTGTGGTATCACCACTTAGATACATCATAGAACTTTTTAGTGTGTTCATTGTTACTTCGAGTTTTGATCTCTAAAATGGCTAGGGGAAGTGTAAAAGAAATTATACCTCCCTAATTTTGGCATCCATTGATATCAAGTCATTCATGAATCCAAGGAGAAATTAAGGGAATTCAAGGGGCATTAAAGCAATCAAGCATTTTAATCATTCAATGAATTTCATCCCACCATATTCTTCACTTGTAGAAAACATCAATAGTCATCATTCAAGCATTTCTTTTGTGATTTCATTTATATATTTGTGGAGCCATGCTATTACATAAACACTTGTGATCTCATTTCAAGCACAATTGCATCATCAATGTATAAGATTCTTATCTCTCATATCAAGCCTCTATTGGAAATGAGTTGAGTAACTGAGAGGGGAGGGGTGAACCAGTTACCACAAAAACAAATCCAAGTCCCTTAGATGTCTTAAACAAATTTAACACTGTTGCTCGGTTAACATGGATATTTCATTGTCACTAGATTAACATAGCAAATCTTAAGATATTAATTGTGATTATCTTTAGTAATTAATTGCAGAAACATAAACCATAAAGAAAATGAAATGTACACAGATAACACCAATATTTATTGTGGAAACCCAATATGATAAAAACCACCAATAGCAACTAGTCACTGATTTTTGCTCTTCTGAAGTGAGCCCTGTTAGGAGCCAACCCTGTTAAAGGTTACAATAACACACTATTAGGTGTGACCCTGGTAGAGGATTTAATCACCCTATAAGGAGTGGCCTTGTGAGAGGTCTTCAAACACTTCAATGTAGAAATGTCACCTTGTTAGAGCATTTACAAAAGATTGTTAAGTCTACTCTATTAAGAGATTTTGATCACTGCTACAATTGTTAGAGAGTAATAATGGATTGACCTGTTTTGATAAGCAACTGTCTTTGTTGATTCAGATCTCTGTTTTGGATTAAATACTTGATCCTCACTAATCATATATTATGTTGCATTCCTCTGTGTTCTATCCTCAATCAGAATCCCATCTGATTTCGTCTTCACACTTCATATCACATGCAATTCCACATCACCACACTTTCTCTTTTTCAATCCAAACTTGACCTTATATATATGATAAGCCTTGTCAAGTTGGCCTTAATATCCTTCCAAATAAGTAATAAAACTCATGTCTTTTGACTTCATATAACCATTTATCCACAAAATGTAAACCACTGTTAGTCGGCTGACACTAACTATTTTACTCGGTCAACACTGTAATGCCCGAGTGAACTCGGTTAGAACTAAAAATCACACTGGTCATCTTCAATGCCTGAGAGAGCTTGGCAGACACTAATTGTGCTCAGATAGGATTAGAAATTTGTGTAAACATCACTATACTTGTGTAAACATCAATGACAATACACAATTGAATAATTGTCATCAACAATCTCCCTCTTTGGCATTAATGGCAACACAACATGTCATAATACAAAGAATTATAGAGCAGTAGACATAAGAATGAAATTTTATTAATGTCTTTAGCTTTATTTTTATTCTCATCCAAAAACTCCCTCTTACATTAATCTATGTTTCTGATAAAGTTCTCCCTCTGTCATCAATCTCTCCATCAGTAGTCTCTCCCTCTTTCACTGATCAATAATCCCTCCCTCTATCATGAACCATTATGACATATAGTAATCTCTCCCTCTTTCACAACCAATTCCAAAGACACCAACTGACATATCTAATGAAATTGTAATGTACCTGTCTGTACTAATTCATATGCAATAAGCTCTAAATATCTGCATCAACATGTTAAGTCTATTGTGTAGCTCGATTGATGCATCACTAAACTGTGTTTTAGTGAGCCTTGGTTAGGGGAACCACCCCTAGCTTTCCTATAAGATACAAAAATGCATCCTTAGGTAGCGGTTTTGTGAATATGTCTACAATTTGTTCTTTAGTATTCACATATCCAAATCTTACTTCCTTGTTCTGAACTAATTACCTCAAGAAATGCTACTTTATTGCAATATGTTTAGTCTTAATATGCATCACAGGTTTCTTTGAAATGTTAATAGCACTAGTGTTGTCACAATAGATAATGATTGGTTCTGTGATTTCCACCTTCATACCTGACAACAGTTGTTTGAACCATATGATGTTTGAACAATTTACTGATGTAGCAACATATTCTACTTCTGCTATAGATTGAGAAATGCAGTTATGTTTCTTGCTTGTCCAGGAGACTAACATCTTTCCAAGAAATAGTGCTCCACCACTTGTGCTCTTTCTGTCATCAACACTTCCTTCCCAATCAGCATCAGTAAAAGTCTTCAAATCAAAGTTTCCTCCTTTCTTATACCATAATCCATAATCTTCAGTACCCTTAAGATAT
>MU224472.1:870438-925309 GCA_018584345.1 Thuja plicata
CATAATCCATAATCTTCAGTACCCTTAAGATATCTCAGAATCCTTTTGATAGCCATCAAATGATTCTCTCTAGGATTAGCTGAAAACCTTGCAACAATACCGACTACTAATGCAATATCAGGTCTAGTGTGGACAACATATTGAAGTTTTCCAATCATGGATATGTATGTAGTCTGATTTACCTCCTTTGAATCATCATCCTTAGATATCTTATGTCCAGTAGGAATAGGTGTTCTAACTGGTCTAGAATCGTCCATCCCAAATTTCTTTAGTATCTCTTTTATGTATTTAGACTGAGTAATGTAGATACCATCCTTCATCTGATAAACTTGTAAACCAACAAAGAATTTGATTTCACCAAACATAGACATCTGAAATTCCTTACTCATAGCTTCTAAGAATGCTCTGTATAAGTCATCATATCCAGTAAACAATATGTCATCAACAAATATTTCTGCCAATAGTATCTTGTTTGGAGGTCCTTCTTTGATGTACAAGCTACTATTATTATTAGTTCTCTAAAATCCAATACTTATCAAGTAACCATGCAGTCTTTCATACTAGGCCCTTGGAGCTTGCTTCAGTCCATACAATGCTTTGTGCAGTTTGCAAACCATATTCCTTTTGTTAGGATCTACAAAGCCTTCAAGTTGCTCAATATAGACTTCTTCTTCTAGAATTCCATTCAAGAATGCATATTTCACATCCATTTGATATACCTTGAATCCTTTATGTGCATCATATGCCAAAAGAGTTCTAACTCCTTCAAGTCTTGCAACAGGAGCAAAAGTTTCTCCATAATCAATACCCTCTTCTTGAGCATATCCTTTACATACTAATCTAGCTTTATTTCTAGAAACTTCACCTTTCTCATTCATCTTGTTTATGAAAACCCACTTAGTACCAATTAAATTCTTGTCTTTAGGTCTAGGTACAAGATGTATGCACCCAAAAATGGTCGCCTAGACTATGGGCCCCCATTCTTCAATTTATCAAATGACGTAATCAATTTATCATATTAATGTTTTGCAATATTTTCAATTCAAATTAATTTCCTTGATCAAATCGTAATTAATTCAATTATTTCAATATTTCCTAAGGTTTGATCATTTTATCCATAATCTTATTTGATTAAAAGAAAACACCCATTTTAATTAAATTAAATAATCTTATTTAATTAAAAGAAAATCCATCTTTTAATTAAATAAATAAAATCCTCACTTAAATATCTCTTTGTGATGAAAAAAGGAAATAAATCAAATAAAAATAAATAAAAATTCTTTTTTTCTCTACACTTTGAATGCACATATTTCTAAGTGGTGTGCTTTTTCCTCTTACTTGCCTTTTTAGGGATTTATCCCACATTACTCTTGAGGATGCATTCCCCTCCACACTTTCCTTTATAAGGAGCCCTCTCCTTCTCATTTAGGATCCAGATTTTATGTTATTGTTATGTTGCAGGTTTGGAGAGTGATTTTGGAGGAGAGTTTGAGCACTTGAGCTTGAACATTGCAACTTCTCTTTTCTTGTCTTCTTCCCTTATGCATCCATGGCAATCCACTTAGACTATTCTTGCACTTGCATGTTAGATTAGATTCATATTTCATTTCATAGAATAATCTTGCATGTGTATTTACTTTCATATATTAGTTTGCTTTCATGCATTATTATCATATAGACAAGCTTCTATTTTCATTTGGATGCATATTTGATGATCACGGAGACTAGCACCTTTTCTTTTCCTCGTTGAATCTCTCATTTTATGGTGTACTTGCATGGGTACAAACTAGGTCTAAACTGAGGGCCTTCATTATAAACCCTTGCACTCCATGAATAGAGAGCTATGAGTCGCCATTTGAGACCTCATTCTTGAGCAATCTTGGATATAATGACTCATAGAAGTGTGTCAACATTTTAGCACACATTTTTGGTGCCCATCGTAGGGCAGAAAATTAATTTCTGGCCTCATTTTGTACTTCTTTTGATTAATCTGTTTTCTGTCCGTACAACTGTGTAGTGAAGTTTCACGCGAAATTTCTCACTCATCCGCATGAAGTTTTGCAATACTTCATGCGATACAAAGTATTTCTTCACGCGGCTTCTGGTATATCTTCGCGCGGACTTTGACTGCAGAAAGAGTTTTTTATTTGTTTTTTTTCATATCAGCTGTTTTCTAACTCGCGCAAACTTTCTAGTTCCTTGCGGGTCTTTCGGCAGTTATTTGCGTGACCCGTAGAGAATCTTTGCGCCGCCTGCAGAGAATCTTTGCGCGGACTTTGGCACTATAATTTTTCTATTTTCTATTTTTTTATATCTCTGTTTTCTGACCACTGATGTTTGTTGTTTGTTGCGGTTTCCTAATTTTATTTTTGATACAGCTTAACAGTGGTTTGCAGGACGTTAAAAAAAAAGAAGACTAACAAACACAAAATACTAACGAATCATCTTGTAGGTTGCCTTAATCGATAGAACTCTAAACATTGTGCTTGCATATTATTTTTATTTTATTAAAATAGGAACGCATGTGCAAGACTTTTAAAATGAACTTCTATTTGGTGTTTTAGGAATGGCAATGATGCCAGAAAACTATGCTCTCACCCTTTTGAGATGATCAAAAATCCAAAAACATTATTGTCATTTCTTTATATGTTTGAAGTGTCTTCTAGTTTTGTAATCCCAAGGAATTGCATAGATGTATCCTCTCCCCTCGCCTTCGTGGATCTAGGGTGAAAGAGAAATCCATACAAATCCTTTAGCATGGCTACCTCCCAAGAGCTTTAACAGAGCCGGTGAGAGTGGATTGCCCAACCGATAACAGGCTAAAGCCAAGCCCTTCCGAATCGATATATAAAAGATGTCATTTTGATTAGTCTCATAGTGAACATGTGTTGATTGCGTTATACCAGGAAGAAGATCTCCCTCAGTACCCTTGTGGTGCATAAAAAACTATAGAACACAACTTCTGTAGGTTGGGAGGCCTCCATAACAGAGCTAATCTGTCGCAAGTATAACCATCTGAATGGATGCCTTGACTAAAGAACTTTGTTGTAGTATCCAAAAACCCTCTATCTTTTGGCGCGAAAGGTCAGAAACCGACTAAGACGTCCCACATTTTCAGAGCTCTTAGTAGAGATAATGGTCCCTTGGGAAGTGATTACCCTTGGGATTCGAAGCTTGGTGTGCCTGAGAAGTGAGTGCACTGTAAGGAGGAGCCTGTGCCTCCAAGCTTCTAAGTTGTGCGCTATGAGTAGGTGTGGCTGAACTTCGGTTCAAGTGGGAATTCAATAGATATTTCCCTAGCTTACCTAGGTTGTGGTGTGACTGTTCATTTTACAAAAAAAACAATCTGCTTGATGTGTCTTACGTGAGTGAAACATCAAAACATACACCAAACATCAAAGAAAATATCAAAATGATCAGCAACTCAAAATCTGCACTCTTAAGTGTTAAACTGTCAACTTCCTTGATTTTCTATCCTGTCATTTCCAATCTTCCTCAGTCGATCCGAGTCAAATTAGGTCACTTACCCCCCTGTTAAGAAGCCTGTTTGCACTTTGGATTCTTGTGTTTTGACCTCTTGTACTAGTAATCTTTGATTTCACAAGTGACCTTTCTTGGAGTTGGTGAGCTAGAAACCATCCTTATTGAGAAGATAAACCTTTGGATCCTTTGATAACACACTTGGAGAGTTTTAGTAATCTCTTGTCCATTCACTTCCATACAAATTCAAATTCAATCAATATAACTTGGGTAAATCATCCTCCTGATCCATATGTGTTAGGGTATTCACCCGTTCAATGGGAACCTCTGTGGCAGTGTTGGTTTATGCCTCTTGCAAAATTTTATCTTATCACCTCTCTTTTGGACAAGTGAGTGCTTTTACTATCATGGTTTGGTACCAACATTTCTTAGGGTCATCCTATCACCTAGTACCTTTTCTTTCATGCCAGTTACAACAAGATATCGAGTAGATCAAGGAAAGCGACCTCAAGTAATCTTTAACCAATTACCCTTAGTTCAAACTCGCCAAAAACATAAGGGAAAATAACATGTATTTGATCAATCACCCAGGAACAACTCAGAATTCCAAGAGTAACCTTAGTGAGTTGAGTACACCCTTAGCATCTTCTCGCTCGGATATGGATATGAGTTACACAATGAATCGAAGAGAGAGGGGAGAAATGGATAAACACATTGATGACAAATTTGAAAGACATAGAGCTACCATTTTGTTTGGCAGTTCCTCTCATGAAAGTCGACCAGCCTCACCCCTTATCTCAACTAGATATTTGGATGCACACCAAAGGGCTGAAAGAGATAAGAGGCAAGCCTATCAAGAAGAACAATCACAACACGAAAACCAAGATGATGAACCTTGTGACACTCCTGAATGTAACATACACCAATGAATTTTTTAGACATTCAAGACCAAGTTCACCACTCAAAACGTCTTCAAGATACACGAGTGAAAGACTTAAGAAAATTGAGCATGAAAAGAAAGCCTTCCCAGATGAACAAGCTGAAAAGGAAGAGAAATTTAGACTCCTAGAGTTGGAGAGACAAACTTTGTTGGAGATATAAAGGAAAGCCTTCCAGGAGGAGCAAGATAGACTCTTGACTCAACAACTTAATGACCAGTTTAACAACATGTGTGTTGGTGGTGGAAGCAACTCTCCTCCATCCACCCCTCCTAAGACTCCATGAAGTGAAAGACGTTCAAGAACACCTTCATGATCTCCTAGCCCTAGAGGAAGAAGGGCTTAAATACATGATCATTATCAGAGATGAACACCTCTTAGGAACTCAAGACAACCTTCACAACGTGCTCACCATGGTTCACAATATGGGGGTAGTAGCTTGAGTTTTGATCTCAACTCCCAAGACTTCATGAAGATACAACAAGAACCACTCTTTCAGCAGTATGTGGAGAGATACTTAGAGCAAAACAAAGACAAGTTCCTAGAGAGTTTAATCAACAAGGGCACTAGAATCCCCTACAACTTTGATCTGAACAAGAAGATTAAGAAGCAAGGTCCATCTCAAGAAGAAGAGATTAAACAAATTAAGAGTATGATGGAAAAGATGTTGGAACCCAAGATTTCATTCTCACTTAATTAAATTTGTCCTAATCCTTTTGACAAAAGTGTTAGCATGAAAGAATTCCCTAGAAAGGTTGAGATCCCTCAATATAACAAGTATGATGGGAATGGAGATCCACATGATCACGTGCATCAATTCTATACCATGAGTTTTGAGTTCCGTCAAGATGACTCATACCTCATGAGATTGTTCCCAAGGAGTATTAAGGGTCAAGTGATGGAATGGCTCACCAAAATGACTCCCCCCATTAAGAATTTCAAAGAGCCCATCCATAGATTTGTCCAAAACTTTGCATACAACCTTTCAAGATCTATCACCATGTTGGACTTATGCAAATTAAAGAAAAATCAAGGGGAATCCTTTGTTACATTCTTGAAAAGGTGGAGACAACAATGCTCTCGCTACCCTAGGACCATCCCTGAAAATGAGAAGATTGGCATCCTTGTTAGCAACTTGGTTCCCAAAATGCGGTATGAAGTTAGGAAGATGGTTTTTGGTTCCTTTGACACCATGGTTGAAACCGCATGTAGGATTGAGGATGTTTTGAAAGAAAAAGGAATTCTGACCAAACATGGAAACAACAATAATGGTCAAATTAACAACCCTAACAAGGATAAAGAAAAGAACTCACATTGGAATAGGAACAAACAAGTGGTCAATGATGGAGTTGTGGACTCCTCCCAACCCAAAGATCAAGTTGTGCTCCACTTGTCTAGTGTTTTTCAAGCCATGAAACTCAATGCATCTAATCAACAAGAGAACAAGCCAAGACACCACAATAGGCCTAAGAAAGAGATACGTCAGTTTTCAAAACTTGGTGATTCATATGAGGATGTCTTGAAAACACTCATTGCCAACAACCTTGCGCATCCTCAAGATTCTGCAAAGCATTATGTACCTAATGTTAAGCCACATTGGTGGGATGAGAAATCCTTTTGCAAGTTTCACAATGGCATTGGTTATGATATTGAAAACTGTTGAAAACTCAAACATAACATCCAAGATCTCATTGAGAATGGAAAACTTAAGGTAGATGGATTGAACACCAATGTCGATCATATGGCATTCAAAGAACCTTCACCTAAGTATGAGAAGGGGGAAACCTCTAAAAATAAGAATGACAAGGTTGAGATTAATTACACTTACACAGATGCAGAGAATGTTGTCAACATGCTTGAAGTTGTAGAAGAGAATGTCAACATGATGAGGGATAAAGATCCCTATGGTTCTTATCTAGACATGGACTCTCCTCCTCTCTTGGTGAAGAACCTGTCATGGTGCTAAGGGGTCCTAACTCTAGAGTGTCATCTCAAACTCTCAATGCTATCACACGAAGTCAAGGTCCCCTTATCATTAGAGGACTCAGTTGAAGTCAACCAAGTAAACCAAAGCAAGTGACATCCAAGAATGTCATCTCAAAACAAGCAGTCAATCCTAAGTCAAGCTATAATCTTATTGATCAGTTTGAAAGAACCCCAGCTCAAATTTCAATCTTTGAGCTCTTAGAGTTGTCCCTGAGACACAAGCAAGTCGTTGAGGATGCTTTGGCGCAACGAACATCCCCAGCAACTTAGACATTGATCAATTCTAGAACATGGTTGTATACTCAGAAAATGGAAGCACTTCCATTGTAGACTTGTTTATCCTTCTGATTAAGTGGTTTGGGGTCATGTCAAGCGCCTTGAATGGTTTCCTAACTTGGATCTGGTTTTTTCCCCCTGTTCTTCCCCTTTTCCACTTTTTCCAACCTATTTCTGACACCCCAGACTGAAAAACTAGGACTTTGACCTTAGGGTCAAGGTTGACCTTGACCTTGACCTAGGTCAAGGTAGACCTCTATCTTGACCTAGGTCACAATCTACCTTTTCCAGACCCAAGGTTCAAAATTTATAATTTTAGGGTTTCTGGATGTCGGTCTTTGGAAAAAGTTAATTCCCACTTCCGGGTCGGCTATTTCGGTCTTCAGAACAACAAATCTTAAATTATATTTAATATAGGTCCTCTTATAGGGGCATGGGTCTAATTGGAATTTAATTCTCCTATGTATGCCTCTCTAGAAGATTGTGCCCTAGTTTCATATAAAAGGAGGCTTTCTCCTCTCATTTTCTCTAACAATGATCATCAAGCATAATTGCAAGAATTCAAAGACTTGAAGAGTGTGATCCAAAGGTGAAGAAGCAAGATTTGAAGCAAGCCAACTAGCCATTGAAGCATTCATCCATTCTCAAGCACTTATCAATCATTTCATTTCATCAAGGAGATCCATTGGTGGCCATTGAAGGATTCAAGCTCCATGGAGCCCTCTTGTTGATTTCTCCATCCACATTCCTCCAAGCCTCTTCCTATTCGAAAACCCATTCAATTTTTGTGTTGAAGATCTACAAGCAATTGATTTGAGACATTCTACATTCTAAATTCTACATCCTTTTTGGTGCATACATACTGGTGGATTCACGGATTCGAATCTGCTACAAGGACTTCTACAAGCAAGGTGAATTTGTTCATTTACTTTGTTTTATTTATGCAATTTCAATTATACTTTGAGGTTAATTATGAAACCGGGGTTTGACCAAGGCAAACCCCTCCCCCCAAAAAACAAACCATTTTTCTTGTAGGTACAAGTTTGGAATAATAGATTGGAGTGAAGATTTGGATACACTTTTCGGCAAACTTTCAGGATCCGAAAATAGAATTTCAGTCTGAGACTTTTTAGGTCGATTCTGCCCTAGGTCACAATCGTAAATTCTAGGTCAATGGTGACATTGACTTAAGGGTACAAATCAGAACTGTGTCAAAATGAAAAAAGAATTCTAGGTTTTTTTCGTCTCTGTGTTTCTGTTCCAGATCCGGTCTCAGATTTTCCAGAAATTGAGTGCAGACCCCCAAAAACAACATTCTTCATATCTGCAATATTTCAAGGTTAGTACTTTTATCCTATCCATTTCAATTAAAGCTACTAATGTATTTAAATCTATCACACATTCAAATAAATAAATGGGTATTCAAGATTTTCCTCTTTGCTCTTATTTCCAAATGATTGATTCATTTATGCATTGATCCTTCCTTTTGGGTTAATCAATTTGGATCCTTCATTTGTGTATCTAAGGATAAAAGGAGAGAATCTTATTTACTCCCTACATTTCAACAAACATCATTCCTTTAAATGTAAGGTAGAATAATAACAAACCCTCAAACATCCTCTATTTTCTTATCTTACATTTTGGTGAACCCGTGATAGACAACTCTTTCTTTTTGGTGTTAGATTTACATCTTTTATGTTAGATCTTGCATGCATATAAGATTAGCTTTATTTTATGTTCTTTCATTAACATTTGCAAAATTTAAAATCAAAATCTTGCATTTCCTAAATTAGTTCATTTGCATTGCATTGGTGTATGAGCTTTACCACTTCTAGTCCTACTTATAGTATCCTGGTTAGAAGAAGCCATAGACTTATGGGTTCCTTTTATCCTGAGTCTTCCTCTCCTTTCCTTAGGATCCCGGATGACAATTTGATCACTTATGATTCCAATCCTTCTATGGAGCACAACTCTTCTCACCCATCTCATGATGAGGATGATTCTTTCAGAGTTCCTCCTAAACAAGTGTAAAAAATTTCAACCGAACTTGATAAAATGGGAAATTGGCGTATTCAAGAAAACCATAATCAAGATCCATTCAAGCTATAGAGGCTCTTAATAAATTCCTTCTTGATAGTGATCAAGGTATTAATCTTTTACGTGGTATTACTCATATTGTGCATTTGAATGTTAAACCTTTAACACAAGAGGCTCAAGATCTAGGATTTACTCCTCCTATCACTAGTAAGGGACCATCTATTGATGAGACTTTGTGACCGGGTCTGCCAACAGAGGTAAGTTGTCACCGGGTACCAAGGTACTAACCAAATTTGCCTGTAAAGGTTATCCAGGGAAATGAGATTCCTCGGGCCTCCAAGCATGTGAGAATCGGGTCTCGATAGTGCGGGGCTCAGTTGGGAGATGTGACTATTTTCTTTGAGGGGATAGCTGGTTATCTTTACTCATCTTCTCCGGGGATTCAGGTAAGTGGGGTTTCCTGCAAGCACACATTCATTTAACAAATAAACTTCAAAAGATACTGTAGAGTTTGAAATACTTCATCTACCTATAGTTATACTAAACATTCAAAACTACAACAATGCTCTAACACGCTACACTAAATACCGAAGAAACACAAGACCATCAGCTCATGTTTGATCAGTAGCAAAGGAAAGGAGGTCATTAATCTACTTTAAGTATCATAGAAAAGGACATAAAGAACATGAAGCATAAAATACCATTAACCCAGAATTCAAAATTTTCACAACATCATTGATAAAACTCCTCCTCCTTCATTAATGTATCTCTAGCAAGCACTGGTGCATGGTACAATGGTGGCTCCAGGGGAGCATTTAACTACTGAAATCTTAAAAACTATGGAGCATTGAGCTCCGCAACTAAGAACTGAGAAAAACCAAATTGCTATTAACTATAGACTGCAAAATCATCAATTTTGTCGACCCTTGGAATGAGGTCAGACTTATTATTTATACACATTATTTGACCTAAAACTAAACTAACTTATCTTACATTTTTACAATATAATACTATTTTTTGGTGGCTGGTACTACCTGCACCACGTTGCAAAAGACCTCAAGATGGAGAAGGTCTGACATGTCAGAAGAATAAGACAAGAAAGTGGAGTGGAAGAATCGGCCTTGAAAAGAGAGCCAGTAGAAGAGGAGAAGAAATCTGATCCCCTGGGGATCGAGGCTACATGCCTCATAAATGGGAAAGTAGCACCCTGTCTTTGATGCGCCAGGTGTTATGTTGAAACGGTGCCTTGGGAAGACCATCTGTCAGAAAACCTCCTTTCAATCTGACATGCCTTATTGTAGTTACCTACCCTCTGACAACCTTTATTAACTGCCTTGAAAGTGACCGGTCGGCCTTGGGAACTGGGACATGGGTCACTTAAAGAATATAAAAATGTGGGATCTAGAACTCTGGGATCTGGGTGCTGGGCTCCCAAAGAATAAATGAATACAACTAATTATGGGGTTGGCAGGATTCTCCAGAATCCAGAGAATTTTATGGTTCCTCATGATGTTTCCCAAGCTTCTAATACTTGGCCCATGCTTTCTTCATCTACATCTTTGATGCTATCCCACCAGCTGCAAATAGCCTCCAATGCTTCCTCAACGTCTCCGGCCCCATTATGGATTTCATCCACTATCTTGATGGCATCGTGTGATCAGATCATCATTTTAGACAATCAGGATAGCCTTCCCTGGTCAAAATCTCTAGCAGGCGGATACAAGGACTCCATCCGCTCATCGAACTTGCTGAGGAAGGGATCGAATTGCGATACCCCAACAATAAATGTTTCAAATAAGCCCAAGGGATATTAGGCTACTGTCACCTTCTCTTTCAGGGCCTTAACCAGTTCCTTGCACACCTCAATCTTGAGGACAAGTCTGGAGTACTAGGCCTGGAGGGAATCATATGATCCATCTCCTAAAATTCTAGATTCTATGGCGACTTCTTCGCCTATGTTGCGGATCTCTTCCAGACCGGCCTTCCATTTTTCATACTTTGCTAAGTCCTGCTCCCATATAATAGCGAAGCCTTTTTCCTGGTTGAGAAGAGAATTGACCCGGTAGAGGTCTAGGAGGGATCCTGCCAGAAATTGTCTCATAGTGGTCACTTGCTTGGCGGCCCATCCATCTATAGCTTGTACTTTCTTCTTCATAATCCGTAGAGAATCCACATCGCCCTACGCAAGCGGAAATATCGAGGAAGGGGTTCCGGGGTGGACCTCCGACAAGGGCTGTGTAAGTTCTACCAGAAGCGTGAGGAGATTGGCATTTGTTTCTCTTTACTCCTTCAGCTTCTGGCCCTGCTTTATGTACCTAGCCTCTATTGCCTTGGTGGCTTCCTTCAGTAGATCCAGCTCAACCTGTTTATCTCTCCTCCCCAATTCTACTTTTGCATCTAATGGGGGTATTGCGATAACCGGAAAGACACTATCTATTGGGTTAGTCCAGAGAGTATGGACTACCTATTTCTTCTTGGGATTCTTAGCCTCTGCATTCTTGGCCATCATTTCTGCCAACGAGAGCGTAGCGCCTAAGGTTGTCGTCGGGGTCTTCCTTTTCCTTGACTCGAGCAGCCATTGGGGTGGCTTTGCTATTAAGACCTATTCATTAGGATTCCTTTCAGAATCCGGCAGCATGTTCCTGGAGTGTACATTATGTTTGGGCTCTTTATCTACCTCTTGTTCCAGCTCCTCCTGTTCTTGCTCCTTTTCTTTTTCCTTTTCTTCGGAGCCTTCAACATTTTCTGCCATATTGGCATCTTCGTTTGTACTCTCCGGAGCCTTTTCTTTGGTCTCAATCTTATCTATATCTTCAGGGACTTCGTCCCTCCCGGTGTCATCTGTTTCTTCATTTTCCTTATCCGGGACTTGTTGGTCCATTTGTTGTTGCTGCTCCTGGGCCACATTGGCCTCTTCTGTTAGGACATTTTCCTCCACCAGGACATCTCCTGGAGGTGGGTGAGGTCTCTAGCTGACGTTTAACAAGGCAGCCACCATTACTACCTCACCGAAAGTGCTCCGGGGCACTTGGTCACCCGGAGTTACCAAAGGCATGTAGAGCATGACGATCGAGGGTACGGTTGATTCCGTAGGTCCGGGTTCCCCAATCATCGATTGCTCATCAATGTGTTGCCTTGGTGTGTTCTTGGTCTCCTGGACCGGTATCCTCTCCTGTTCAATCTCTATTGGCATTTCTCAAGCCTCTTGCGCTGATGTATCCTTTTCCACTGGGATTTATTTTTCTATGGGGACTTCTTCTTTGTCTTGAGCCACAATCTCCTCCACCGCATGACCTATACCTTGCTGAATCTCTAGGATCTCTTCTGCCAATAAGGTGTCATCAAAACTATCATGCAAGGGCGAGGAGTCTGAAATATCTTCTAGTTCAGGAGAGTCTAAATTTACATCTACTGGGGGCATCTTTGGCATACTGGGACTGGCGACTGCGTTGGGTGTGGGTGTCACCTTCTTCTTCTTCTTTCTTGTCAGTAGAGTCCCAATGTCCAAAATACTAGTAGACTCCACCTCAGCAAAAGTCTATCTTCTCATCATGGCTACCAACGAGCAGGATCCTGGTGAGCGAGCAGATGCCATTGGGGTTACAAGCAGTTTGGAGGATATCTGCATGCTAAGTTGTTGGCTGGTCAGCTTTTATGACTCCATTTTTTGATGTAGTTGAGTCATCAAAAGGGTAGGGACCTGGGGAGTTGACTTGGGAACCAGGCCACCCTCTTTCTCTTTCCCTCTACTCGTGCTTTCTTCAGCGGCCGCGATGAATGAAGAAGGTACGACACGCGCTGAAGAGGGAATGGTCTTCTTGATTGTTGATTTTTTTGGGGTGCTTTTGGGACACACCCGGGAAAAGTATCGATGACTTGCCTCTATGATGGGGTGACATACCCCTTCAATTGTTAGGTCCTTCGGGGTGGCCCAATCCACCGGAGGGAGATCTAGTTTGTCTAGCCCCTGTTCTTTATATGCTGGATCTTCCAGCGGCCCGTCATCTTTGAAACCCTTCAGGAAAGTCTAAAGGTCGAGCCTTTTCATGAGCCCTTTGCTCATCCTTGTATTTTGTCAGGCCCAGAGATCAAAACTATCTTGGCAGTCTGCCCAGAAGTCTTCAATATCCTCTTCATGAGGTGGGGATGCCCGAGGTAGTGCTGTGGCAATCTTGCTGAGGGGATTGTAATTTTTTCAGGTGTGGTTGAATTCCACCAGCCCCAAGCTTTTTAATTCACTGTCTGCCTCCCGCGCTGCAGCAAGGCTGCATGTATAATTCCCACAGGAGAAAGGGAATGGGACATTGATGACCTTCTTCAATATGAAGAAGGCATGCAGATCCATCATCTTCCGACATAACTCTAAGAGAATAATTTTGTCCCCACAAATATCGGGGAAGAAGATGGGGCTTCTCGTTGAATCCTCTCACCCGAATGTAGGTGTGAAGTCAAAACTAAATGAAATATCGACCATAAGAACTGACCAGAGTCATTGTCGCCTGCAATAATCGATACCTGAAATCCCGCGTAAGTGTTAGAATGTTGTTATAAATGAAAGCATCGTTTACTCGACAAAAATTTTGGAAACTAAGTTTCCATTGCACTTGGGGATAATGATCCCACGGTGTCATTAGGCCTGGCCGATTTCCAAGATCTCTCACTGTTCCCAAACCTGGAAAAGCTGGCCTCTATTGTGCTAGTTCCCATAGCACATATGATGTCATATAAAATTTTGAATTCTAGGCAATGCCCTTCAGCTGTTTATCTACATGGTTGGATATGAGGGCCACCTAGTTGAAAGTCTGACTACGAGTGGTGATGCAGTACAGAAAGTAGTACATCCATGCCGAGAAATCCCTAGAATGGGGCAATCCAAAAATCCTGCATAAAAACACAATGCCCGCCTGGATGGGCTCTTTGAAATCCTCGCGGGGAATTTCCAACTTCATTCTTTTGTAATCCCTCTTTGGGACTTTTAGCCAGTGGCTATTGATATGTTGCTGGGAAATAACCTCGGCACCTTTGAACTTTTGCAATGTCTGGAGTCGATTCCAGATAATGGATCCGTTGAATTGTGAGATCCCTAGTCTTGAGGTGAAATTTTCCGCGTCCAATGTGACAATGGTTGCTGGGTACTGTAGCGACCGGGGATCTGGAAGTAGGACAGTCTGTGTCGGTGAGTTGTATAATGCTGCCAATTGGAGTATTAACTCCAGAGATTGCATTGAACAGGGGAAGTTTGCTGCTTTGATAATACCGGAGGTGGCGATCTAAGTTGCCAGGTTGTCCCCAGTGGCCTTCAACCTGTAAATGGCTTGGATTAAGCCTTGCAGTTCTTCCCAAGATCTGGGCCCAGTGTCCATTATTTCTTAAACTCTGGACTCTATTTTGGACCCCACAATGGCACTGTCCTCGGGATACTTGAAGGTCAAGGACAGCTTTGCCAGTAACCTTTCAGCCCTAGTTTTGGTGGCCACTTGGGTGGATGTGGTAGGCAGCTCCAGGTTGGAAGGAGGGGTGATCACTTCAGACATCTTCGATCAACTCATCCGCTACCTGCAAGACTGAAGAACCGTCAAAACATGATATTTATAAAGAATATAAGAATTCTGGGGAAATCATCACCTACCCTGCATTTTCTCAACTAGTGTTAGCATACATCAAAGGTCCTAGAATCCCTGTAATAAACATGAATAGGAATCTGGGAGAAATCAAACCAAATAAAAAAGGAAAATACAGGGAAAAACAGGGATTCAAGGCTCGAACCCCAGACAATCTAGCTGTTATCATGTCGATGTGACTAGGAGGAGACCGTATTCAACTGACATGGGTTGGCATGTGGATAGATGCCAGGAAATATAAAGGCATTAATGGAAACAAGTGGGTTGACACGAGGAAAAATAAATGCCAAATGGGACACGGTTTGAATGCTCGCTTGTGGGAAATTAATCCCGCCATTAAGGTGATGAGACAGAGGAGAGAGAAAGCCATCATGGCTTGAACTAGCGAGGTGCCAAGTTTGAACCATGGTGACTTCATCTCAACAAGCTCGGTCTCATTGGGGAAAAAACACAAGATGAAGCGCGAGGAACTCATGAGCTCAAAAGGATATACATAAAATTTACATATAAACATCGAGGGTCGAAACATATATACATGCGATATACATAAAATATACATCATTTATAGATTTACAACTATACATACATATACATGAGCTAAACTAAGAATATATTTCACATATACACTAGTCTATAGCCGCGCGGAGGGTGGAAAACCCTCTAGTAGAGCCGACCCATGAACGGGAGGCAAACCAGAAACAGAACACGAAAGGAAACCTGCGAACAAGACGCAGACCAAAAGTGCAGAAGGAAATAAATACAAACATGAAAACACCAAGGAAACTAGAAGACCTACCTGGAAATCCGAAGAGGAGCAGGGGAAGATAACATCAGGAGCACTTCTGTAACAAGCTCTACCTTCAAATGACCATGAACAAGCACCTCGAAGGAACTGGATAACAATACACTAAGCACAGGGTAATCGTAGTTTAATCACATAAGGATCACTCTGAGCATAAGTGTTTTGATCACGGTAATTGCGAAAGTGACATGTAATTTCTTTTTATACCCAAGGTAAAAGAAAGTTACCTCTCTTTCCCTGAAAACTTTAGAACAAGCAAACCTCCAGACTCTAGGCCCAGGGATTCCGCATGACCATACCCTCTTACGAGAAGAAGAGATCGCGGTGGAGAATCCTGGAGTCTAGAATCCGGTTCTGGAAAGAACAGCCAACTCTGGGACCGGGTCTCAGAGACACGAAAGACAAAGTCAAAAAGAAAAAAAGCCTCATGGGAGGGAAAACCTAGAGAAGAAACAAAAGAAAAGAAACAAGGAAAACAAGGCAAGAGCCAAAGTGAAAAAACGGGACCCAACATTTTGCACACAAAATGTAGGGACGGGTATGCAGGGCATAAAAAATGGAAAATATCTAGGATGAATGCCTTAGTGCATTCGAGAACCATAGAATCTCTGGTTAGTAAAACCGAAATCAATCATTACTCGGAGCGTCCTGTATGCAAGCCGTGAAGTGTCTGAGAAAATCTGGCACATACATGATTCAATCCTTGGTCTTTTGTCAGTTGTGGGTTGTGTGCTTTGAAAGAAAATCAAGCCAATGAACTCTGGGAGAAATAGAGAAGAGGCATTGAGTACATCGATCCAAAGTCATCCAATTTTTGGATGCCGGAGTTTTTGTCCCATCTTTTCTTTCCTTATTTTTTATTCTTTTATGGATGGGAGGGTGGTACTTCTTTCACCATTAAGATTAAGCTTAGATAAATTTAACGGCGGTACTTCTTTCGCCCTTCCACCCATCTCAATTTGCTAAATGGGGAAGAAAAACTCCAGACCCAAAAATAATTTTAAAATTTCAGACTCGGGTCAACAAACTAGTGCGACCGATCTGCCCTCAGTGTGTCTAATTACTTGTTCCTTTTAATTTTGATTTAACTGATTACCAGACTTCTGAGGATAAATCTGATGAAGATTAATCATAGCCTGTGACCAAACTTACACAATAACTCTACAGAACAAACCAATTCCACCATGCTAACAATAGATTCTGAATTCAACATAAATGCAGAAGGTACCATCCCGAAGACTAGATGTTATGCGAAGCATACCAGCCTACGAAAGGGGAGAAAAACACTGGAAACCTGAAAAAGAAAGAACCAAGCTGAAGCAAAGCAAAAAGGAAAGGGGGCACTCCCAGAGGACATCCAACAAAACTATTTACAAGACAAGGGACCCCAAACGGGGCACCGGGAAAGAAATATTTACAAACAAGTAGATTTACATATAATACAATTCTGGACAAATTTGCCTCACTCAAAATAATGTTTGAGGATCTGTCCATTGACGGGCAATGGGATGGGTTCCCCATTCATGGTACTGAGGTGATAGGTATTTGCCCTGTAGATCTCTGAGATCAAATATGGTTCAAGCCAAAGCCGCTGGAAATTGGTGTGCTTTCCTTTTTTTTCCAGGCTTTATCCCAAAAAAGGACCAAGTTTGAAACCTTGAATTCCTTATACTGGGCTTTTTGATAAAACCATCATTTCACTACTGCTTGGTGATGCACAAAATGTTCAAGGGCTACGTCTCTTTGTTCTTCCATCCACACCAGATTTAGGAGCCGAACCTCCACGATGTTGTCCCGGTTGCTGAATTCCTGCATAAACTGTAAAACCAAGATTTGTAAGTTGATGGGGAACACTGGGTTCTAGTCATAAAATAGATGGAATGGGGATGTCCCTAGGGTGGCATTAATTTGAATGCGATCCACCCAGAGGGCAAATCTCAACTTTTGGTGTCAATCCTAGGGATTCTATTCTAATAGATGTTTGATCACTTCAAGCAAATTTTTGTTAGTTGATTCAGCAACACCATTCTCCTGGGGGTAATAGTTGCTGGAGAACTTTAGAGTGATCTTCCAGTCATAGGTCCATTCTAGTAGTTGTGCCATAGAATATGTCAGACCATTTTTACATACTATAGTAAAAGGCATTCCGAATCTTGTGACAATGTTTTCTTCCAGGAATTTGATAACTACATCTGCCATGTTGTTTTTGTAGGGTATTGCTTCAGACCACCGGGTGCAATAATTGGTAGTAGTTATGATGTATCGATGGTTGGCAGATGAGTTGGGGTTGATTTCCCTGATAAAGGCAAATGCCCATTAGGCAAAGGGTCTAGCTTCGAAAATAGGCTGCAAAGGCATGGCTGAGTTTCGCTCACAATATGTCGCGTTTTGGCAAGTATGGAACTTCCTAACATGAGTGTAGACATCTTTAAAGATACAAGGCCAATAGTATCTAGCCTGAAGGATTTGATGAGCAGTGGTGTTAGTTGAGCCATGCCTGGTTCAAAACTACTCGTGGAATCCTTCGATTATTTTTGCAGCTTGAACCCTATCGATGCACCAGAGGTACACTCCCTCATAGTTCCTGTGAAAAAGCATGGAGTTTTTGATCATGAAGTGCACGCTTTTCAACTACAAGGTGCGGCGTTTGTTTGGAGGCAATCCCTCTAGGTATCTATTATTCAACAATAGGTACACTAGGTCTGTGTACCACAGGTCTCGAGTGATGGAATCCACTATATAAGTCTGACATTCTATGTGGGGAGTCTCTTCTACCATCGCTCGACATAGTCCTTGGCCTCGGACTATCTTCATGAGTTGCATTTCTAAGTCGTATTCCTAGAGGATGGCCATCCATTTCCCCCATCTCTCACCCAATTCACTCTGCATCAACAGAGATTTCACTGCCTAGTCCGGGATGATGGCATGCACCTTTCTCCAGAGAATATAATGCCAGAATTTCTTCACAGTGTGAATGAGAGAAAAGGCCTGCTTTTCCAAGGCTGAATACCAGACTTCGACGTTCTTGAAGGGGGAGCTCATAAAATCTATTGGTCATTCTTCCCCTTCAACCTTTTGGGTCAATACTCCTACGATAGAATGTGGCAAAGCAAAGGAATAAATATAGAAAGGGAGGGAGTAGTCCGGACTAGCCAGGAATGGTGCCTCTGTTATCATCTATTTGATTTGGGTGAATGACCACTTTTCTTTAGGACTCCACTCAATTTTGGTATCCTTCTTTATCACCTCGTTGAGTGGTTTTACGATCTCGACGAATCCAGTGATGAACCGCTAGACAAAGTTGATCTTTCTGAAGAAAGACCCCATTTCGTTCTTACTGCCGGGCATTTGTAGGTTTAACAACACTTCAACTCTCTTAGGGTCAATGGATATACCCTTCTCGGAGACAATATGCCTGAGAAACTTCCCTTTAGTGACCCTGAATATGCATTTCCTAGGGTTGAGGGATATTACATACCGGTGACATCTCTTGCAAATCTAGGCAAGGTGGGCAGAGTGATGACGCCTATCCTAGGAAAAGATGGTCAAATCATCCATGTAGATGATTATGCACCGGTTCACAAGGCCCTCGAACGCAATGTCCATGATCTTTTAGAATGTAGCCCTTGCGTTAATCAAACCAAAGGGCATTCTCCGGTAAGCAAACGTTCCCCACTTGGTGGTAAATGCTATTTTGTCTCTATCTTTGAACTTAACCATGACTTGGTTATACCCGAAGTACCCATCCAAGAAAGACATCATTTGTGATCCATTCAAAATTTGCAACACCTCATCCAATAAGGGGAGAGGATGATTGTCTTTCTTAGAAGCCTTGTTTAGATTTCAAAAATCCACGCAAAGGCGAATTTCACCACTTTTCTTCCTCATAGGGACTAGGTTGGCCACCCACATAGTATGCTGGATTAGAAAGATTATCCGGGATGATAGTAGTTTTTGGACCTCTTGGTAAATCAGGGGCTCAATCAGTGGGTTGACAGGTCGTTGCTTTTTCCAGAAAGGCTTAGCATCAAGTTTGAGTGGGATAGTATGAGTCATGATGGATGTATCATATGTCTTTAGATCCTCATACCCCCACGCGATCACATCAATGTATTCTCAGAGAACCATAAGAATATTCTCCTTCTCCTCAGGGGAGCAGGAGGTGCCAATGTGTATCATTTTCTCTTCACCAGGCTAGTCGATGTTTACTTTCTCAAAATTTTCTCCCTCAGAGGAGGATGATATCTTTTCCCGGCTCTGAGAGTCTGAGTCAAAGATTCGTTCAAGTGCAACCATCCCCTTAAGAATGGTGTTGGTTGGTAGGTCCATGATCCCATCATCTTCATCACCCTGCCCAGTATCATCACGGTTTCTTTCCTCCACTATCTGGTCCTCAAAGCCACCAACATTGGCCATAAAGGCCAGGATATGATGATCATCCTCAAAGACCTAAAAATGGGTGACATTATCTGGAATGGATGAGGTGGGGATCATATCAATAGAAAATCTCTGGAGTCGCGAGCCAGCCATTGGCTCAAGTGTGTTGGCAGAAATGACAAGGGCATTCAAGACATAGTTTCATCTTCGGGGAATAAGATCGATGTTGAAAGCATTAAAATCTTTGATAAGGCTCCATACCCGATTGTGGTATGCAACCAACCTCTTATCGTGACAGGTATACTGACTCTGGACTTGTTTAACAATCAACTCTAAATCACCCAGGGCCCGGAAGTGAGTGATTCCTTTCCTTAGTGCAAATAGGAGTCCAAAGACCAAAGCCTTGTACTTCATGACATTGTTCGTGTAGTTGAACTATAGCCTATAGGATGCAAGGATTTCCCCCATGGGTTGATTAATTCCATTCTGGCCCCACAAACTTGTTTAGATCGGGACCCATCAAACTTAAGGGTCCACATGTCATTGTTTATTGTCTGGGGCTAGGAAGACGAAGTGGGCTTTGGATTGTTTTTGGGAGGCTTGGGAGGAGTTTCCTCTGACGCTGATGGTACATGGGTGAGGTTTAGCTCCTGAGAAATTTCTAGTTCAGATTCCTGGGTAAACGGTGCCGAAGAGGTACCATCAGCAAAAGCACTGAGTCTCGGGGAATCGACTGTGTGCTCTTTTCTTCATAGGGCATCAATGTGTCGGGTGGCGACAGCAAGGCAAGGCTCACACAACAACTCTAAATGTTTTTGGTAATGCACCTAGCACCAAGTTCCGGACAAGAGTGTGGCGGGGGTCGCTGTAGCACCCTAAGAGTTGACCTCAACCCTCAATTTTTTTTCCAGGTCCTGGGTTCTCTACAGAACTATGGGATCCTCCCTGGAGGTGAAATTGAATGTTAGGATCTCAAGGGGTTGGTACACCCCAGGGGAAGTCTCATAGAACAAGACCTTATTTACCCTCCTAACTTCGGTGAGGGCCTGTTTCATCTGGGTCTCACTTTCAACCCGGATCTTGTTATATTCTCCTTCCCAAGGGAGCCATAAGTGGGAGAAGTCGGTCAAAAAATATCCGTTTAGGGACTTAGACCAATTCTGACATAGAAACATTTTGTAAGTTTCTGGGATGTCCACCACTTGGATGTCAATTATACTGACTATCCTGGGGTCCTGGATGAGTTGAATTTAGACATTCTTCAGTTCACCCACCATTTTTATAGCAATTTTATCCAGTTGGATTACTGCACCATTAGACGGGGTGAGGTGAAATCCAAGCATCTAGCATATGGATAAAGGCATGATGTTGCCCGAAGCCCCAGAATATAATAGGCAGTTGCATCTATTTTTCCCTTGTATGTTCAGGCCTAGTAAGAAGGGAGGATCTTCATTATTTCCCTGAAAGACAACTGCGTTGGCGTCCTCCAAAGAGATAGTCTTGGGTGGGTGACTGATGGCTTCCTGGTTTTCCAAGAGGTTCAGAAGCGACTTCTTCTACTCAGGACAATTCAGCAAAACTTCCATCAAGGTCATGGAGGTGGTGGTTTGTTCCAACGCCTTCGTGATGTCAAACCTTACTCCCGGGAATTGGTGGCTTCCCTCGACCAGGTTCTTTGCTTGGTTAGAGCTAGGGCCTTTTGGAGGGACAGACTGATTACTCATATTGTTTCAAGGAGGGGTGTCTTTGGGAGGTGTGCGCGTGTAAACTGGTCCTTTACCAGCCTGACGCTGAGTATTGTATGGAGCTTGAGGGCTGGTGAAGGCATTGGCCTCAAAGGATGGAATTGATTCATCAAAGAATCCCTGTAGTTCGGATTCTTCTTCGTCTTCTCTGTCTGCTCCAAAGAAGATGGTCTCACAGGTAAATGCACCGTTAGTGATCTGTAGCACAGGAGGTTCTGGGGTAGTGGGATCAAACACTTGTTGTCTGTCCAACTAGGAAATCATGATAACTTTCTCCAGCGTGGCATAATTTATCTCATTGTGGAAACCCATGTCATGCAATCTACACTAGTTGATCATGGGCTGGAAATCCACGACTAGCATGAAATGGGATGGTCCAGCACCACTCTAATTGGTGTTTTGGTTTAGAGGTGGACCTCCGGCATTGGAATTTTTATTCCATTATTGTTGGTTGGGTTAGGGCCCGTTGTTGAAATTTCTTCCTCCAACATTATTTTTTCATTGGCCAGAGAAAATATTACCTCTCTGGGAATTAGCATTCCAGGGTGCGTAGGACCCCGCCTTCAGTTGACCCATGTCCACAATCAGTGTAGACATCATTCGCCGGAGGGATTCAACCTCGATGATCAACTGGGTATTTATGTCACAGTGTGATGGTTGTTGTTGTTGGTTCCCTGGGAAAGCGACAACATTCACTAGAGTTGAGGGCAGATATCCTCCAGCCATGGATGATTGGAAGAAAGGCACTCTGGGTGGTTGTGTTTGTGGTTGTTTCATTTGCTGCAGCTGGTTCTAGGGAAACGATTCTAGACCCGGCACTGTCTAGGTTTGTGACGAATACACGTATTGGGCCTGCTGGTCTATCGGTGGTGGTGGGGGATTCATGGCCATCGCGGGGGCACCCATTACCTGATTGGAGTTATATCCCCCAGCGTAAGAAGTTTCGTTGGGGATCATGTTATATGGTGCGCTCTGCCCAATCCCACCTGGGGATTTGTTAAGACCTCCGGAAAACTCCAAGGCAAGGTTGTAAACTTTTTCCAAGGTGTCCTGGTTGCCGGGGGTGGTAGTTCTCCATAGAAGAGTGGCAACGAAGGGGTCCATCGCATTGAGGTATGTTTGGATAGTTACATCCGCGAATGGGATGAAGGGACCCCTGCACCGCTTTAAGGTGCATTGGAACTAGTGGTTGAATGTTGCAAGAGGCTCATTCAGTTCCTTCCTAATAGAAATAAACTGGCTGTGGGACTATGCTGGGTCCATGTGTATGCGGAAGGCAGCCAGGAAGGCGTCCTCCATGTCTTGCCAACTGTTGATGGAGTTAGAAAGGAGGTTAAGGTACCAGTTTAATTCATTCTATCCCAGGGATAGGGGGAACATCCGGGTCACAACTTCTTGATGTTGGATCCGGTGTCAATTCATGGCATCTTTGTATGCCTACAAATGCTCTTCTACGGTTCGTGAGCCTAAGTGCTCATATCGGGGACAAATATTTTCTGGGTGCGAAGGTAAATCATTGGTTCCACCTAGAAAAGTTCCCATCGAGGACCCGATATTTCCAAAATACATGTCCATTGGGGGTGTTGGATTTTGACTAGGCTGAGTGCTAATTCATGGGATCGCCTGGGGGACTTGGGTATTCTAGGTCGTGCTAGACCCCTAGACAATGGTGGTTGCTTTGGCTTTTGAGGTCCGTTTCTTTCGAGTGGGAGGCTCGAGTTCAACAAAACTTCTGGGGTTTGGAGCTGATCTAAAGACTCTTTCGAATCTCGCTGGTGAGAATGAACCAATCCCACTAAAGGCTTGACTCCTAAAACTATGGCTTGGGGAACCCTTAGGTAGTGTGAAATCTGAATCTTCGGAGGGGGACGAGTTCATGCCCTCCTTTTAGCACCAGTTTCTATTGATGGGACTTTGTGACCGGGTCTGCCAATAGAGGTAAGTTGTCACCGGGTACTAGGGTACCGGCCAACTTCGCCTGTAAAGGTTATCCAGGGAAATGAGATTCCCCAGGCCTTCAAGCACGTGAGAGTTGGGTCTCGACAGTGCGGGGCTTAGTTCAAAGATGTGGCTATTTTGTTTGAGGGGGATAGCTCGTTATCTTTACTCATCTTCTCTGGGGATTCGAGTAAGTGGGGTTTCCTGCAAGCGTGCATTCATTTAACAAATAAACTTCAAAAGATACTACAGAGTTAGAAATACTTCATCTACCTATAGTTATACTAAACAATCAAAACATTACCAATTTTCTAACACGCCACACTAAATACCAAAGAAACACAAGACCATCAGCTCATATTTGATCAGTAGCAAAGGAAAGGAGGTCGTTAATCTACTTTAAGTATCAGAGCAAAGGACATAAAGAACATGAAGCATAAAATACTGGTTAACCCATAAGTCAAAATGTTCAAAACATCATTGATAAAAATCCTCCTTCATTAATGTATCTCCAACAAGCACTGGTGCGTGGTACAATGGTGGCGCCAGGGGAGCGTTTAACTACTGAAAGCTTAAAAATTATGGAGCATTGAGCTCCACAACTAAGAATTGAGAAAAACCAGATTGCTATTAACTATGGACTGCAAAATCATCAATTTTGTCGACCCTTGGAATGAGGTCAGACTTATTATTTTTACAATATAATACTATTTTTTGGTGGCTGGTACTACCTGTAGCACGTTACAAAAGACCTCCAGACGGGGAAGGTCTAACATTTCAGAAGAATAAGACAAGAAAGTGGAGTGGAAGAATCAACCTCGAGAAGAGAGCTGGTAGAAGAGGAGAAGAAATTTGATCCCCAGGGGATCGAGGCTACATGCCTCATAAATGGGAAATCGGCGCCCTATCTCTGATGCACCAGGTGTAACTTTGAAGCGGCGCCTTGGGAAGACCATCTGTCAAAAAACCTCTTGTTGATCCAACGTGCCTTGTTGTGGTTACCTACCCTTTGACAACCTTTATTAACTGCCTTGAAAGTGACCGGTCAACCTTGGGAACCGGGACATGGGTCACCTAAAGAATACAAAAATGTGGGATCCGAAACTCTGGGATCCGGGAGCTGGGCTCCCAAAGAATAAATAAATACAACTAATTATGGGGTTGGCAGGATTCTCTGGAATCTGGAGAATTTTATTGTTCCTCATGATTTTTCCCAAGCTTCTAATACTTGGCCCATGCTTTCTTCATCTACATCTTTGATGCTATCCCACCGGCTGCAAACAGCCTCTAATGCTTCCTCAACATCTCCAGCCTTGTTCTGGAATTCATCCACCATCTTGATGGCATCGTGTGATCAGATCATCATTTTAGACAATCGAGGTAGCCTGCCCTGGTCAAAATCTTTGGCAGGCAGATATAGGGACTCCATCCGCTCATCGAACTTGCTGAGGACGTAGTCCTCTGGAGTACATGTCCCGGTGGTGAAGGGATCGACTTGCGATACCCCAGCCACGAATGTTTCAAATAAGCCCAAGGGATATTGGGCTGCTGTCACCTTCTCTTTTAGGGCCTTAACTAGTTCCTTGCACACCTCAATCTTGAGGACAAGTCTGGAGTACTGGGCCTAGAGGGAATCGTACGATTCATCTCCCAAAATTCTAGATTTTGTGGTGACTTCTTCGCCTAATTTGCAGATCTCTTCCAGCCCGGCCTTCCATTTTTCATACTTTGCTAAGTCCTAGTCCCATATAATAGCGGAGCCTTTTTCCTGGTTGAGAAGAGAACTGACCCGGTAGAGGTCTAGGAGGGATGCCGCCAGAAACTATCTCATAGCGGCCACTTGCTTGGTGGCCCATCCGTCTACAGCTTGTGCTTTCTTCTTCATAATCTGCAGAGAATCCACATCGCCCTGCACAAGCGGCAATGCAGAGGAATGGGTTCTGGGGTGGACCTCCAACAAGGGATGTGTAAGTTCTTCCAAAAGCGCGAGGAGATTAGAATTTGTTTCTCATTCCTCCTTCAGCTTCTGGCCCTGCTTTATGTACCTAGCCTCTATTGCCTTGATGGCTTCCTTCAGTAGATTCAGCTCACCCTGATTATCTCTCCTCCCCAATTCTACTTTTTCTATGTTATAATCTTCAGGCCTTATGGCCATTGCATCTGCATCTGATGGGGGTGTTGCAATAACTTCAATGGCACTACCTGTTGGGTTAGTCCAGAGAGTATGGACTACCTGTGCCTTCTTGGGATTCTTAGCCTCTGCATTCTTGGCCATCATTTCTGCCAATGAGAGCATAATGCATGAAGTTGTCGTCGGGGTCTTCCTTTTCCTTAACTCAACCAACCATTAGGGTGGCTGGGGTGGCTTTGCTGTTAAGGCCTGTTCATTAGGATTCCTTTTAGAATTCGGCAGCAGGTTCCCAGAGCGTACGTTATGTTCGGGCTCTTTATCTACCTCTTGTTCCGACTCCTCCTATTCTTGCTCCTTTTTTGTTTCCTATTCTTCAGAACCTTCAATGTTTTCTGCCATACTGGCATCTTCAATTGTCCTCTCCGAAGCCTTTTCTCCTATCTGAATCTCATCTGTATCTTTAGGAACTTCATCCCTCCTAGTGTTAGTTGTTTCTTCATTTTCCTTATCTGGGACTTGTTGGTCTATTTGCTGCTGCTGCTCCTGGGTCACATTGGCCTCTTTTGTTAGGACATTTTCCTCCATTGAGACATCTCCTTGAGGTGGGTGAGGTCTCTGGCTGAATTTTAACAAGGCGGTCACCGTTACTACCTCACCAAAAGTTCTTCGGGGCACTTGGTCACCCGGAGTTACCAAAGGCATTTGGAATGTGAAGATTGAGGGTACGATTGATTTTGTAGGTCAGGGTTCCCCAATCGTTGGTTTCTCATCTATGTGTTTCCTTGGTGTGTTCTCAGTCTTCTGGACCGGTATCCTCTCCTGTTCAGGCTCTATTGGCATTTCCCGAGCCTCTTGCACTGATGTATCCTTTTCCACTAGGATTTCTTTTTCTATGGGGACTTCTTCTTTGTCCTAAGCCGTAATCTCCTCCACCGCATGACCTATACCCTACTGAATCTCCAGGAGCTCTTCCATCAAGAAGGTGTCATCAAAATTGTCATGCGGGGGCAAGGAGTCTAAAATATCTTCTAGTTTAGGAGAGTCTGAACTTACATCTACTGGGGGCATCTCTGGCATACTGGGACTGGTGGTTGCGCTAGGTGTGGGTGTCACCTTCTTCTTCTTATTTCTTGTCAGTAGAGTCCCGATGTCCAGAATACTAGTAGACTCTGCCTTAGCGAAAGTTTTTCGGCTCATCATGGCTACCAACGAGGGGGATCCCACCAGGCGAGTAGATGCCATTGGGGTTACAAGAAGTTTAGAGGATATATGCATTCTTAGTTGTTGGTTGGTCAACTTTGTCGACTCCATTTATTGATGTAGTTGAGCCATCAGAAGGGTAGGCTCGGGAGGTGCCTTGGAAATTGGGGTACCCTCTTTCTCTTTCCCTCTACTCATGCTTACTTTAGCGGCTACGACAAACGAAGAAGGTCTGGCGCCGGCTGAAGAGGGAATGGTCTTCTTGACTGTTGATTTCTTTCGGGTGCTTTTGGGACACACATGGGCAAAGTACCGATGACTTGCCTCTATGATGGGGTGACATACCCCTTTAATTGTTAGGTCCTCCAGGGTGGCCCAATCCACCAGAGGGAGATCTAGTTTGTCCAACCCTTGTTCTTTATATGCTGGATCTTCCAGTGGCCCGTCATCTTTGAAACCCTTCAGAAAAGTTTGAAGGTCAAGCATTTTCATGAGCCCTTTGCTCATCCTTGTATTCTATCAGGCCCAAAGATCAAAACTATCTTGGTAGTCCGCCCAGAAGTCTTCAATATCCTCTTCATGAGGTGGGGATGCCTGAGGTAGTGTTGTGGAAATCTTTCCGAGGGGATCGTAATTTTTCCGGGCGTGGTGGAGTTCCACCAACCCCAGGATTTTTAATTCATTGTCTGCCTCCCGGGCTGTGGCGAGGCTACATGTATAATTCCCATAGGAGAAAGGGAATGAGACATTGATGACCTTCTTCAATGTGAAGAAGGTGTGCAGATCCATCATCGACCAGCAGAACTCTAAGAGAATAATTCTGTCCCCGCAATACCGGGGAAGAAGATGGGGCTTCCCGTTGAAGCCTGCCACCCAAATGTAGGTGTGATGTCAGAATTGAATGAAATATTGGACATAAGAACTAACCAAAGTCATCACCGCCTGTGATAATCGGTGCCCAAAATCCTGAGTAAGTGTTAGAATGTTGTTGTAAATGAAAGCATCTTTTACCCAACATAAATTTTGGAAACTCAGTTCCCATTGCACTTGGGGATAATGATCCCACAATGTCATTTGGCCCGGCCCATTTCCAAGATCTTTGACTTTTCCCAAACCTAGAAAAGTCGGCCTCTGTTGTGCTAGTGCCAATAGCACATATGATGTCATATAATATTTGGAATTCTGGGCAATGCCCTTCAGTTGTTTATCTACATGGCTGGATATGAGGGCCGCCTAGTTGAAAGTCTGACTGCGAGTGGTGATGCAGTACAAAAAGTAGTACATCCATGCCGAGAAATCCCCGGCATGGGGCAATCCAAAAATCCTGCATAAAAACACAATGCCTGCCTTGATGGGCTCTTTGAACTCCCTGCAGGGAATTTCCAACTTCATTCTTTTGTGATCCCTCTTTGGGACTTTTAGCCAGTGGCTATTGATATGTTGCCGAAAAATAACCTCGGCACCTTCGAACTCCTGCAATGTTTGGAGTCGATTCTGGATAATGGATCCATTGAGTTGTACAATGTTTCCAATTGGAGTATTAACTCCAGAGATTGCACTGAATAGGGGAAGTTTGCCACTTTGATAATAATGGAGGTGGCGATCTGAGTTGCCAGGTTGTCCCTAGTGGCCTTCAACCTGTAAATGGCTTGGATTTAGCCTTGCACTTCTGCCCAAGATCTGGGCCCGGTGTCCGTTATTTCTTGAACTCTGGACTCTATTGTGGACCCCACGATGACACCGTCCTTGGGATACTTGGAGGTCAAGGGCAACTTCACCAATAACCTTTTGGCCCTAGTTTTGGTGGCCGCTCGGGTGGATGTGGTAGGCAGCTCTGGGCTGGAAGGAGGGGTGATCACTTCAGACATGTTTGATCAACTCGTCTGCAACCTGCAAGACCAGAGAACCATCAGAACATAATATTTATAAAGAATATTAGAATTCCGTGGAAATCATCACCTACCCTGCATTTGCTCAACAATTTTTAGCATACAGCAAAGGTCCTAGAATCCTTGTAATAAATGTGAATAGGACTCCAGGGAAATCGAACCAAATGAAAAAGGAAAACACTGGGCAAAATGGGGATTCAAGGCTTGGACCCCGAACAATCTAGCTATTGTCGTGCCGATGTGACTAGGAGGAGACCGTATTTGGCTGACATGGGTTGGCACATGGTCAGATGGCAGGAAACATAAAGGCATTAGTGGCGATAAGTGGGTTGACATGAGGCAAAATAAATGTCAGATGGGACACGGTTTGAATTCTCGCTCGTGGGAAATTAATCCCATCATTAAGGTGATGAGATGGAGGAGAGAGAAAGCTGCCATGGCTCGAACCAGCAAGGTGTCGAGTTTGAACCATGGTGACTCTGTCTCAACGAGCTCGGTCTCATCAGGGTGAACGCAAGATGGAGCACAAGGAACTCGTGAGCTCAAAAGGATATACACAAAATCTCCATATAAACACTGAGGGCCAAAACATATATACATGTGATATACATAAAATATACATCATTTACAGATTTACAACTATACATACATATACACGAGCTAAACTAAGAATATATTCAACATATACACTATTCTATAGCTGTGCAGAGGGTGGACAACCCTCCAACAGAGCCAACCAACCAACGGGAGGCAAACTAGAAACAGAACACGAAAGGAAACCTACGAATAAGACACAGACCAAAATAGCAGAAGAAAACAAACATAAACATGAAAAAAATAGGGAAACTAGAAGACCTACTTGGAAATCCAAAGAGGAGTAGGGGAAGAGAACACCAGGAGAACTTTTGCAATGAGCTCTACGTTCAAATGACCACGAACAAGCACCTCGAAGCAATTGGATAACAACACACTATGCACAGGGTAATCACAGTTTAATCATCATTTAATCGCCTAAGGATCGCTCTGAGCATAAGTTTTTTGATCATGGTAACTGTGAAAGTGACATGTAATTTCTTTTTATACCCAAGGTAAAATAAAGTTACCTCTCTTTCCCCGCAAACTTCAGAACAAGAAAACCTCGGGACTCTGGGCCCGGGGATTCCGCGCGACCATACCCTCTTACAAGAAGAAGACATCGTGGTGGAGAATCCCAGAGTCTGAAATCCAGCTCTGGAAAGAATAGCCAACTCTGGGACCGGGTCCCAGAGACATGAAAGACAAAGGCAAAAATAAAACAAACCTCATGGGAGGGAAAACCTGAAGAAGAAACAAAAGAAAGAAACAAGGAAAACAAGGCAAGAGCCAAAGTGAAAAAAAGGGGACTTAGCATTTTGCACACAAAATGTAGGGATGGGTATGCAGGGCATAACAAATGGAAACTATCTAAGATGAATGCTTTAGCGCATTCGAGAACCACATAATCTCTGGTTAGCGAAACCGGAATCAATCGTTACTCGGAGCATCCTGTATGCAAGTCGTGAAGCGTCTGAGAAAATCTGGTGCATACATGATTCAATCCTTGTTCATTTGTCAGTTGTGGGGTGTGTTATTTGAAATAAAATCAAGCTGATGACCTTTGGGAGAAGCAGAGAAGAGCCACTGAGTACATCGATCCATAGTCATCCAATTTTCTTGTTTCTCCCGGATACCTGAGTTTTTGTCCCATCTTTTCTTTCCTTATTTTTTTATTCTTTTATGGATGGGAGGGCGGTACTTCTTTCACCATTAAGCTTAAGCTTAGCTAAATTTAATGACGGTACTTCTTTCACCCTCCCACCCATCTCAATTTGCTAAATAGGGAGGAAAAACTCCAGACCCGGAAAGAATTTTAAAAGTTCAAACTCGGGTCAACAAACTAGTGCGACTGATCTGCCCTCGGTGTGTCCGATTACTTGTTCCTTTTAATTTTGATTTAACTGATTACCAGACTTCTAGGGATAAATCCAATGAAGACTACTCATAGCCTTTTACCAAAATCACACAATAACTATGGAGACCGGACCAATTCCACCATGCTAACAATAGATTCTGAATTCAACATAAATGCGGAAGGTACCATCCTGGAGACTAGATGTTATGTGAAGCATACCAGCCAATGAAAGGGAAGAAAAACACTAGAAACTTGAAAAATAAAGAACCAAGCCGAAAGCAAAGCAAAAAGGAAAGGGGGCGGTCCTTGAGGACATCTAGAAAAAACTATTTACAAGACAAGGCACCCCAAATGGGGCACCGGGAAAGACATATTTACAAGCAAGCAGATTTACATATAATACAATTTTGGACAAATATGCCTCACTCGAAATAATATTTGAAGAACTATCCATTGATGGAAAATGGGACGGATTCCCCGATCATGGTACTAAGGTGATAGGTATTTGCCCCGCAGATCTCTAAGATCAAATATGGTCCAAGCCAGGGCCGCTGGAAATTGGTGTGCCTTCCTTTTTTTTCCTGGGATTTATCCCACAAAAGGACCAAGTCCAAAACCTGGAAGGCCTTATACTGGGATCTTCGATCAAACCATCATTTCACTACTACTTGGTGACACACAAAATGTTTAAGGGTTACATCTCTTTGTTCTTCCATCTGCACCAGATTTAGGAGCTGAACCTCCACGATGTTGTCCCGGTTGCCGAATTCCTGCATTAACTGTAAAACTGGGATATGTAAGTTGATGGGGAACACTGGGTTCTGGCCGTAAACTAGATGGAATGGGGATGTCCCTAGGGTGGCCTTAATTTGAATGTGATCTGCCCAGAGGGTGAAACTCAACTTTTGGTGCCAATCCTGGGGATTCTATTCTATTAGGTGTTTGATCACTTCAAGCAAATTTTTTTTAGTTGATTCAGCAACACCATTCCCCTGGGGGTAATAGTTTCTGGAGAATTTCAGAGTGATCTTCCGGTCATAGGTCCATTCTAGTAGTTGTGCCAAAGAAAATGCTGGACCATTGTCACATACTATAGAAAAAGGCATTCTGAATCTTGTGACGATGTTTTCTTCCAGGAATTTGATAACTACATCTACCGTGTTGTTTTTGTAGGGTATTGCTTTAGACCACCAGGTGCAATAATCGGTAGTAGTTAGGATGTACCGGTGGTTGGCAGATGAGTTGGGGTTGATTTCTCGATAAAGTCAAATGCCCATTGGGCAAAGGGTCTAGCTTTGAAAATAGGCTGCAAAGGCATGGCTGGGTTCTGCTCACAATGTGTCGTGGTTTGGCAAGTATGGCACTTTCTAACGTGAGTGTAGACATCTTTAAAGATACAGGGCCAATAATATCCAGCCCGAAGGATCTAATGAGCAGTGGCGTCAGTTGAGCCATGCCCAGTTCCAAACTGCCCGTGGAATTCTTCGATTATTTTTGTAGCTTGAACCCTATCGATGCACTAGAGGTACACTCCCTCATAGTTCCTATGAAAAAGTGTGGAGTTTTTTTTATCATGAAGTGCATGATTTTCAACCCCAAGGTGCGACGTTTGTTTGGAGGCAATCCCTCTGGGCATCTATTATTAAATAATAGGTACACTAGGTCTGTGTACCATGGGTCTCGAGTGATGGACTCGACTGTATAATTCTGACATTCTATATGGGGAGTCTCTTCTGCCATCGCTCAACATAGTCCTTGGCCTCAGACTATCTTCATGGGTTGCATTTCTAAGTCATATTCCTGGAGGAGGGCCATCCATTTCCCTCGTCTCTTACCCAATTCACTCTGCATCAACAAAGATTTCACTACATGGTTTGGGATGATGGCATGCACCTTTCTCCAGAGAATATAATGCCAGAATTTCTTCACAATGCGAATGAGAGCAAAGGCTTTCTTTTCCAAGGTTGAATACCAGACTTTGACATTCTTGAAGGGGGAGCTCATGAAAGCTATTGGTAATTCTTCCCCTTCAACCTTTTGGGTTAATACTACCATGATAGAATGTGGCGAAGAAAAGGAATAAATATAGAAAGGGAGTGAGTAGTCCGGACTAGCCAGGACTGGTGCCTCCATTATCATCTATTTGATTTGGGCGAATGCCCGCTTTGCTTCAGGAATCCACTCAATTTTGGTATCCTTCATCATCTTGTTGAGTGGTTTTACAATCTCAGCGAATCCAGTGATGAACCACTGGACAAAGTTGATCTCTCTAAAGAAAGACCCCATTTCCTTCTTGTTTCCGGGCATTTGTAGGTTTAACAACACTTCAAATCTCTCAGGCTCAATAGATATACCCTTCTCGGAGACAATATGCCTGAGAAACTTCCCTTCAGTGACCCCGAATATGCATTTCTTAGGGTTGAGGGATATTCCATACCGACGACATCTCTCACAAATCTGGGCGAGGTGGGTGGAGTGATCATGCATGTCCTGAGAAAAGATGGTCAAATCATCCATGTAGATGATTATGCACCGGTTCACAAGGCCCTTGAATGCAATATCCATGGCCTTTTAGAATGTAACCCTTACGTTAATCAAACCAAAGGGCATTCTCCGGTAAGAAAATGTTCCCCACTTGGTGGTAAACACTATTTTGTCTCTATCTTTGAACTTCACCATGACTTGGTTATACCCGGAGTAACCATCCAAGAAAGACATCATTTGTGATCCATTCACAATTTGCAACACCTCATCCAACAAGGGGAGAGGATGATTGTCTTTCTTAGAAGCCTTGTTCAGATTTCAAAAATCCATGCAAAGGCAAATTTCACCGCTTTTCTTCCTCACTGGGACTAGGTTGGCCACCCGCGTAGTATGCCAGATTGGAAAGATTATCCGGGTTGACAACAATTTTTGGACCTCTTGGTAAATCAGGGGCTCAATTAATGGGTTGACTGGTCATTGCTTCTGTTAGAAAGGCTTAGCATCAGGTTTGAGTGGGATAGTATGAGTCATGATGAATATATCATATGTCTTCAAATCCTCATACCCCCATGCAATCACATCAATGTATTCTCAGAGAACCGCAAGAATCTTCTCCTTCTCCTTAGGGGAGCAGTAGGTGCCAATGTGTATCATTTTCTCTTCACCAGGCTGGCTGATGTTTACTTTCTCAAATTTTTATCCCTCAGAGGAGGATGATATCTTTTTCTGGCCCTGAGGATCTGAGTTGAAGATTCATTCAAGTGTCACCATCCCCTTAGGAATGGTGTTGGTTGGTAGGTCCATGATCCTATCATCTTCATCACCCTGCCTAGTATCATCGTGGTCTCTTTCCTCCACTATCTGGTCCTCAAAGACACCAACATTGTCCATAAAGGCCAGGATATGCTGATCATCCTCAAAGACCTAAAAATGGGTGACATTGTCTTGAATGGACAGGGTGGGGATCATCTCAACAGAAAATCTCCAGAGTCACGAGCCAGCCATTGGCTCAAGTGTGCTGGAAGAAATGGCAAGGGCATTCGGGACATAGTTTCATCTTTAGGGAATAAGATCGATGTTGAAAGCATGAAAATCTTCAATAAGGCTCCATACCCGGTTGCGGTATGCAGCCAACCTCTTATCGTGACAGGTATACTGACTCCAGACTTGTTTAACAATCAACTCTAAATCACCCAGGGCCCGGAGGTGACTGATTCCTTTCCTTAGTGCAAATAGGAGTACAAGGACCAAAGCCTCATACTCCGTGACATTGTTCATGTAGTTGAACTGCAGCCTATAGGATGCAAGGAAGTATTTCCCCCGTGGGTTGATTAATTCCACTCCAGCCCCACAACCTTGTTTAGATTGGGACCCATCAAACTTAAGGGTCCACAGGTCATTGTTTGTTATCTGGGGCTGGGAAGACGAAGTGGGCTTTGGATTATTTTTGGGAGGCTTGGGAGGAGTTTCCTTTGACGTTGATGGTACGTGGGTGAGGTTTACCTATGGAGAAATTTCTAGTTTGGATTCCTGGGCAAACGGTGCCGAAGAGGCACTGTCAGCGAAAGAGCTGAGTCCCAGGGAATCAACTATGTGCTCTTTTCTTTGGAGGGCATCAATGTGCCAGGTGGCGGTGGCAAGGTAAGGCTCACACTCCAGCTCCAAATATTTATGGTAATGCACTTGGCACAAAGTGCCAGACAAGAGTGTGTTGAGGGTCACTACAGAACCCTGAGAGTTGACCTCAACCCTCAATTTTTTTTCCAGGTCCTGGGTTCTCTACAGAACTATGGGATCCTGCCCAGGGGTGAAATCGAATGTTAGGATCTCAAGAGGTTGGTACACCCTAGGGGAAGTCTCAAAGAACAAGACCTCATTTACTCTATTGACTTTGGTGAGGGCCTGTTTCATCCGGGGCTCACTTTCAACTCGGATCTTGTTAGATTATCCTTCCCAGGGGAGCCATAAGTGGGAGAAGTCGGTCAAAAAATATTTGTTTAGGGACTTAAACCAATTCTGAATTAGCAACATCCCATAAGTTTCTGGGATGTCCACCACTTAGATGTCAATTATACTGGCTATCCTAGGGTCTTGGATGAGTTGAATCCAAACATTCTTTAGTTCACCCACCATTTTTATAGCAGTTTTATCCAATTGGATTACTGCACCGTTAGACAAGGTGGGGCGGAATCTGAGCTTCTAACATATGGATAAAGACATGATGTTTCCCAAAGCCCTAGAATCTGCTAGGCTATTCTGTATATTTTTCCCTTGTATGTTCAGGCCTAGCAGGAAGGGAGGATCTTCAGTATTTCCCCGGAAGATAGTCGTGTTGGCGTCCTTGAAAGAGACAGTCTTGGGTGGGAGACTGACGGCTTCCAGATTTCCCAAGAGCTTCAGAAGGAACTTCTTCTGCTTGGGACAATTCAGCAAAACCTCCATCAAGGTCATGGAGGTGGTGGTTTGTTCCAACGCCTTCATGATGTCAAACCTTCCTCCCAGGAATTGGTGGCTTCCCTCGACCGCATCCTTTGCTTGGTTAGAGCTAGGGCCTTTTGGAGGGATAGACCAATTAGTCGTATTGTCTTGGGGAGGGGTGTCTTTGGGAGGTGTGGGCATTTAAAGTAGTCCTTTACCAACTTGACTTCGAGTGTTGTAGGGAGCTCGAGGACTGGTGAAGGCATTGGCCTCAAAGGCCGGAATTGATTCATTAAAGAATCCCTGTAGTTCAGATTCTTCTTCATCTTCTCTGTTTGGTCTAAAGAAGACGGTCTCACAGGTAATCACACCGTGAGTGGGCTCTTACATAGGAGGTTCTGGGGGAATGGGATCAGACGCTTGTTGTTTGTCCAGCTAGGAAATCATGATGACTTTCTCCAGCGTGGCATACTTTACCTCATTGTGGGAGCCTGTGTCGTGCAATCTACACCAGTTGATCATGGGCTGGAAATCCATGAATAGCGTGAAATGGGATGGTCCAGCACCACTCTGATTGGTGTTTTGGTTTGGAGGTAGACCTCTGACATTGGCGTTGTTATTCCATTGTTGTTAGTTGGGTCGGGGCCCGTTGTTGAAATTTCTTCCTTTGGCATTGTTATTTCATTGGCTAGAGAAAATATTCCCTCTCTGGGAATTGGCATTCTAGGGTGCATAGGACCCCGCCTTCAGTTGACCCATGTCCACAGTCAGTGTAGAAAACATTCACCAGAGGGATTCAACCTCAGCGGTCAACTAGGTATTTGTCTCATAATGTGACGATTGTTTTTGTTGGTTCCCTGGAAAAGTGGCAACATTCACCAGAGTCGAGGGTGGCAATTCTCCAGCCGTGGATGACTGGAAGAAAGGCACTCTGGGTGGTTGTGTCTTTGGTTGTTGCATTTTCTATTGCTGGTTCCAAGGAAAAGATTCTAGACCCAGCGCTGTCTGGGTTTGTGATGGATACACGTACCGGGCCTGCTGGTCTATCGGTGGTGGTGGGGGATTCATGGCCATCGTGGGGGCACCCATTATCTGATTGGAGTTATATCCCCTAGCGTAAGAAGTTCCGTCAGGATCATGTTATATGGCGCGCTGTGCCCAATCCTACCTAGGGATTTTTTAAGACCTCAAGACAACTCTAAGGCTAGGTTGTAAACTTTTGCCAAGGTGTCTCGGTCATCGAGGGCGGTAGTTCTCCAAAGGAGAGTGGCAACGGAGGGGTCCATCGCATTGAAGTATGTTTGGATAGTTACATCCATGAATGGGATGAAGGGACCCATGCACCACTTCAAGGTGCATTGGAACCGATGGTTTAATGATGTAAGAGGCTCATTCGGTTCCTTCCTGATAGAAATAAACTGGTTGTGGGACCACGCTGGGTCCACGTGTATGCAAAAGGTAGCTAGGAAGGCGTCCTCCATGTCCTGCCAATTGTTGATGGAGTTAGCAGGGAGGTTAAGGTACCAGTTTAATTTATTCTATCCCAGGGATAAGGGAACATCCGGGTCACAACATCTTGATGTTGGATCTGGTGTCGATTCATGGCATCTTTGTATGCTTGCAGATGCTCTTCTGTGATTTGTGAGCCTAAGTGCTCATATCGGGGACAAATATTTTCTGGGTGCAAAGGTAAATCGTTGGTTGCACTTGGAAAAGTTCCCATCAGGGAGCCGATATTTCCAAAATATGTGGCTATTGGGGGTGTTGTATATTGACTAGTCTGAGTGCTAATTCCTGGGATCGCCTAGGGGACCTGGGTATTATGGGTTGTGCTAGATCCCCAGACAATGGTGACTGCTTTGGCTTTCAGGGTCCGTTTCTTTCGAGCGGGAGGCTTGAGTTCAACAAACCTTCCAGGGTTGGGAGTTGATCTAAGAACTCTTTCAAATCTCGCTGGTGAGAATGAACCAATCCCACTAAAGGATTGACTCCTAAAACTATGGCTTGGGGAACCCTCAGACGGTGTGAAATTTGAATCTTTGGAGGGGGACGAGTTCATGCCCTCCTTCTAGCACCAGTTTCTATTGATGGGACTTTGTGACCGGGTCTGCCAATAGAGGTAAGTTGTCACCGGGTACTGGGGTACCGGCCAACTTCGCCTGTAAAGGTTATCCAGGGAAATGAGATTCCCTGAGCCTCCAAGCATGTGAGAGTCAGGTCTTGATAGTGCGGGGCTCAGTTGGGAGATGTGACTATTTTGTTTAAGGGGGATAGCTGGTTATCTTAACTCATCTTCTCTAGGGATTCGGATAAGTGGGGTTTCCTGCAAGCATGCATTCATTTAACAAATAAACTTCAAAAGATACTGCAGAGTTAGAAATACTTCATCTACCTATAGTTATACTAAACATTCAAAACATCAACAATGTTCTAACACGCTACACTAAATACCGAAGTAACACAAGACCATCAGCTCATATTTGATCAGTAGCAAAGGAAAAGAGGTCGTTAATCTACTTTAAGTATCAAAGCAAAGGACATAAAGAACACGAAGCATAAAATACCATTAACCCAAAAGTCAAAATGTTCACAACATCATTGATAAAACTCCTCCTCCTTCATTAATGTATCTCCAACAAGCACTGGTGCATGGTACAATGGTGGTTGCAGGGGAGCGTTTAACTACTGAAAGCTTAAAAAATATGGAGCATTGAGCTTCGCACCTAAGAACTAAGAAAAACCATATTGTTATTAACTATGGACTGCAAAATCATCGATTTTGCCGACCCTTGGAATGAGGTCGGACTTTTTATTTATACACATTATTTGACCTAAAACTAACCTAACTTATCTTACACTTTTACAATATAATACTATTTTCCGGTGGCCGGTACTACCTGCACCATGTTAAAAAAGACCTCAAGATGGAGAAGGTCTGACATGTCAGAAGAATAAGACAAGAAAGCAGAGTGGAAGAATTAGCCTTAAGAAGAGAGCCAATAGAAGAGGAGAATAAATTTGATCCCCTAGGGATCGAGGCTACATTCCTCATAAATGGGAAAGCGGTGCCCTGTCTCCGATGCACTAGGTGTAACGTTGAAGTGGCACCTTGGGAAGACCATCTGTCAGAAAACCTCTTGTCAATCTGACGTGCCTTGTTGCGGTTACCTACCCTCTGACAACCTTTATTAACTACCTTGAAAGTGACCGGTCGACCTTAGGAACCGGGACACAGGTCACTTAAAGAATACAAAAATATGGGATTTGAAACTCTGGGATCTGGGAGCTGGGCTCCCAAAGAATAAATGAATACAACTAATTATGGGTTTGGCAGGATTCTCCAGAATCTGGAGAATTTTATTGTTCCTCATGATTTTTCCCAAGCTTCTAATACCTGGCCCATGTTTTCTTCATCTACATCTTTGATGTTATCCCACCAGCTGTAAATAGCCTCCAATGCTTCCTCAACCTCTCCGGCCCCGTTCTGGAATTCATCCACCATCTTGATGGCATCGTGTGATCAGATCATCATTTTAGGCAATCAGGATAGCCTACCCTGGTCAAAAGCTCCGACAACCGGATACAGGGACTCCATCTGCTCATCAAACTTGCTGAGGACGTAGTCCTCTAGAGTATACGTCCCAGTGGTGAAGGGATCAAATTGAGATACCCCAGCCATGAATGTTTCAAATAATCCCAAGGGATATTGGGTTACTGTCACCTTCTCTTTCAAGACCTTAACCAGTTCCTTGTACACCTCAATCTTGAGGACAAGTCTAGAGTATTGGGCCTGGAGGGAATCATATAATTTATCCCCCAAAATTCTTGATTTTATAGTGACTTCTTCGCCTATGTTGTGGATCTCTTCTAGCTCGGCCTTCCATTTTTCATACTTTCCTAAGTCCTGCTCCCATATAATAGTGAAGCCTTTTGCCTAGTTTAGAAGAGAACTGACCTGGTAGAGGTCTAGGAGGGACGCCGCTAGAAACTGTCTCATAGTGGCCACTTGCTCAGTGGCCCATCCATCTACAGCTTGTGCTTTCTTCTTCATAATCCATAGAGAATCCACAATGCCCTGTGCAAGCGAAAATCCTGAGAAAGGGGTTCTAGGGTGGACCTCCAACAAGGGTTATGTAAGTTCTGCCAGAAGCGCGAGGAGATTGGCATTTGTTTCTCTTTCCTCCTTCAGTTTCTGGCCCTACTTTATGTACCTAGCCTATATTGCCTTGGTGGCTTCCTTCAATAGATCCAGCTCACCCTGTTTATCTCTCCTCCCCAATTCTACTTTTTCTATGTTGTAATCTTTGGGCCTTATGGCCGCCACATCTACATCTGATGGGGGTGTTGCGATAACCACAAGGACACTACCTGTTGGGTTAGTCCAGAGAGTATGGACTACCCGTGCCTTCTTGGGCTTCTTAGCCTCTACATTCTTGGCCATCATTTCTGCCAAGGAGAGCATAGCGCCTGAGGTTGGCATCAAGGTTTTCCTTTTCCTTGACTCGACCAGCCATTGGGGTGGCTAGGGTGGATTTACTGTTAAGACCTATTCATTAGGATTCCTTTCAGAATCTGGCGGCATATTCTCAAAGTGTACATTATGTTCGGGCTCTTTATCTACCTCTCGTTCTGGCTCCTATTCTTGCTCTTTTTATGTTTCCTGTTCTTTGGAACCTTCAACATTTTCTACCATATTGGCGTCTTCGGTTGTACTCTCTGGATCCTTTTCTCCGGTCTCATTCTCATCTATATCTTTATGGAATTTTTCCCTCCTGGTGTTAGTTGTTTCTTTGCTTTCCTTATTTGGGACTTGTTGGTCCATTTGTTGTTGCTGCTCCTGGGCCACATTGGCCTCTTTTGTCAGGACATTTTCCTCCACCGAGACATCTCCTAGAGGTGGGTGAGCTCTTTAGACAAAGTTTAACAAGGCGACCACCGTTACTACCTCATTGAAAGTGCTCCGGGGCACTTGGTCACCCAGAGTTACCAAAGGCGTTTGGAGCGTGACGATCAAGAGTATGGTTGATCCTGCAGGTCTGGGTTCCCCAATCATCGGTTGCTCATCTATGTGTTACCTTGGTGTGTTCTCGGTCTCCTGGACTGGTATCCTCTCTTGTTCAGGCTCTATTGGAATTTTCCAAGCCTCTTGCTCTGATGTATCCTTTTCCAGTGGGATTTCTTTTTCTATGGGGACTTCGCCTTTGTCCTCAGCCGTAATCTCCTCCACTACATGACCTTTACTCTGCTGAATCTCCAAGAGCTCTTCCGCTGAGAAGGTGTCATCAAAATCATCATGCAGGGGCAAGGAGTCTAAAATATCTTCTAGTTTGGGAGAGTTCAAACTTACATCTAATGGGGGAATCTCTGGCATACTGGGACTGGTGGTTGTGCTGGGTGTGGGTGTCACCTTCCTCTTCTTCTTTCTTGTCAGCAGAGTCCTGATGTTTAGAATACTAGTAGACTCCACCTCAGCAAAAGTCTATCTTCTCATCATGGCTTCCAACGAGGGGGATCCCGCTGGGCGAGCAGATGCCATTGGGGTTACAAGGAATCTGGAGGATATCTAAATGCTTAGTTGTTGGCTGGTCAGCTTTGCCAACTCCATTTGTTGATCTAGTTGAGCCATCAAAAGGGTAGGGACCTGGGGAGGTGCCTTGGGAACTAGGGCACCCTCTTTCTCTTTCCCTCTAGTTGTGCTTGCTTCAGCGGCCGCGGAAAACGAAGAAGGTCCAGCATCGGCTAAAGAGGGAATGGTCTTCTTGACTGTTGATTTCTTTCAGGTGCTTTTGGGACACACCCAGGAAAAGTACTGATTACTTGCCTCTATGATGGGGTGACATACCCCTTCAATTTTTAGGTCCTTCGGGGTGGCCTAATCCACTGGAGGGAGATCTAGTTTGTCTAGTCCCTATTCTTTATATGCTGGATCTTCTAGCGACCCTTCATCTTTGAAACCCTTCGAGAAATTTTGAAGGTCAAGCATTCTCATGAGCCCTTTTCTCATCCTTGTATTCTGTCGGGCCCAAAGATTAAAACTGTCCTGGCAGTCCGCTCAGAAGTCTTCAATATCCTCTTCATGAGGTGGGGATGCCCGAGGTAGTACTGTGGCAATCTTGCTGAGGGGATCATAGTTTTTTTGGGTGTGGTGGAATTCCACCAGCCCCAGGCTTTTTAATTCACTATCTGCCTCCCGTGCTGCGGCGAGGCTGCATGTATAATTCCCACAGGAGAAAGGGAATGGGACATTGATGACCTTCTTCAATGTGAAGAAGGTGTGCAGATCCATCATCTGCCGGTAGAACTCTAAGAGAATAATTCTATCTCCGCAATACTGGGGAAGAAGATGGGGCTTCCCATTGAAGCCTGTCACCTGAATGTAGGTGTGATGACAAAACTGAATGAAATATCGGCCATAAGAACTAACCAGAGCATCGCCGCCTACGATAATCGGTACCCAGAATCCTAAGTAAGTGTTAGATTGTTGTTGTAAATGAAAGCATTGTTTACCCGACAAAAATTTTGGAAACTAAGTTCCCATTGCACTTGGGGATAATGATCCCATGGTGTCATTTGGCCTGACCCATTTCCAAGATCTCTGATTGTTCCCAAACCTGGAAAAGTCAGCCTCTGTTGTGTTAGTGCCCATAGCACATATGATTTCATATAAAATTTGGAATTCTGGGCAATGCCCTTCAGCTGTTTATCTACATGGCTGGATATGAGGGCCACCCAGTTGAAAGTCTAACAATAAATGGTGATGCAGTACAGAAAGTAGTACATCCATGCTGAGAAATCCCGGACATGGGGCAATCCGAAAATCCTGCATAAAAATACAATGCCCGCCAGGATGGGTTCTTTGAACTCCCTGCGGGGAATTTCCAACTTCATTCTTTTGTAATCCCTCTTTGGGACTTTTAGCCAGTGGCTATTGATATGTTGTCGAGAAATAACCTCGGCACATTTGAACTCCTGCAATGTCTTGATTCGATTCTAGATAATGAATCCATTGAATTGCGGGATCCCCAGCCCCGAGGCAAAAGTTGTCGCGTCCAAGGTGACAGTGGTTGTTGGGTACTGTAACGGTCAGGGATCTGGAAGTAGGACAGTCCGTGTCGGTGAGTTGTACATTGTTGCCAATTGGAGTATTAACTCTAGAGATTGCACCGAATAGGGGAATTTTTCCACTTTGATAATACCGGAGGTGGTGATCTGAGTTGCCAAGTTGTCCCCAGTGGCCTTCAACCTATAAATGGCTTGGATTAAGCCTTGCACTTCTACCCAAGATCCGGGCTCAGTGTCTGTTATTTCTTGAACTCTGGACTCTATTTTGGACAAGTGGGTTGACACGAGGCAAAATAAATGCCAGATGGGACACAATTTGAATGCTCGCTCTTGGGAAATTAATCCCATCATTAAGATGATGAGACAGAGGAAAGAGAAATCTGCCATGGCTCGAACTAGCGAGGTGCTGAGTTTGAACCATGGTGACTCCATCTCAACGAGCTCGGTCTCATCAGGGTGAAAATGAAAGATGGAGCACAAGGAACTCATGAGCTCGGAAGGATATACACACAATCTACATATTAACACTGAGGGCCGAAACATATATACATGTGATATATAGAAAATATACATCATTTACAGATTTATAACTATACATACATATACACGAGCTAAACTAAGAATATATTCAACATATACACTATTCTACAGCTGCAAGGAGGGCGGAAAACCCTCCAGTAGAGCCGAACCACCAACAGGAGGCAAACCAGAAATAGAACATGAAAGGAAACCCATGAACAAGATGCAAACCAAAAGAGCAAAAGGAAACAAACACAAACATGAAAACAACAGGTAAACCAGAAGACCTACCTAGAAATCCGAAGAGTAGGGGAAGAGAAAACTAGGAGCACTTCTGCAATGAGCTCTACCTTCAAATGACCACGAACAAGCACCTCAAAGCAACCGGATAACAACACACTAAGCACAGGGTAATCACAGTTTAATCGTCATTTAATCACCTAAGGATCGCTCTGAGCATAAGTGTTTCTATCGCGGTAACTATGAAAGTGACATGTAATTTCTTTTTATACCCAAGGTAAAAGAAAGTTACCTCTCTTTCCCTGCAAACTTCAGAACAAGCAAACCTCCAGACTCTGGGCCTAGGGATTCCGCGCGACCATACCCTCTTACGAGAAGAAGACATTGCGGCGGAGAATCTCAAAGTTCAGAATCTAGCTCTGGAAAGAACAGCCAACTCCGGGACTGGGTCCCAGAGACATGAAAGACAAAGGAAAAAAGAAAACAAACCTCACAGGAGGGAAAACCCAAAGAAGAAACAAAATAAAGAAACAAGGAAAACAAGGCAAGAGCCAAAGCGAAAAAAAAGGGGACCTATCTTTTTGCACACAAAATGTAGGGACAGGTATGCAGGGCATAACACCATCTTATGTTCCTTTACCTAGCATTCCTACTTATACTCTTCCTTTGATGACTACATCTCTCCCAATTTCATCTATTCCTATGAGTGTTCCACAGGTATCTCTAGCTACCTCAGAACCTTCATATCATAGTGTTCCTTTTACTTATTCCAATCCCCTTCCAACTATGGTTCCAAGTATTCCACCAGTTGTGTCTTCCATTCCTGCCACTTCCTACACTTTTCCTAGTGTTCCTAATGTTTCTATGCCACCTATGTCTTGTAATGATTCCACAATTATTAGTTTATCTCAAACTGTGCCATCTTTACAACAAGAAATTTCATCCCTAACCCAATCCAAGTTTAGCATTCCTACATGTGACATGGGTAGTCCTTTATCCTTAGACATTATTCATGCTACTGCCCCTCATCAAGCCAATATGCCTCATCTTGAAAATTACAATGGTAAAGAAGATCATGTTACTCATGTTAAAACATTTCAAATCCTTTGTAGTGATTATGCTCATGACCATAGGATTTTAGCTAAACTATTTTCTAGAACTTTTTGTTATAAGGCTTTGTAATGGTATTGTTCTTTACCTCCTTATTCTATTGATTATTTTCCTAAACTTTCTAATACCTTCATTCAATAATTTCAAAATAACATTGGTCCACAAGTTTCCTTAACTAATTTAATGCATTGTAAACAAAACATTAAGAAAAAATTGACTGATTTCATTGGTAGATTTAAGCATTTGTATGCTCAAATTTCTTATCATGTTCCTGATATTGATATTCAACATATGTTTATTTCAAATTTACAAAAGGATATTAGAGATAAGATTCTGCTTACTGAATTTACCTCTTTTCAACAACTTTGTGTAGCACTTCATCATTATCAATTACAAGTGAGTCAATTTGAGAGCAACACTCCAATGGCTCATGTTCCAGTTGATAAGAGTGACACCACTCCTAATCCTAATAAATTTCAAAAATGTAACAACTATATCAAGATTAATAAACAAACGAATGTAGTTGCTGATCAAGTTGTTGTTGCATCTCACAATGTCACTTCTACATCCACTGCTTTCCGTATGAATCGTACGTTTACTCCTCTCTCTGAATCTTTACATTCCATTATGAGTAGGTTGTTAAGTTCTAATATGATTACCTTGCTTCCTATTCGACCTCTCCTTCCTACTACGATATCTTCAAAATCCTTTGATTCTAAAGCTTTTTGCCAATACCATCGCCAGAATGGCCATAATAATGAAAAATGTTATTCTCTAAATTATAAAGTTCAAGACTTAATCAATTCTAATGCTTTATTTGTTGATAATTTTTATGGTAATGGGAAAAAATCTATCTCTCCTCCTAATCAAAATCTTCAAATCTATACGAAACCTTTACCTACACATGATATTAATACCATTGCTCAACCATCTTCTGTGGATATCATTTACGATTCAAAGATGAATGATCTTAATCACATTGTTAATCATGTGGAGTGTGTTGATTCCTCTCAACCTAGTGTTCAAGATCCTTTGCCTCCACCTCAACTTCAAGTTCCACCTAAGCCTAAAAAAAAAAACTAAGGATAAACGACCTCGGGAACTTTCAATTACCTTTGATGATTCTAAAACTATTAAGGCTCCCGATGGTACCCTTTATATTTATGCTAGGATAGCTAAGATACCTACGCGTGGTTGCCTTGTTGATCCCACATCTTTAATAAATGTTATTATTGAGAAAAATCTTTTTATGATAAACCTACAACGTGACTGTTATGATCCATTGGATGCATGGATCCAAACTTGCAATGTTTTTCTCTATCCTGCACTTGGTTCTATTAACTTAAATGTTGAACTTTGTGGCAAGGTTGTAGATACTACCTTCATTGTTGTTCCTACTTCTGATCAATTTCAAGTCAAATTTGGTTTGCCTTGGATAACTTCTATGCATGCTATTGCTTCTCCTATTCATACATGTCTTAAGTTCATTCATAATGGAGAAGTAAAAATGATTAATCATAGTTTGTATCAACCTTGTAATAATTAAATCAGTTAATTATTAGTTTATCTACTCTTTGCTTAAGTTAGACTTAGGAAGTTTCTATTTCCTAGTAGTTTCCCTTTTAGGGTTTCGGTATCCTTTATAAGGATTCACCTCTTTGTAATCCATAAGGAGATTGTATTGTATTTTCATCCTGTTAATAGAAGCTTATTTTCTGTTAAGATGATTTTCCTGTCTCTGGCCTATCGGCTGCCATAGATCCTTCTATCTTCTGTCTTTTGATTATGTTTATGTAATAGCTATGCATGTAGGTGTTCTTGGGTAGATTGATGTTTATCAATTCTAACATGGTATCAGAGCCATCTTGCTGCCGGCTGTTCGAGTTTTTGTGAAGCACAGAGGGTTTGCAGTTCGCCAGGTGCTTTCTGGCATTTGTTTATTGGTTCTGGGGGGTCTCTATTTTTGGAGGCATTTTGGGCCCAAACGGACACTGCCATTGCGTCCAGAAGGCCCAAAAACCCCAGAATCCATATAAGGTTTGTCCATTTTGGATACCGGGGCATCCGGAGAATTTTTTCGGCCTTCTACGGGCCGTACGGACACGGTTTACGAGGAAAAATTCAAAAAAACCTATGTTTTTTTGTGTTTTACATAACGTGCACAGTGTAAATGAAAAGGTGCCGCTGGCGCCCCACCGCCACCGGCCAGCGCCCGGCGCGCCGCCTTGTTGCTCCGGCCCCCGGCCCTTTTCTTCAGCTCGGCCCCGCCACCTCAGAACCCACCGCCGCCCCCGCGGTCCCTCCACCTCAGCAGCTCCCCCGCCTGCCCGGTGCTCCGTCCGCCACCATACGCACTCACAGCTCAAGCGGCGCCTCTCTGTTTGCGCCGCCCATAGCGGCCGCCCGCTCACCGCCGCTCAGCCAGGCGGTGGCGGCTGTCTTTCCAGCCCCCGCAGGCTTTTTTGCTTAGCGCGCGGTCATATGACCGACCAGGGGCTGCGGCCCAGCCCCCGGCGCGCGCCATGCGCCCGGGGGCCCAATTTTTTTAGCCCCTGGGGCTTATATGTACCCTTTTTTGATTTTCTGGGGGTACCTGGGCCTTTTTCGCTCTACAGGGAGCATACGGGGGTCTTTTTCTAACTTCCATATACCGTCGGAAAGCTCTTTCTGAGAAATTTTTGATGATGGAGGTTAGGGTTTTTGGTTCCACCATTTTAATAGTGTTTTTTTCTGTTGAATTCTGATGTCTCTTTTTGCCTTTCGGGAGTCATATCTGGCTCATCCGGACTCCTTTTTTGGCAAACGAGATATCGTCGGAAAGCTGGTTCAATGTGCTATTCAGTGGCAGAGGTTTTTTTCCAGATTCTGCTCTGAGTTTTCACTCCTCCGCGTTTGGCAGTTTATGCCCTCTGGTGGTGTGCTTGGTTCTACAGGTCCGGGGATCTCTTCTTCTAAGTTCATAGCTCACTCTTCTTTCTGACTTCTAAGCTTGCATGCTCCTTATATTGCATCATTGTTCTGTAAATGCACTGAGATAAAGTGCCTCTTCTGTATTTCTGGGATCTTGATCACCTGGTTCAGTTTTAGTACTCGCACTCTGTTATAAAGTGCCATGGGGGGTTATGATGCATTTGCCGCTTTAGGCACATCCACTTTTGTCAAGTGAGTGTACCTTCCACAAAATTAGCCCATATAGTGTGTCTATGACATCGCCCTTTATCCTATGTGTGTGCTTCTGTTGCACTGTTGGTGTTCCTGGTTCTTCTTCTGCAGCTATTTCTGGTACTGCATTTCAGTGTTCCTGTCACCTCTCCTAGTTTAGCATTATGGGGGGGTCCACCTGTTGGTTCTATTGCTTCCTGGTTCGATTGATCAGCTCTTCAGACACTTGTCTTCTCTACCTGATCATGCACTTCAGTGGGGGTTCCAGCAGTATCTTCTGACAGAGTTTTCAGACATGCTTCGGAGATGCTTCTTGCTCTATTCTTGTTCCTTTCTCTGGGACACCTTTTTCTCTAGATTGAAGGTTTTCTTCATCTAGTTTGCTTTATGTTTTGGGTACCTGATCAGGCCTAGTTGCTGGGACCCATCTTTCCTGCTTTCTGCAGTAGTTTAGCTTTTTTGCTTCTCCCTAAGTTACACTTAAGGGGGGGTGTTAGAGTAGTCGAGTATTGCTAATAATTAAATCAGTTAATTATTAGTTTATCTACTCTTTGCTTAAGTTAGACTTAGGAAGTTTCTATTTCCTAGTAGTTTCCCTTTTAAGGTTTCGGTATCCTTTATAAGGATTCATTGCTTTGTAATCCATAAGGAGATTGTATTGTATTTTCATCCTGTTAATAGAAGCTTATTTTCTGTTAAGATGATTTTCCTGTCTCTGGCCTATCGGCCGCCATAGATCCTTCTATCTTCTGTCTTTTACTTCTGTTTATGTAATAGCTATGCATGCAGGTGTTCTTGGGTAGATTGATGTTCATCAATTCTAACAATTGTATTACTCTTGATTTCTTTTGGCCTTCATTACCTAATTCATGTCCTCCTCGCCCTAACAACCTTTTTCATTCATATCAAGCCTATAAACATCGCAAGATTGTCGAGTTAAGCATGCCTCAGATAGATCTTAACCGTGGTCTTTTTCCCACTTCTTCTATACCTCCTTTATCCATTACTGCTAGCTCTATTACTCAACCTCCTAGTGTCGCTTCTCAGCCTACTGTGAATCCTACCAATCCTCCTATTGAACCTGTGAAGGAACCAATTGTTATCCCTCCTAGTTCTCCACATGTGTCAAACAAAGCAAAATGTAATGCTAATGAACGTCATAAGAAGCGTAGAGATAATGCTAGGGCCCGTGCTTCTATTCTTTGAAATTCTTTACCTTCTTTAGACCAACCTATGCCTGATGTGTTGGAAGAAGTTAATATTCACAATGATGTTAAGATGAATGAGTATGATGATCCTATTCGCATCTTAGATCCCATTTTAATTAATTTATATGAGGATGATACTCTTGATGATCCTATTGATCTTAGTGATGAATATGAGACCATTGATCTTGATACTGACTTACCTCATATGATTTTGAATCAATTGACAATTACACCTAGTATCGAGCAACATGATTCTCAAGAGGATCCTTGTTTGCAACTGGCTATTATTCCTACTATATTGGATATAGTCCCTCTTCGAGTTGCCCACCTTCCCTAAATGATATAAACCAAGATGGGGAGAGTAGGAGATACACCTAATTGGCTTATCCTTCATGGTTTCCCTTTTTGTGTTTGCATGTTGTACTGTGCTCCTCCCATGATGTGTTGCTAAATATTTGTTAGACTCTTTTATACGACCCTTGTTACTTTGTTGGTGCAAGGTGATAAAGGAATCAAACCTGTTGTATAATTCCTCTATATGTATCTTTACTCTTCTATATGTTGTTTTCATGTTATGTTGTACTTGTGCTATTGTTCATAAATGTTTTCCTTGTGTATTCCACTTGGATCTGCGACATGGTAGCACTGATTCTTTTTGGTCTCCATGTTGTGGTCCGAAAAGACTCTTCTTCGTAACTCTTGAGTTTTCTTTCCTCCATTGTGGTTGTAGTTCTACTTTATTTGGGGAATGATGTCAATTCATTTGCAATAATATCATATCTATATATACATATTATCTTATGGTCATACTGACCCCACAGTAGGTAGATCCCTTCTGTGTTCTTTGTATGTTTATGTGATATTTCTATTGATTTTTCTTTGTTTGGGGGCATCTCATAGTGGAAACGTAATCGGTAGAGTTGTTTATGTTTTCGTCAAAGCCATTGCTCCTGTTAAAGTGTTAGCAATGACTTTAACATGGGGGCATACACTCTACTCACTTTTTACACACACACACTTTCAAAATATTTTCAAAACTTAAAATTTTTTCCCTTTATGGATTAAATACTAATCCTTAAAGCATGAATATTTTACTTTATAGGATCTCTTGATCCCTCCAGTTTAAATTTACATGGATCTCTTAATCCCTCTAGTTTCAAATTACAATGTTTTTATCCCTTAAGGTCAAAAGGTGTTCTTAAGAATGGATCTCCCTGGTGGGTTGACTAGTGAGTAGCCACATTCACTAGGCGATTCAACTTCATCTTTCTAGTTGCACTTTTTCTTTGTGTGGTTCACAATGGGACATAAGTTCTCATTGGGTGAGGTAACCACACCCTCTCTCTTTCTCCTTAACTAGGTGATGTATCTCTTATCGTGGTCTTAGGGTTGATAAAGATTCAAGTCCCTTGGGGGCTTGAGGATTCCTTTGTCCCTTTTAATTCTAATAAGATTATCTATTCTTTATGATCTCCTTTACCAAGAGTTTGCGTCGAGTCCATACTCTTGCTAAAGTGGGGGCTAAATGTATAGCTAGAAAATGGAAGCACTTCCATTGTAGACTGGTTTAGCCTTCCGAGTAAGTGGTTTGGGTTCATGTCAAGCACCTTGAATGGGTTCCTGACTTGGATCTAGCTTTTTCCCCCTATTCTGCCCCTTTTCCACTTTTTCCAACCTATTTCTGACACCCTAGACTAAAAAATTGGGACTTTGACCTCAGAGTCAAGGTATACCCTTTTGGGTCAAGGTGACCTCGACCTTTACCTAGGTCACAATCGACCTTTTCCAAGCCCAGGGTTCAAATTTCAGAATTTTAGGGTTTTTGGATGTCTTTGGAAAAAGTTAATTCCCGCTTCTGGGTCAGTTGTTTCGGTCTTCGGAACAAAAAATCTTAAATTATATTTAATATAGGTTCTCTTCTAGGGGAATGAGTCTAATTATAATTTAATCCTCCTATGTAGGCCTCTCTAGAAGATTGTGCCCTAGTTTCATATAAAAGGAAGCTTTCTCCTCTCATTTTCTCTAACAATGATCATCAAGCATAATCAAAATAATTCAAAGACTTGAAGAGTGTGATCCAAAGGTGAAGAAGCAAGATTTGAAGCAAGCCAAGTAGCCATTGAAGCATTCATCCATTCTCAAGCACTTCATTTCATCAAGGAGATCCATTGGTGGCCATTGAAGGATTCAAGCTCCATGGAGCCCTCTTGTTGATTTCTCCATCCACATTACTCCAAGCCTCTTCCTATTCAAAAACCCATTCAAGATTGGTGTTAAAGATCTACAAGCAATTGATTTGAGACATCCTACATTCTACATTCTATATCATTTTTGGTGCATACATACTTGTGGATTCACGGATTTGATTCCACCACAAGGACTTCTATAAGTAAGGTGAATTTGTTCATTTACTTTGTTTTATGTATGCAGTTTCAATTATACTTTGAGGTTAATTCCAAAATTGGGGTTTGACCAAGATAAACCCCTCCCCCCCAAAAAACAAACAATTTTTTTGTAGGTATAGGTTAGGAACAATAGATCAGAGTGCAGATTCGGATACCCTTTTTGGCAAACTTTCAGGATCCAAAAACAAACTTTCAATCTGAGACTTTTTAGGTCAATTCTGCCCTAGGTCGCAATCGGAAATTTTGGGTTAAAGGTGACATTACTTGAGGGTACAAATTAGAACTGTGTCAAAATGGAAAAATATTTCTGGGTTTTGTTTGTCTCTGCATTTCTATTCCAGATCTGGTCTCATATTTTTTAGAAACTAAGTGTAGACCCCCCAAAAATAGCATTCTTCAAATCTACAATATTTCAAGGTTAGTACTTTTCTCCTATACATTTCAATTAAAGCTAATAATCTATCTAAATCTATCACACATTAAAATAAATAAAGGGGATTCAAGATCTTCCTCTTTGCTCTTATTTCCAAATGATTGATTCATTTATGCATTGATCCTTCCTTTTGGGTTAATCAATTTGGATCCTTCATTTGTATATCTATGGATAAAAGGAGAGCATCTTATTTACTCCCTACATTTCAACAAACATCATTCCTTTAAATGTAAGATAGAATAATAACAAACCCTCAAACATCTTCTATTTTCTTATCTTACAATGGTTAACCATATTGCTAGCCCTCATTATCTTACTTTTTTAGAGGATGATGATAAAGCTTTGAGCCACCAACACAATCTCGCTCTTCATATTGAGGTCATGATCCACAAAAAGCATGTTAGGCCCGTGTTGATAGATGGGGGTGTTGGGATTAATATTTGTTCCTTTAGTCTTTTGAAAAAGTTGGGTTATTCTGAACAAGTCATAGATACCAGGAAAAAAATCACCATCAAAGCCTATGATGAGGCGGAAAGAAGTTCCAAGGGGTTGGTTGTCCTTCCTATTAGGATTGGCCCTATTGAAAAATATATTTTCTTCCAAATAGTTGACGCTAGCCTCCTTGTGTACAATATCTTACTCGGCAGACCATGGATTCACGATATGCAAGCGGTGTCATCTACCTATCATCAGTGTGTTAAGTTCCCTTACAATGGAATATAGATTTGTATACCTAGGGATAACACTTTATCTATTAGCTTAGTTTGAGTGGGTGCTCATGTTCCCCTCAATAGAGAAGCAAAATAATTCAATGCAACCTTAGCTAAATGTAAAGACAAGTTCAAGTCAGTAGACCTTGGCATGGGGGGGTATCAACTCAACTCCCTCACAGCACTACCGATTTCACCTAGGTCTTATGGAAAGCCTTCACAATAAATGAGACCTTCATCTTCATCTATGAATTTATTTATCACATTTGTAGAGTCCTTAGTGCCTATTCAAGATGAGAAAGAAGAGACGGTTGTTAGAGACTAGATTTATAGAGAAGAGAAATACATACACAATGAGAACTTCTCTCCCTCTCCTAAGGCTTATGGAAGATGGTATACTTTTTTCAAACAGATGGGCTATCTTGGACATGGCCTTCTTAGTCACAGATTGGATGCTAGAGCTGAACCCCTTGATCATAATCTTATTGGATGCAAGTCTAAGAAGTCGGTTGGCCTAGGATTTGTGAATCACAACAAGAACACTACTCCTATCCTTGATGAGTCAGATAGTGAAGATGAATCAGAATACATACCTAATTTGACAAATTAGCAAGAAATGTGTGAAGATTGGGTCCTTCCACTAATCTCCTTTGGGGAGGTTCAGATAGTCTAGTCACTCCTGAGACAGTTACAACCTTAGAACAAGATGAATCAGATGTCGAAGGTCCTTTCATAGAATGTCAATGAAAGAATCTTATTCATTTGATGGAAAGAGAAGGTGTTACCCTTGATGACACTAGAACTTCCACATCAAAACATCCCAAACCTTCATGGTGTAAACATCCTAGTCGAAGTTCAGAAACAAGTTCACATGAGTATGAATGGGACTCTTTCTCAGAGCCTTCTACAGTTGACATGGATGTTGATGTCATCCACACTTATAGTTCTTAACTCAAGGTAGCCGATGAGTCATGTGTAGGATTAGAGGATTTGAACCCACATGTTGCCTTAGTAGACAATTCTTCACTTGTTATAATGAATCCTGATTTGGGTAGCTTAGAAGGATACTTGACGAACTCTGAATCTTCGATCACCTGAGATGATATCATTCACATTTACAACCTTGAACCATTCATTGACTTACCTCTTGTTCATCCTAACCTCATTGATTGGTCCCAATGCTATCAAGAACCTGAGCTCTTAATGTTTCAAAATAATTATGAGATAGCCTATTACTTGAATATGATTGAACCCATAGTCTATTCTACCAGTGAACTGGCTACCAGCATGACAGAGCCAGACATCAAGTACCTTAGTCACAAAATAAAAAGAAAAGAAAATCAAAAGAATAGGAGTTCTGATGGTGAAAACCACTGTGTGGTGGTGTCATAACCAAAAAAAGTAAAAAGAAATGATGTATCCAAGGGTGAAAACCTCTCTGAGGCGCCTAAGGATGAGGTACTTGATCATCTCCCTAGCTACTTTCAAGATAGATATTTAGTGCTTATCGAACCAACACAAGCAGTCAATTTGGGTGCAGATGAGGCTCCATAGATAGTACACTTGGCTGAGTCCTTGTCACCACAAGAAAAATAGGCCTACACTAAGTTCTTACAAAAAAAGATCAACTTTGCATGGACTTATTCAGATATGCTAGGGTTGGACACTAATATTATCATGCATCACTTGTCCATAGCTCCGGGTATTAAACTGGTTAAACAGAAATTGAGAAAGATGCATCCTCACATAGCTCTCCTAGTCAAATTAAAATTAGAGAAAATCCTTGGTGTAGGATTCATAAGAGCTATTACCTATACTCAATGGATATCAAACATTGTACCAGTTTCCAAACATGACAAATCCATTCAAGTTTGCATAGATTTTAGAGATGTCAATAGAGCATGCCCAAAGGATGACTTTCCAATTCCCAATATAGACATGATAGTGGATGTGACTGTTGGTTATGAGATTTATTCCTTGATGGATGGTTTTTCCAGATACAATCAAATTAAGATAGCTCCTAAAGATCAAGAAAAGACTGCATTCACTTGTGCATGAGGTACCTATTGTTGGAACGTTATGCCTTTTGGATTAAAAAATGCAGGAGCCACCTATTAACAAGCTATGACAACCATTTTTCATGACATGATGCATAAAAACATGGAAGATTATGTGGATGACACCTTGGCCAAGTCTAAGAAAAGAGACACACACTTAGATTATTTAGAAGTCATTCTAGATCGCATGGAACAATTTCAACTAAGGTTAAATCCTAAAAAGTGTGCATTTGGAGTAATCTCTAGAAAACTACTAGGATTCATCATTTCAGCAAGAGGAATAGAGGTAGACCTTGCAAAATTCCAAGCAATCATAGATATGCCACCTCCTAGAAACATTATTCAAATGAGGAGTCTTCAAGGCCGTCTTCAATCCATAAGGAGATTCATTTCATAGTTGGAAGATAGAGCTCAACCTTTTAACAAGAACTTACACAAAGGATTCAAACGTGTTTGGAATGAGGATTATCAAAAGATCATAGATCAAATCAAGAAACGCTTGGCAAATCCTCCTATTTTAATTCCTACTATCCCAGGGAAACTACTTATTCTATACATTTCAGTGACATAATCTTCCTTGGGGGTGTTACTAGCTCAACTTGATGAACATGGGAAAGAAAGAGCAATATACTACATTAGCCGCACTCTTGTTTCATATGAGGTTAACTACACCAACATTGAGAAAGCTTGCCTTGCAGTTGTGTTTGCTTCCC
>MU224472.1:925582-964878 GCA_018584345.1 Thuja plicata
AGTACATTGAGCGTAAAGCAATCAAAGGACAAGCCATAGCAGATCAATTGGCTGATTTCCCAATACAAGATAATGCACCTATTCAAGTTGACTTCCCAGATGAACACCTCATGTATATGACTCAGAGAACATGGAAGATGTTCTTTGATGGATCCTTTATGCAAAATGGTTTAGGAGCTAGTGTGTTGTTTGTTTCTCCTCATGGATACACTATTCCTAAGTCTTACAAGTTATTGTTCCCATGTACAAACAACATTGTTGAGTATGAAGCTTTAAAAAATAGACTTAAGATGGCCATAGAATGGAGAATCACATAGTTTACACATCTATGGGGATTCACAACTGATAATCAACCAAGTCAATGATGAATATAAAAAAAAAAATGAGAAACTGGTACCTTACAAGCAAATGGTTGATTCCTTGAAATGATACTTCACATTTGTCACATTTCAGCAAATCCCTAGAGCCGAGAACAAAGTAGCTGATGCTATGGCTACACTTGCTTCACTCCTTCAGTTAGAGAAACGTGAATCCAGATTTGAATTCCTGGTGGAAGAGCTACATCACCCTATCTATGACTCCCAAGAAAGTCATATCATTTGTACCCTTGTTAGTCGTGAGTCATCCCGTTATGGTGTCATTTACTCATACCTTCATGATGGCATTATACCTGAAACCTTTAACCAATCTGAACATAGAAACCTCACCCGAAATGCCTCTCGCCATTTCCTTATCTTTGGTGATTTGTATAGGAGGGGTTTAGATGGAACACTTATTAGATGCTTGGAAAAGGAAGAATCTGACCAAGCGTTAGTTGAAATCCACAAGGGAATCTATGTGGGACATTCCAATGGTCTTACCATGGCCTGAAGGTTTCTTAGGGTAGGTTACTATTGGCCTATGATGCAAATTGATGTAGTAGCTTTTGCAAAGTCATGTTAGAAGTGTCAAAAACATGGTAACCTGATACATGCTCCAGGCAGGGAGCTCATTCCTTCTATATCTCATTAGCCATTTCAGCGTTGGCCCTTTGATCTTGTTAGGAAGATTCATCCCAACTAATCAGGTGGACACAAGTTTATTATCATTGCTACTGATTACTTCACTAAATGGGTAGAAGCTATCCCACTTTCTGTTGCCTCGGGCAAGACCTTCTCTCTATTCATTCTAAACCATATCATCTGTCGATATGGAGTGCCATCTGAGATTATCACTGACAATGGAGGCCAGTTCAAAAATAAAGACCTTAAACAACTCTACAAGAAATTCAAGATTAAACAACATTGGTCCTCCATCTACTTTCCGCAAGGAAATGGTCAAGCAGAGGCATCAAACAAAACCATTCTTAAAATCCTACATAGAACAGTTTTTAAGAATGGTAGAGATTGGCACTTATAGATAAATCCGGCTTTGTGGGCCTATAGAATGAATATTTTTACTTCTACTAGGGCTACTCCTTTTGCCCTTCCATATGGTGTTGAAGCAGTGTTACCTATAGAGGTCGAGATTCCTTCACTTAGAGTTTCCCTCAAAGGTCTAATTATAGATGAAGACTACCGCGCCATGAGACTTCAAGAGTTAGAACTTCTAGATGAGAAATGTCAAGTGTCATTTGACCATAAGAGGGTTTATCAAAAGTGCATGTTCAAATCCTTCAACAAAAAGGTTCACCCTAGAGAATTCCAAGTGGGAGATCTTGTCCTACATGAAAATCCTAAGAATCAACAGCATAGAGATCAAAAGGGAAAATTTGAACCTAATTGGCTTGGACCTTATGTCATTACAACAAATTTTGGGTCAGGTGTTTATTTATTGTCTACAACAAAGGGAGAGAAGCTCCCTGATCCTATCAATGTCTTTCACCTGAAGAATTTCTATCCATGATGCCCATTTTGTCTGGGGGCACCCTTTGTACATACTTATTGATCCTGAAAAAATCCAAAAAATGATATATTGTCAAAAATTCTAAAAATCATAAAATGTCCTGAAAAAATGGCCATCTTAGTGAAAACCTAGCAATATGAGCCTTGATGTATCTCCAAATAAATTATATATTCCAAAAATATAAAAAAAATTAAAAAATAAAAAAAATAAAAAAATAAAATAAAAATAAAAATAGAAAAAGTGCCTTGGTGAAAACTTGGAAATAGGTGCCTTGGCTGGAAACGGGCGCTACTTGAGGCCTTTTCACCCCTTTTTCTTAGCGCGTGTCCTTGACACTTAGCCTTTCTCCATCATGCCTTATCCTTGTTGCCTTGGTTTGGAATTGGTCTTTGTCTTTGTCTAGGGGGCATAACTGTGTTAACTTTGGTATCTTGGATGCGTTAGTCTTTAGGACATCTCACAAATGATGTTTTTCAACACCACCCCAACTGTGTTTTTCAACACAATCCCTGACATCGAGTGTTTTTCAACACTTACCAGTTTGGTCTTCCCTAGTTTTTTCATGTGATCTTACCTACTTGCAAGCATTCGATCCTTATCCTCGGAACTCAATATCAATTAACACACTTAAATTTTTAAACACAACACTTAATGCTTGAGCTATGTCATGATCTTTTCTTTGTGTGCTGATTGTTATTGATTTTTGTTGTGTGTCCTTGTCCAAATAAGTCTCTCCAGTATGCATAGCTAGAGTACTTGGGGCATGGGGCATTATTTTATTTGCTTTCTGCTTATGGGTGTGGTCTTAAAACTCTAGAGTGTCTCTTGTTGTCCCCTTGAAATACTTAGGATATTTGAGGCATCATCCTTGACTATTTTTGCACAACCATTCTTATGGTCATCCTGACATCTATGCCTTGATGCGAGCGTGGTTTTGCTATATTAATTTGGGTAAGATAACATCAAATTCATCTTGACCTTTATGTCTTTGATGCTTATGTTAGAATCTTTCCACATTCTAATCTGATATAAATCACATTCATATCTTCATAGTTGTGCTGGTTACTAGTGATGATTGTGTGATTTTCCAATGTCCGTTAATGATGGCCCAATAATGAAAATAAGTTCCTTAACATTCTCTAATGAATGATGAACACAAAATCCTATGTTACAGTTGTTCTATTGCAAGTACATCTTTGCATTTTCATGTAGCTTGCATTGTTAGACCTCATGCTAGTTTGCATTTTTAGGCTGCATTATGAGTTTGAGAGGGCTTTCCTTCATCTTTCTTTTGGAATTTTAATCAACTGTGGTCATGTTTTGATCTTCATTTCCTTATCTTCTTTCGTGATCTCAATTGAAATTTTCTATCTTAAACAATTGATTTCTTTTGGGGCATTCTCTTTCTTAAGGCAAATTCTCTTTCTTCTCTCCATTTCTTTCCACCTCTTCCAAACTTCTATCTTCCATTCGCTTTCACCCCACTTTTTTTTTTAATTCAACCTTGGGGCATAATATTTTGTTCTTGATGATCTACCTTGGTTTTGTGATCCTTATATCTTTCATCTTACATCAAGAACCTTATCTTTAGTTCAATTTGATCAAATTTATCAATTTTTTGTTTCTCCTCTATCTCATTTTGATTTCGATCACGAGGGGGCAGTACCTATGAAACTTCAATCCTTGATTCAACTTTATCAATTCTATCAATTGCTCCACTAGGGGCAACCTTGCTTGAGATTCTTATCTTGGACATGTCAATTACCTATTTATAGAGGTGTTGACCTTGTCTTTTTCAATCAGCTTATCTTTGTCCTGATGTGTTCCCGTTCGTCGATCACACGTCTGAGTTGTTTTGTGATCCCAAATCAATCTCACACTTCAACTGCATTCTTTGACTACATGTGTTCCCATAAAGATCACACATTAGTCAAAGAGGGGCAAATGTATGCACCCAAAAATGGTCGCCAAGACTATGGGCCCCCATTCTTCAATTTATCAAATGAAGGAATCAATTTATCAATTTCCTGAATCAATGCTTTGCAATATTTTCAATTCAAATCAATTTCCTTGATCAAATCGTAATTAATTCAATTATTTCAATATTTCCTAAGGTTTGATCATTTTATCCATAATATTATTTAATTAAAAGAAAACATCCCTTTTAATTAAATAAAATAATCTTATTTAATTAAAATAAAATGCATCTTTTAATTAAATAAATAAAATCCCCACTTAAATCTCTCTTTGTGATGAAAAAAGGAAATAAATCAAATAAAAATTCCTTTTTTCTCTACACTTTGAATGCACATATTTCTAAGTGGTGGGCTTTTTCCTCTTACTTGCCTTTTTAGGGATTTATCCCACATTACTCTTGAGGATGCATTCCTCTCCACACTTTCCTTTATAAGGAGCCCTCTCCTTCTCATTTAGGATCCATATTTTATGTTATTGTTATGGTGCAGGTTTGGAGAGCAATTTTGGAGAAGAGTTTGAGCACTTGAGCTTGAACATTGTAACTTCTCTTTTCTTGTCTTCTTCCCTCATGCATCCATGGCAATCCATTTAGATTATTCTTTCACTTGCATGTTAGATTAGATTCATATTTTGTTTCATAGAATAATCTTGCATGTGTATTTCATTTCATAGATCAGTTTGCTTTCATGCATTGTTATCGTATAGAATAGCTTCTATTTTCATTTGCATGCATATTTGATGATCATGGAGACTAGCACTCTTGATTTTCCTCTTTGAATCTCTCATTTTATGCTGTACTTGCATGGGCACAAACTAGGTCTAAACTGAGGGCCTTCATTATAAACCTTTGCACTCCATGAATAGAGAGCTATGAGTCACCATTTGAGACCTCATTCTTGAGTAATCTTGGATATAATGACTCATAAAAGTGTGTCAACATTTTAGCACACACAATAGTCCAAGTTTTTTTTTCTTTTCTATCTGCTCGATTTCTTCATTCATTGCTTCAATCCAGTTCTCATCATTCAATGCATCTTTAATAGTTCTAGGTTCAATTTTACTAAGTAAACATGTACCTTTTATTTTTTTCTTTGTCATTACACCTTCTGTCCGATCTCCAATTATTTGTTCAGGTGTATGATGTCTTCTAAAATATTTTGCAAGTACAAGATCCTTCCTTCTTGATTCTTGGCTTGCTCCATTATGTTCACCATGCTCAAATATTATGTCCTGTTATTCTGTCTGATACTCTGGTTCCACTGTTTGAGATTCGGGTGTATCTGTCTGTGACTCAGGTACCTCTATCTGTGACTCAGGTGCCTCTGTCTGTGACTTGGTTTCTTCAGTCCGAGACTCAGTTCCCTCTGTTTGTGACTCAATTTCTTCAGTTAGCATCACTGGTTGCACATGTTGCAACAAGGTTTGTGCAGATGCATTCAGTGGTTGACATGCTTGTTATCCAATCACCATTTCCTGTGTCTTAGGTATAGTATCAGGTTTGTAATACATAAAGTTTCTCCAGTCTTTAGGCTCTTTACTACTTTTTTCTTCATTTTTCTCTGCAAACTCATCGACCTTTACATGCATACTTTCTATGACCTTATGAGTAGTAAGATTTAAACATTTATATGCTTTGCTTTTGCTGGAGTAGCCTAGGAATATACCTTCATCACCTTTTACATCAAATTTTCCATTTCTTGTTTCCTTCAAGATGTAGCATTTACTTCCAAATAATTTGAAATAATGAACATTAGGTTTATAGCCATACCATAATTCAAAAGGTGTCTTCTCAGTACCTTTTGTTAGCTCTTTTTCTTGCAGCACAACTTTTAATGTGACAGTATACTTGTTTACTTGAATGCAAACTTATATTTCATGCAAGAGAAAGGCTAATTTATGAGGGTATTAGATAATATATGGGGATACTATTACCTCCTCCTTCTTTTTTGAGATCCACTAACACAGGCAAGTATTACCTATGGATGATTACTGAATTACAGTATCTTTTATTTAGATTATCTTCTTACTAAAATGTTGAAATTCCTTTTAAGGGATCAACAAGTAAATGACTATGCAAATTACTATGAATATCCTGATACAGAGCTTAATGAGCCATACTAGTATTTTGACAACAATAATTAGTAAGGTAATAAGGATTCTCATCCTTCTTCCTATTTCAGTTCTTATGAACCTCAGGAGAGACAACCTATTTCAATTCACTCTTAAAGGAAGCAGTAAACTAAATTGTATTCCTTAAACACAATTACTTGAATGGAATGTATATTTGAAATGTGAATGATTTGATAAATTAAAATACTGGTTGCATAATGAACAAATACTTAGCCAACTATAAACCAGTGCCTAATCCTTGGGCTATGAGTCAATATCTGGTACAACTCCATAGTAAGGTGATCAAAAAAATACTTGTAACAAAGATAAAATGGATTACAAATTATCCTCTCTCTCTCTACAACTATATCATCAGATCCTTAAACTAATGCTAAGCTCTCTGGGGTCACTTAAAATAATTAATCCTTCCTTGAAGGAGCTTACAAATGATTGCACAACCACCATATGATTAGTATGTTTAAGTGCCTTACAAGTAAACATACAAGAACTATAACAGTAATGAAAAGAGACAATCCAAGATGTAGAAAAGAGATTGAAAAATATTTGTATTAATGTCTTAAAGCTTCAAATACATATAGATAGACAAATAGTACAATGGCTTAGACAAATTTTAGTAGTCTGCCTTGTAATAAATTTCATTAAATTCCAACTCTCTTAAAAAATTATATAATAGAACTATATATAGGCCTAAACCATCTTGGAATCCTTAAGATAAGGATGCTACAAGCTTTGGATGGTTTAGAAGACCTAACCCTAAAAACTTAGAAAAGATAAAAGATAGAAAAATTCCAAGCGGTGGAAGGACAAAATTGAAGAATAAGATCTGATCTTCTCCTTGTCTTCTTGTGGATGTCGACACCTTTTTCTGTTTATGTTCAGGATAACATCTGATATTTTTAATAAGATCTAGTGACCACCAATTCAGGCTAACTTACACTAGTCTCTTTATTATTGCTAACCTTCTTGTGCTCATAGAATAGGTGCCAAGTGTCTTCCTATTCTTCATCCATGATGTCTAGGTCAACTGTTACAAGATTTTTCTTCTTGGGATTTGTCATGATGTCCCATGTTGTAACATCTTCCTCTTTTGGCCACTCAAAGCTTTGTATACTCTCAATTTGGGCTTTTTGTCTTTCCCACCTAGCATCAGTTATGCTCTTGACATCTATGATGAATTTATTAGCCTGTCTCTACTTTTATCATTTCATCTAAAATCTTATTGTATCTCTCCATGTCTATCTCTCCTTGAGTAGATGTGTAAATATCTTTATTGGGTAGCACATTGTCAAATTCTGAGCCCCATAGCCCTAATGGCTTGATCTGATTGTCCTCGGTTATGATGGGAGGCACAAATCTATTGTAACTCACCCCAAACATATTTAACCTTGCTTCTATCTAGTTTGAATTTCCTTTGAAGAATGAAAAGGTGGCTCCAATTTTCTCTATCTTTGTTCCAACCAAGGTGACTATTTCTGGTAAATCTGACCTCAATGGTTGTATAGATGCCAATATTTAAAAAAGTCTCATCCTACCAGACCAAGTTGCATAGTAAGGATTCAAAATTGATATAAAATTATTTACTTCTACTTGAAGGCCTAGAAACTTACCATAGGCTCCATACACCACATCAATCTTATCCTTAATGGTGTCTATCCTATGCTGCAAAATTGATGTCATGCTCCCAAAATCACACTATTATGTTCTCTGATCCCTTGCTCCATTTCAGCTACTATCTCCCATGTTTCCTTTGTTTGGATCTCTATATCTGGTACCTATTTAGGCTCAGCAAGGGAAGCCTCTGGCATATCTAACAATTATTGTGTAAGCTCAGCTATGAGCTTCTCTTGTGCCTTGATTTTTATTAGCCCCAACTCTCTGTCCTTGACAATGTCACTAGTGCCACTAGTTAGCTTTTTCAGCTTCTCAGACATTTGTACTGCTTTGGCCTCATTGAGTTGGGCAAAGTGAGTTAGCACTTGGGAGATCTCCAAGTCCCCTATATTCTAGACTGACCATATTATCTTATTTCCTTCCATCTTCTCTTAGATATTCAAAAGAGCTAGATTTCGATCTTTTGGAGCCAATCTCCGCATTGCTAGTGCTTGGGACTTGGGGTTGTATCCAAACCCTCTAATAATTTACCCAACATGTGTCTCTAATGACAATTTAACATCAAGTTGTTTTCTTATTTGATCAATAATGAATGCAGAGGCTAGATCCCAACCTTCTACTAGTAACATTCCACTGGCCTTAACTAGTTGCCTTGCATGCTCTGGTGTAATCTGCTATGAATCAGGATCATAGTACTGTAGTATTTGTAGAGCCTCTTGGGTCACTAGGTCACCACCTTCCAATTGCAATTGTGCACCCATTTGTTGTTTCTTGTTCCAGATGAGGAAGTCTTTAAATTCCTTAGTCTTGATGAAATTATCATCCTTAAGGAATTGATCTTGGTAAATAAATCTCTCATCTGTATAGGTTCTGAGAGGTATCTCTTCCTCCTCTTCTACATCCTTTTGCAATTTCTTCCCATCCCTAATCTATTTTCTCAGTTGGTGATCATATGGCCTATTCCCAGTTATTAGGGAACCAATTCTATCTCTCTTCTTTTCTCTTTTCTGATAAGGTTCCCCTGTTTCAACCTTTTGTCTCTTTGGTGGGGGTTCATTTGTGACTTCCTTCTCAGGGACCTCTGTTAGGTCAATAATATCTTCACCCTCAACAACTTGTTCTTCTGCAACTGCTTGATTGACTAGAGTGGAGTTGGGCGTGGAGTATCCTTCATCACTATCATCATCATACTCTAATAATGAGTGCCCCTTGTGGCCTTTCTCTAGAACTACTAGTGCATCCTCTAGTTGATTGCACAGGAGAGTGTGAGAGTTTATCATAGCATCTAGCCTCTTTAAATAAGGCATGTCTGGGAAGAATCCCCCAAAAGTAAGGCCCTTTCTCTTCACCTGTATCTCTAAATCCATAAGTTCATTGAACTTATATGCTCTCTTATCCACCTCCTCATCCTCCAATATATTTCTTATCAAGTCCTCTTCCATGCACTCCTGATGGTCTTTGGTTTAGGGGATGTTTGGTGTCAGCAATTTCTTTGCACTAAGGATGAAGCCCTTTGTATCAATGTATTTATAAAGAGCTACTTTCATCCTATAATTGATCATACAGTTATTTATAGGGTCCAATGCCCTCTTCCCAATTGTAAAATTGTAGATTTTGAACTTTCTTGGGGTAAAAGTACCCTTCCTGTGTGGAGCAAGGTGCTCCTTATCAGTTAAAATGAGCTGCCTTATGAATTCCATTGCAGCAATCCTTGGTGGCACATGAAATGGCAAGATACAAGGAGGGTGGGTACAACCATACACCCTAATTAGTGTAAAGTTATTCTCATAATAAAAATCACCCCAGTTGTGATCTTCTAGCCATTTGTCAAGATATTGGCAGGGTCTAAGTAGTTGAATTACTTTGATTGGTAGCCTAGTCTTATTAACACCTAGGCCTTGAAGAATTGGATACACTACCCAATTTTCAAAAGCACAGAACTCCTACTCTCTAGAGGTGTAGTTCCACACTCTTAGCCATAATTGAATGGGGTTAGGTCGGCTTGATGAAACCTCTGTGACCTTAAACATTGGCAATTCATGATGGGGAAGTTGTAGTACAGGATCAAATGCATCAAAACTGAGTAATACATGAATCTAGGATTATCTTTCTTATTATGAATATCCACAAACCCCTGGTGCATTTGATTAATGATATACTGGATATAATAAAATTTAGTACTGGTGTGAGGACTCTGCATGTCCAACACCATTAGTAGGATATCTGAAGTAATCCTCTCTGGTCCTCCATCTTTTCCTAGCACTCTGCATAGTGCATATGATATATATTTCATATAGAAGTTCAAATCTTTGTAGTAATATGGGCCATTTCCTGGAATGGGTGCAATATAATTCTTCATTCTCTTCAGAACATGGTGTTCCTGAATCAATTTGGAGGCAATACCACTCTCCCTCGTATATATTTTCTCCAAGCTCTTCAGGTTGATCTCAGTATCCATGGGATGGTAGACATTAAAGGATTTAATGAAATAATTCCTATCTAGGGTTACTAAGGCTTTGTCGTCATCCCTCTTGATTGTTTTTGTCAGGGTGCCATACCTACTGGCCATTTCTAGGATGAAATCAACATCTACAAATATGTTTGGAACAATAAGCTTGGCCAATCCATAGGTCCATGGGTTTGATATGGGTACGACTTCATCACTATTATTATAAAAATAATTGAACAAAGAATAGCCAAAGGACCTTGGGGTTTTGGCATCTCTAGTAAAGCTCAAATTACCAGTAAGGGTATCAACACTTACCTTTCTATTCTGAATTGACCCTGGCAGTAAGGAAATGAATTCTTCTGAATAGTTGTATTTCCCTTTCATGTCATCATCTGCATCATCACTCCTTCCACTAGTAGATGCCATACTTACTACCCTACTCATTTTGTCCAGTTCCAATATATGTTACTGATATTGAAACAAATCTCCTCAAAACCCTCACCATAGGCTGTCAATTAATTTGTAATCTACAATTCTGAGCACTAAAAACACTGCCAATCCCAATTCCTTATGAATTCCTAGACCAGGAAATCACCTTTATCAATACACACTGCTGGAGATCTTTACTTCTCAGAAAATGTTGAACTCTTTAAAATTTATAGCTCTGAAAACTTAGAATCTTGGTAAGAATGAAATGACAACGGATAGCTTATAACTGAGAAATCAATGTAGCAATCTCTTCGCAACTGGTAAACTTAAAATTTAGTCACTTCCGCCATTAGTTTACGCACTGTGACATCAATTCTGGTTCTAGTCGTGGCAATTCAAACTGACATGTAATCAATTTTCAATGAGTGCTTTTGCTTATAAAAACCTTATAAAATTCAAAAAAGGGATCAAACTCAAATCTGATTGGTTGTCATTAATCATATTTTGGCTACATTTCCATCTGTTAAAATCTTTGAAATCTTATTGGTTAGCAATTGTCCACCATGGCGTCACAGAAAAGTCATCTTTTAACTCTGGTTTTACTTCTGGTGACCTAGCGATTGTGTAATCTCCTTGTCACTTGATATTCTTTCTAACTATGGTTTGTCACCAATACTTAGTGACTATCATTGGATCAAAATTTAGATCAAAGTTTGTCACCATGTCGCTTGATCTTTTTACTTAACTCATCTTCTTACGGAGACACTACGACTAAACCTTCACTTAACTGTTCTTCAACCTCGGGTCACATCTGAAGACTTGGTAACTGTTATATCTCTATGTCGCTGAATGAAATATCTAACTCATGGTTTATCTAGAGACCTTGCGACTAATGCCCTTAGTCTCTTTATCGCTTGATTATTTCACTTTTATGATTTCCATCTGGAGACAACACGACTACCGTTGATCTTCTTTTCCTCTGCATCTGACGGTTGTCGCCAAGTCTCTTGAACTTCATATCAAACCCTAACTTTTCATGAGACTTCATGACTGATGAACATGTGTCTTATTTTTCCTTTTATCTCTTGATTGCTAGATGTTGTTTGAATTTTCAACTTCTTATCATGACCATGTGACTACCGTCGGATCTAGCTTCCATCTTATGGTTGTCGCTAAGTCTTTTGATGATCAACTTAACTCATGGTTTCTTTCGTGACTAGGTGACAACATTGTTATCCAAACTAACTTTTAACTAAGGTTTATCCAGAGACTCAGCGACTGTTAAATCTTCATGTCGCTAGATAAATTTTAAACTGCAGGGTTTATCATGAGATAACCCGACCACCGTTAGATCAAATCTTGAGATGAACGGTCAGCGCCAAGTGTCCTGATCTTTAAAAGCATATTCCTTTTGTTAAGAGACAACACAACTAATGTATTTTGCCAAGTCTCCAGATTAAATAAAATATTCACTTTCTTCATGAGACTAAGCGACAAAATAAAAATCACATGCTAATATCTCAGATATAAGTTATGAAAAAGGTAACATGAAAATAGAAACTTGGCTGAGAAAATAGGGCTTTTTTGCATTTTGAATAGAAATGACCCTAGGGCTTAGGGGTTTTGGCATCTTTGGCTAGGTTAAGGGATAAAACATTTATTTACAGAGGTATAAGAGCAATTTCAACCATGATTTTTTAACCTTCTGAGCATAGGCATGATAGGAAACTTCAAAATTTTACAAGGACGACCCAAAAAATAGGAAATAAAACCAATAGTGGCTCTCTCTAAGGATGGATAAACACAAGTTTATGACAAGAACCATAGAATCTCTGGTTGCAGACCTTTTTCAAAAAATGAAGGTGACGCTAACTAACCTAATGCAATAAAGAAACACACTACTAAAAGGGAACTATGGTACATATAATACATACTTACTTGTGCATGAAAATTTAATTTTCAATTGAAAAAAGGTTTCAGAAATTTCCCATGCATTGGCAACTCAAATTCTTCTCCATCCATATTCTTTAGAAGATAAGAATCCTTACCAAATCTCTATGAAATGACAAAAGGTCCAAGCCATAATGACTCAAACTTCTTGTGCTTTCCTTTATCTTCTGCTCTTACATTCCACTGCAAAACAAGGTCATCTGGTTGGAATTTTCTATTGCTATCCCTTTTGTCAAAAAGATATTTCATTTTTTGTTGTAATTTTATGTTCTCTTTTTGGCTATCCTTTCTAATTTCATCCAACTCTGCCAATTGCATCATTATGTTTTGCATATTGCCAGAAAGCTCTAACTGTTCTTCTTGTATGAAATAGTATACTGGTAACAAATTATTAAAAAAATTTCTTGATTTCATACCATATACAAGTTCAAATGGTGATTTTCTTGTTGCCCTTTTTACTGTTACCCTGTCAGCCCATAATGCCAATTTCAACTTTGTATGCCATACTCTCTTGTTCTTCTCAAAAGTCTTCTTCAAGATATTCAATATAATTTTGTTACTAGATTCAAATTGTCCATTTTCTTGAGGATGATATGGGGATGAGTATGACATCATTATCCCATATGTCTCACAGAAATATTTTATCTCATCTGATCTAAAACACATGGCATTATCCATTACTAACTTTGTAGGCACACCAAATTTGGTTAAAATGTTTTCCATTAAAAATTTAGTAACAACGTTACTTGTTTCCCTTTTTGTGGGTATAGCTTCAATCCATTTTGTAAAATAATCTATGGCTACAAGTATCCAATTGTGTCCACCACTAGATTTTTCTAAAAATTCACCTATAAAATTAATTCCCCACATAACAAAAGGAGCTTTAGAATTCGCAGGATTCAGTAACAGGGCTCCTGAAAATTTTACCTTATTTGTGAACCTTTGACATGGCTCACATCTCCTAACAAATGCATGGGTATCTTTGAATAAGCTGGGCCAAAAATATCCAGCCCTTAGAATTTTATGGGTAGTAGTCTTGGTAGAAAAATGACCTCCACATACCCCATCATGCATTTCATTTAACATCTTCTCAGATTGACTTTTATCTAGACATAGAAATAATACACCATTTCTATCTTTCCAGTATAAATATCCTTGTACTAAGGTGTGTCTTTGAGCCTGTAATCTGAGACTTCTCTTTTGGTTATCTGTCATAGCATTAGGACACTTGGCATTTTTCAAGAAATATACAATATCAAAATAAAATGGTTATTTCTCTATACTTGTAATTGTCTGATCATGTATCTTTGTATGATTTACTTGTACTAAATCCAAGTTTTCCTCTGTCATGAGTTTTTCCAAACCTTGACCTCTTACCAATTTTGTAATGTGGATTTCTAAATTGAATTCCTAAATTTGGTTAATCCACTTACATCTCTTACCAGTCACTTCTGATTGGGTAAGAATATCTTTCACCGCTGAATGAGGCACATATGCCAGCACCTTAGCACAAACTAAGTATGGCCTAAGAGATTTTACATCTTTTACCAGGGCATATGCTTGCTTTTCCATCATCTCATAATTCAGTTCTGCAGCTTGAAGGGATTTTCTAAAAAAGGCTATTGGATGTTCAAACCCTTCTTCATCTTTTTGTAACAGAACAACAACTATAGTGTGAAAAGATGCAAATGAAAATAAAGAAAAGGGCTTACTATAATCTGGAGATTTCAAAATAGGTTCCTCTTGTACTGCTTTCTTTATTCTCTCAAATGCTGCTTGAGCTTCCTCATTCCATTGAAATTTTGCATCTTTCTTTAGCAATTTGATAATTGGTTTGACAATCTCAGCAAAATTAGCTATGAATCTTCTGACAAAATTTATCTTTCCTAAGAAAGATTGTACTCCTTTTATATTTTTTGGAGCAGTGACCTTTTGGATAGCCTCTATTCTCTCAAGGTCTATCCTGACTCCATCTTTGGACACTATATGTCCTAATAACATTCCTTCTATGACTGCAAAATGGCATTTTCTAGGGTTTAGTGAAACACCATATTCTAAAGCCTTATTAAAAAAAAATTCTAGATGTTCATAGTGATCCCCTGCTTTTTTAGAATATGCAGTCAAATCATCTTGATAAATAACCATGAATAGATCAATAGATTCTTTAAATGCCACATCCATGGCTCTCTGGAAAGTTTCTCCTACATTTATTAATCCAAAGGGCATTCTGACATAGACATAGGTTCCCCATGGAGTAGTAAAAGAAGTCTTGAATTTCTCTGATTCTTTCACATGTACCTAGTTGTAGCCTAAGAATCCATCCATCATTGATAGAAACTCACAACCAGTTACCCTATACAACATTGCTTCCATGTTTGGTAGAGAATAGTTATCCTTTAGAGAAGCAATATTCAAGTTTCTGAAATCTACACATAGTCTTATATCACCATTCTTCTTTCTTACTGGTACTAGGTTTGAGACCCAAGTTGAGTGTCTGATAGGCTGAATAATTCCAACATCTTTTAACTTCATCAACTCCTGTTGCATCTTAGGAGCCAACAGAGGATTAATAGGTCTATGCTTTTGTCTGAATGGTTTCATATCTTCTTTGAGTGGGATTTCATGTTGGAAAAGATCCTCTCTATAAGCCTTAAGATCTTCATATGACCAAGCAAAAACATGCTTATGTTGTCTTAGTAGTTTTATCAGGTTGGTTCTAACATGAGAGTCTAATCATTTTCCAATGTAAACTATTTGAGGAGTGGTCTGTGAACCCAAATTTATTTCCTCTAGATCCTCAATTTTAGCATTGCTTACCCTCATTGTATGTTCATTCTGATCAGTAAACAATGCCTCAAGTTCCACCAACCCTTTAGGAATCTAGTTATAACTTAGTTGGACAACCTCATCCCCTAGTACACAATCCTTACCATCAATGACCTCAAGCAGATTATTACAATCTATACGATGGTCCTCATAATGATCAAGGCACTGAATAAATCTAAGGATATCTTAGTCATCCTCAAAAACTTGCCAGCTGTAAATATTTTTTGGGAAAACTGGTCTGCTTTTAACTTCCACAATTGACACCCCATTTAAGGTCATATCATCAGTTTTTAAAGCCACATTGGCCAAGAAATCTGCCATAATGTTTCTAGACCTTTCTACCCAATTTATATTAAAGGCATCAAAGATTCTATTTGGTCCCAAATAGCATGTCTATACATTTTTAATCTATCATTCTTTACAGCATACTTGGACCTTACTTGGGCTACTACTAACTCTGAGTCACCATAGACTTTTAAAATTTTTATACCATGTTTAGTTGAAATTTCTATCCCTGGAAACAAAGCTTCATATTCTGTTGTATTATTTGTACACTGAAAAGATAGAAGAAAAGAATATTTGAATGTGGTACCTGATGGAGATATGAGTAGAACTCCAACTCCCGATCCTTCTTTTGAACAGGCTCCATCAAAGTACATTTTCCACAAACCATCACTTTGTATAGATAACTCCTTCACCAAAGGATCAACATTTTCACACTGGTGAGTACTCCTTTTGATTCTGAAATTTTCCATGTCAATGTCAACACAATAATTAATATATGTATCCTCAAGCAATTCTATCATGTGAGGTGTTCTTCCCTCTCTAGATACGTTTACATTACTTCCAGCTATATTAAAAGTAGCATAGGATAGGTCACACTGAATACTGCCACCCATTGAAGCACTCCATTTTCTAGATAACAACATGCCATAATGTGGTGGTATGTCAACCGCCAGAACACTCATAGTTAACACTGTATCTGGGAACATGGCTAATTTGTAGGGTAGGGATTCAATAGTTCCAACAATAGGGATTTCTCTTGAGTCCATTGTTTGGCATCTCCCATGAGGAGTATCCACTTGTAAACCCATGGACCTCATAATCTTTGTAGGCATGACTGTATTGGATGCTCTTGAATCAATCATACAATTTTTTAGCATCTTTCCATTTATAACCAATGTTAAGAAAAAGGGGTCAGCAACCCCTGCAAAAGTGTTTGTGTTTAGGTAAATCTAAGGGATCTCAGAGATCATCCCCTCAGGCTCTTTTCCCTTTTTGTTGAGTTTCTTTTCAATATGCTCTATTTTCTAAGGTGTTATCAGTGATACATTATTCAATACTGACAGAACTTTATCTTTGTTTTCTTTTATTCTCATCATCTGAAGGAATGGGACCTTCACAGTCATCTGAGATAAGCATTTTCCCATATCTACTAGAGTATACTTTACATCAGTGGTTTTATATTTTTCTACAATGATATTATTCTCTTCTACCTGAATATTCACAGCAAGTTCTTCCCTCCTAGATTTCTTATTTTCCACTTTAGGGGAAGAAGAACTTGCTTCTGGATCTTTAGCCTTTTCTATATGTACACATTTTTGTTCATTGGCTTTGTTTACTATTTTGACCTTAGGTCTATTTTCATTTTCCCCAGGTCCATCCTTTTAGGTACATATTTGGCATTTGCTTTGTTTTCTTTTAAAAAGATGCCTGATGGTTGACTACCATCATTACCCACCACTCTGTTTCTTAGGTGATAATTGTTTCTAGCTTTGTTTACCAAATCAGTAGTGAATTTGGCTTTTTCCTCATCAAAGGCTTTTCTCACTACTAGGGATTCCTGACTATTTTGGGCATAACATCTTATGTGGTCATCCCTTTCTTCTTCTTCACTATCTGATAAGATTTGTTGTTGGTAAATTTATATTCTTCCTTGCGAGCCATATATGTCATGATTTTCAATTTCTTCATCAGAATCCATATCATGACAAGAATATGCATTATTCATACTATAATCACATGAATCATTTTCATCCTTTTCTTTCTCTTCATTAGATTTAAAATCTAAGGAAATAATGCAAAAATCAGGATTGTGTGGTGCCTCATAGGCTTCAAACCAAAAGTCATCATTGCACATGTGAATAGTATTTTTGTGTAATGGATCAGGAGTCCTATTCTCAGTTTTCTCTTTCCTTAATGGAACAATAGGATTACCATCTTTGAATTGGGTACCATAGGGGTAGTTTTGCATCCTATTTTGTGGATTGTAATTGTTATTTTAGGATGGGTTATTATTTTTTGGAGCCTTGTACTCCCTGTAGTCAGGTTCTTTTTTATTTCTTCTATTAAAGCGTGGATCCTCTCTTTTACCTAATTTCCCTGATATTCTCCTATTCATTTATATGTTCACAACTATTTTATAGGCTTCTGTTAAAGTTCTAGGATTTTTATCTCTCAGTGCATAGCCCATTTTTGAATCAAAGGCATTAAGATATGTAGCAAGACATACCTTTTGATCCAACTTCATCTATTGGAACAACTTATGCATAGCTTGCTGAAATCTTGTATTGAACTCTATTACTTCTTCATTTGAGTTCTTCCTTATGTTGTTAAACTCATTAAGCAAAAACCCTTCATTAGTCTTGTCACTATACTGATCCTTGAATAGATCAATCAGTTCATCCATTGTTCCTATAGAACCATGAGATAAGCTCCTAAACCATTCCCTAGCATCTTCTACTAGAGATTGTACAAATAATTTCATAAGAACATCTTCATGATTGATATTTAAATCATCTATAACATCAAAGAATTTTATCAAATGTTCTTCACAAGTTACAACATTATTACCTAAAAATTTTGGGAGCTTCTCTCCCATATCCTCTGGTATTACATTAGGGTAACCTGGAATTCCAAAGAAAGAAAATTGCTTGTACCTTTCTGCAGAAAGGGGTCTCCTTTGAAATTTTTCATTCTCCTTGGGAGAAAAGAATTTACTATGGTCTTTGAAAGAAGAAGCCTTATTTTTTGATGTTGTAGCATCTTTTGTATCAGCAAAAGAAATTGTAGTTGACTGCAAGAAGTCAATTTTTCTTTTCATCTCAATAGTTGCAGCTTCTGCTTCAGTCTTTTCCAACATCTTAGCCATAGTTTGTTTTTATTTTCTAATATTTTTAAGGTCAATGTCTAATTTGGACATTTTCTCTGTCAGGTTCTTTTGAGTTTTAGGCTTCTCAACTTTTGTTTCTGTAATTTTACTCTTTCCTTTTTCTTTGAAGTCTTGAGGACCCAAACTTCTGTGGGTGTTGGGAATCTCCTGGTCTTTGCGAGACCTCTCAATATTCTTTATAGCTTGATGTCTTAGGGTTCTTTTCCTATACTTGTCAACATCTTTATGCTCATGTTTTTTCTTTTTATGTTCTTTTTCCCTTTTCATCTATTAAATAAGGGCTAGTTATTTCATGAGGATTCTTTCTTCCTCTGCAAGCCCATCAGAAGGAACCTCAGAATCTGAACTGATTGTATCTATTCCTTCTCTCTCACTAGAAGTGCTAGTGACTGCATAGGTGTCTAATCCAAGGCTTGGGGCTTCTACATACTCTGAGGCACTCTCCCCATGACTAGACTGATTAGTATTCTTCCTTCTAGTGCCATTCTCTTCACTTATTGGAGGAGAATCAATGATGCTTGCTTGATTTTTCTTCTGTCTCCAAGACATCCTAGTTTTTGAAGTAGTTGGGATCCCACTATCCAACTCAACTTCTGGATTGATTCTCATTCTAGACCTAGTATTCATATTTGAAAATATATACTTGACTTTTCCACTAATCACATAGATTTTACTTATAGAGTCGCCACCCAAACTTGTTTTGGGAGAGATGCAGTAGAACCTTAACTTATGAATACTATAAAAATGACTTAGGCAAATTCAACTGTAATTTGATTTATCTTTAGAAACTAGAGATTCTGAATACTTTAATCAAGACTTTATAATCTCTATCCCCAGTAGAGTCACCAGTTTGTTAGCTCTTTTTCTTGCATCACAACTTTTAATGTCACAATATACTTATATACTTGAATGAAAACTCCTATTTCATGCAAGAGAAAGGCTAATTGATGAGGGTTTTAGATAATATATGGGGATAATATTACCTCCTTGTTTTTTGAGATCCACTGACTTAGGCAGGTATTACCTATGGATGATTACTGAATTACATTATCTTTTAAGTGGTTTATCTTCTTACTAAAATTCTTAAATGCCTTATAATGGATCAAAAAGTAAATGATTATGAATATCTTGATTCAGAGCTTAATGAGCCATACTAGTATTTTGACAAAAACAATTAGTAAGGTAATAAGGATTCTCATCCTTCTTCCTTTTTTAGTTCTTATGAACCTCAGGAGGGACAACCTATTTCGATTTACTCTTAAAGGAATTAGTAAACTAAATTGTATTCCTTAAACACAATTACTTGAATGGAATGTATATTTGAAATGTGAATGATTTGATAAATTAAAATACTGGTTGGATAGTGAACAACTACTTAGCCAACTATAAAACAATGCCTAATCCTTGGGCTATGAGTCAATATCTGGTATAACTCCACAGTAAGGTGATCAAAAAAATACTTGCAACAAAGATAAAATGCCTTACAAATTATCCTCTCTCTCTACAACTATATCATCAGATCCTTAAACTAATGCTAAGCTCTTTGGGGTCACTTGAAATAATTAATCCTTCCTTGAAGGAGCTTACAAATGACTGCACAACCACCTTGTGATCAGTATGTTTAAGTGCCTTACAAGTAAACATATAAGAACTATAATAGTAATGAAAAGAGACAATCCAAGATGCAAAAAAGAGATTGGAAAATATTTATATTAATGTCTTAAAGCTTCAAATACATATAGATAGACAAATAGTATGACTCAGACAAAATTTAGTAGTCTACCTTGTAATATATTTCATTAAATTCCAACTCTCTTACAAAATTATATAATAGAACTATATATAGGTCTAAAACATCTTAGAATCCATAAGATAAGGATGCTACAAGCTTTGGATGGTTTATAATACCTAACCCTAAAAACTTAGAAAAGACAAAAGACAGAAAAAATTCAAGCGGTGGAAGGAAAAAATAAAGAATAAGATCTGATCTGCTCCTTGTCTTCTTGTGGATGCTGACACCTTTGTCTGTTTATGTTTAGGATAACATATGGTATTTGTAATAATATCTAGTGACCGCCAATTCATGCTAACTTACTCTAGTCTCTTTATGATTTCTCACCTTCCTGTGCTCATAGAACAGGTGCCAAGTGTCCTCCTATTCTTCATCCATGATGTCTAGGTCAACTATTATTGGATTTTTCTTCTTGGGATTTTTCATGATGTCCCATGCTATAACATCTTCCTCTTTTGGCCACTCAAAGCTATGTATACTCTCAATTTGGGCCTTTTGTCTTTCCCACCTAGCATCGATTATGCTCTTGACATCTGTGATGAATTTATTACAGTCTATCTCTGCCTTTATCGCTTCATCCAGAATCTTATTGTATCTCTCCAAGTCCAGCTCTCCTTGATCAGATATGTAAATATCTTTATTGGGTAGCACATTGTCAAATTCTGAGCCCCATAGCCCTAATGGCTTGATCTGATTGTCCTCAGTTTTGATGGGAGGCACAAATCTATTGTAACTCACCCCAAACATATTTAACCTTGCTTATATCTAGTTCACTTTCCTTTGAAGAATGACAAGGTGGATCCATTTTTCTCTATCTCTATTCTAACCAAGGTGAATATTTTTGGTAAATCTGACCTCAATGGTTGCACAGATGCCAATCTTTCAAAAATTCTTATCGTACCAGACCAACTTGCATAGTAAGGATTCAAAATTGATATAAAATTATTTAATTCTACTTGAAGGCCTAGAAACTTTCCATAGGCTCCATACACCACATCAATCTTATCCTTAATGGTGTCTATCCTATGCTGCAAAATTGATGTCAATGCTCCCAAAATCACACTGTTATATTCTTTGATCCCTTGCTCTATTTTAGCTTCTATTTTCCATGTTTCCTCTATTTGGATCTCTATATCCTATACCTCTTTAGGCTCACCAGGGGCAGCCTTTGGCATATCTAACAATTGTTGTGTAATCTCAGCTATGAGCTTCTCTTGTGCCTTGATTTTTATTAGCCCCAACTCTTTGTCCTTGACAATGTCACTAGTTAGATTTTTCAGCTTCTCAGACATTTGTACTGCTTTGGCCTCATTGAGTTGGGAAAAGTGAGTTAGCACTTGGGAGATCTCCAAGTCCCCTGTATTCTGGACTGACCGGATTATCTTATTTCCTTCAATCTTCTCTTGGATATTCAAAAGAGCTGGATTTTGAACTTTTGGAGCCAATCTCCACATTGCTAGTGCTTGGGACTTGGGTTTGTATCCAAACCCTCTAATCATGTCCCCAACCTATGTCTCTGATGACAATTTAACATCAGGTTGTTTTTTTATTTGATCAATAATGAATGCAGAGGTCATATCCCAACCTTCTACTAGTAACATTCCACTATCCTTAACCAGTTGCCTTGCCTACTCTGGTGTAATCTGCTCTGATTCAGGATCATAGTCATGCAGTGTTTGTAGAGCCTCTTGGGTCACTGGGTCACCACATACCAATTTCAATTATGCACCCACTTGTTGTTGCTTGTTCCAAATGAGGAAGTCTTTAAATTCCTTAGTCTTGATGAAATTATCATCCTTAAGGAATTGATCTTGGTAAATCAATCTCTCATTTGTACAGGTTCTAAGAGGTAGCTCTTCCTCCTCTTCTACATCCTTTTACAATTTCTTCCTGACCTTGATCTGTTTTCTCAGTTTGTGATCATATGGCCTATTCCCTATTATTAGGGCACCAATTCTATCTCTCTTCTTTTCTCTTTTATGAGAAGGTTCCCCTGTTTCAATATTTTGTCTCTTTGGTGGGGGTTCATTTGTGAATTCCTTATCAGGGACCTCTATTAGGTCAATAATATCTTCACCCTCAGCAACTTGTTCTTCTACAACTGCTTGATTTACTGGAGGGGATCTGGGCGTGGAGTATCCTTCATCACTATCATCATAATACTCTAATGATGAGTGCCCCTTGTGGCTTTTCTCTAGAACTAATAGTGCATCCTCTAGTTGATTGCACATGAGAGCGTGAGATTTTATCATAGCATCTAGCCTCTTTCTATAAGGCATGTCAACCAAGGAAGAGGGCCTACATAGATATTGATCCCTGTGAGCTTTCACTAGCTCGGAAGGGATTCCAATGGGGGGAATCAAGTCAAAGGAATGCTCAAAGGTATCTTATGTGAAAGTAGATAGTAAAGGGAGATTGAAATCCCAAGTGGATACACCTATAATGGATAATCCCATTGATGATTTAGTTTGAGAATTATCCAGTAGAAGAGTTAGACTTAGGGGTGCCTACTCGCGAAGGTGAAACAACTTTGATGGGCTTTTCAATTTCTTCCATTTTTAAGAGGCTAGATAAAGATAAAGCTTTAGAAGATGAAAGTAAAGGGATAAGGTTGATAATTGACCAACTAGCAGAGGCCAACATCCAAATGGTGATTGATTCAATGAAAAAGGCTTCACACATTTATCCTTTTGAGATGGCATGTATAAGGCTTAACGGTTGTTTCCAAGTCTCTTGATCTTCATATCAAACCCTAACTTTTCATGAGACTTTGCGACTGATGAACACATTTCTTATTTTTCCTTTTGTCTCCTAATCGCTAGATCCTATTTGACTTTTCAACTTCTTACTGTGTGCTAGATCCTATTTGACTTTTCAACTTCTTACCATGATCACGCGACTACCGTTGGATCTAGCTTCCATCATATGGTTGTCGCTAAGTCTCTTGATGATCAACTTAACTCATGGTTTCTTCCATGACTAGACGAAAAAACTATTATCCAAACTGACTTTTAACTAAGGTTTATCTAGAGACTCAGTGACTATTAAATCTCCATGTCGCTAGATAACTTTCAAACTGTGGGGTTTATCATGAGATAACCCAACCACCGTTAGATCAAATCTTGAGATGAACGGTCAGCGCCAAGTCTCCTGATCTTTAAAAGCATATTCCTTTTGTTAAGAGACAACGCGACTAATGTATTTTGCCAAGTCTCCAGATTAAATGGAATATTCACTTTTCTTCATGAGACTAAGTGACAAAATAAAAATCACATGCTAATATCTCAGATAGAAGTTATGAAAAAGGTAACATGAAAATAGAAACGTGCTAAGAATTTAGGGATTTTTTGCATTTCGAATAGAAATGACCCTAGGGATTAGGGTTTTTGGAATCTTTGGCTAGGTTAAGGGATAAAACATTTATTTGCAGAGGTATAAGAGCAATTTCAACCATGATTTTTAAACCTTCTGAGCATAGGCATGACAAGAACCTTCAAAATTTTACAAGGCAGACTCAAAAAATAGGGAATACAACCAACACCTTTCTTCAGTTGAACTCAGTTCAAGGTGTAAATTGTAGTGTTGATGGCTTCCTTCCAGTATTTGGTAGCAACATCCTTCTCAATCATCAAGGTTCTTTCACAATCCATGATGGATTTGTTCCTTCTTTCTGCTATACCATTCTATTGTGGCGTACCTAGGGCAAATACTTGTCTTTTGAATCCTCTTTCATTGTAGAACTCATTCAATTCATTAGAGATGAATTCTCCTCCTCTGTTATATCTTAAGCATTGAAGTTTCTTTCCTGTTTCTTTTTTAACTCTGGCTAGGTACCATTTGAAATTTTGAAAGGCTTCTAATTTTTCTTTGAGAAACATAACAGACATCATTCTAGAATGATCATCAACAAATAGAATGAAGTACTTCTCACTTGTGTAACTTTTTTTTCTAATTGGTCCACATAAGTCAGTATGTACCAATCCCAAGACTTCTTTTGTATTGTAGTTCTTGCTCTTGAAGCTTATTTTTCCCATCTTCCCAATTTGACATTGTTTGCATATTTCTAGTTCAGGTTTCTTTAGAAAAGGAATACCTTTTACTTTTCTTTTCTTACTTATGTTGATCAGGTTGTCAAAGTTCACGTGACACAACCTTTTATGCCATAACCATCTTTCTTCTACTTATGTAATAAAACATGAACTTTCATTGAGATCAAGATAAAATAGATTACCTTTTGTTTGCCTGCCATTTCCAACTAGGTTTCCTCTACCATCCAGGAGCTTGGCCTTTCCATTCATGAATTCTACCTTGAAACAATGTTATTTAGCTATGCCACACTTACTAGATTATGCCTTAGTCCTTCAACCCAATAATAATTATCACATTTGATTTCTTTAGTAAGAGTAATACAACCTTTACCTTTCACATAGTCGGGTTCCTCATTCCCGAAACTAACACTCCCACCATCATAGTGTTCAAGATGTTCAAATTTGGTTTTATCACCAGTCATGTGGTGAGAACAACCACTATCAATTATCCAAGTGTCATTCTTACTTATATGAGAGTATAATACTATCTTTTCATTGTCTTCACTATCTGACTCATCCTTAATAGAAATGTAAACCATTTCATCTTCATCTTCATCACTATCAGAATCTTTAGCAATATAACAAGATTTCTTACCTTTGTCCTTGTAGATTTTGTAGCTCTTGTAATATTTCTTGCCTTTATACTTGTTGAAATTTTTCTCACCTTTGTCTTCCTTGTTCGGACACTTAGCAGAAATGTGACCAACCTCATCACATGAAAATAAAATCAATGGTATTCTTCCTTTGTATTGTCCTTTTCCTTTTATAGCTCTCCTTGCAAGTAATGCCTCAATGATTTCCAGATCCTCATCATCAGAATCATCATCACTATCACTGTCAATTTGTTTTCCTTTCATCTTTCCAAGGTTTAATTTAGCTTTGAATGCTGACTCAAGATTTCTAGGATTAGGAGAATAATTGTCAAAGTTATCCAACTCAAAAGCTGACAATCTTCCAATCAATCCAGCTAGAGTTATGTCATTGTTGCATATCATCTCTTGAATAGCTGAAACTCTAATTGCATAGATAGGAAGTAAAGTTCTTAATACCTCACTGACTACTATGTTGTCTTCAATTGTTCCACCAGCAGCTCTGATTGCACTAACACTTTTCTTGATTCTTTCATTGTATTTTATAATGTTTTCTCCTTATTTCATTTTCATCATATCAAACTGACCTCTGAGACTTTCTACTTTGGCTCTCTTTACATTTTCATCTCCTCCATAGATATCATGTAGTTTGTTCCACATATCAAAGGCAATAGGGAAGTCCTTTACTTCATCAAATTTAGAATAGCTGAGTGCAGAGGCTATATCAATCATCATTATGTTATGATACTCCATTTCTACCATCTGATCTACATACATAGGTTTCTCTGGTTCCACATACTTGTGATCCAGGAATTGCAAACCAGTATCTCCAATAGTAGATAGATGTAGCCTCATCAGATCTTTCCATGCAGTGAAGTTGTCCTTGTTGAGCTTAGGGATCTCCCTTCTGTAAGATATCTCTAATCTTTAGCTTAGGCCTTTAAACCTTCCCTGTAAGAAGTTGCATCTCTGATATCAATTGTTGGAAATGAGTTGAGTAACTGAGAGGGGAGGGGTGAATCAGTTACCACAAAAAAAAATCCAAGTCCCTTAGATGTATTAAACAAATTTAACACTGTTGCTTGGTTAACATAGATATTTTACTGTCACTCGGTTAAAATAGAAAATATTAAGATATTAACTATGATTATCTTTAGTAATTAATTGCAAAAACATAAACCATAAAGAAAATGAAATGTACACAGATAACGCCAATATTTAACATGGAAACCCAATATGGGAAAAACCACCAATAACAACTAGTCACTAATTTTCACTCTTCTGAAGTGAGCCCTACTAGGATCCAACCCTGTTAAAGGTTACAATAACACACTGTTAGAGGATTTAATCACCCTATAAGGAGTGGCCTTGTGAGAGGTATTCAAACACTTCAATGTAGAAATGTCACCTTGTTAGAGGATTTACAAAAGACTGTTAAGTCTACTCTGTTAATAGATTTTGATCACTGCTACAATTGTTAGAGAGTAACAATGGATTAACCTGTTTTGATAAGCAACTGTCTTTGCTGATTCAGATCTCTATTCTAGATTAAATAATTGATCCTCACTAATCAAATATTTTTTTATAGTCCTCTGTGTTCTATCCTCAATCAGAATTCCATGTGATTTTGTCTTCACTCTTCATATCACATGCAATTCCACATCACCACACTTTCTCTTTTTCAATCCAAACTTGACCATATATATATACATGATAAGCCTTGTCAAGTCGGCCTTAATATCCTTCCAAATAAGTAATAAAACTCATGTTTTCCGGCTGCATATAACCATTTATCCACAAAATATAAACCACCTGAAATATTTTACTTGGTCAACACTGAAATCCTTCAACGCCTGACCAACACTTTAATGCCCGAGTGAACTCAGTTAGAACTAAAAATCACTTTGGTCATCTTCAATTCCCGAGAGAGCTTGGGAGACACTGACTGTGCTCAGATAGGATTAGACATTTTTGTAAACATCACTATAATTTTGTAAACATCAATGACAATACATAATTGAACAATTGTCACCAACAACCTCTACTACTAACATCATACTTCCTTTCCTTTTTCAAGAATTTCAATTTAATTTCAATTTTAATTCTTGAATATGGGTTTGACCAAGGCAAACCCCTTTTCCCCTATACATTTCTTATTTTCTATGTGCAAGTGATATGTGGTCTAGTTGTGGAGACATCTACAAGAAGGTTTGATAGAGATCTCTAATTGACTGTGTTGTAGGTCCACAACACATGCCCCATTTTGGCCACTTGGCCTAGTGGGGACCCCCTTTTTGTATATAATGTTTTGTAGTTTTGGTAGTTTTTGTGGTCCAAATTTTTAATTTGGATTGCCATAAGAGTGGTGGCTTAGAGTAGTTTCTTGTTTTCAATAACATGTTGCTAAATAAATGCATTTGCATATAGGATACAAAGATGCCAAATCCTCAACTAGTGAAAAGAATGTCAAAAAACACAACTCTACCAATGAAGCACCACTTCAAAGGATACCACACCCCCACTAAGGTGGGCAATTAGCATGGTGAGATCACTGACACAAACATAGGTCATGACTCTATTCAATAGGAAACATCATTCGAACACCTCAAAGGAATGATTGCTGCATGTGAACACATACAAAGATTTGCAACAAATATTCCAATTCAGAGAAAATATGAAGAAAATCATGAATGGTATTGGAGAAGTTCAGAAGTTTGAAGCATACCTTTCTAGGTTTAGGGAGAGGTGTGCAATAGGGAAAGCTGAATTTATGAAGTTTCTCAGCTCTAATGAAGTCCAAGAAGTTGCAAAGATATTTTACAATGCTCACCCTAGGATCCTGGCAAAAAGTCATTTTGGACTTAGCCATTTTTCAAGTCATGAGGTTTTTTAATGGCTTTTCGCACTTTCGTAGTTCGGAATTTCACTAGATTTTTGGCATCCAAAATTCCAAATTTCTGGAGTTTTGCTAGATTTTTCAAAGTCTGGACTTGCTGGATTTTTCACAGTCTAAAACTTTCTGGATTTTTCGCAGTCCCAACTTGCTGGATTTTTCAGAGTTTCGGGCTTTGCTGGACTTTTCAGAGTTTCAGACTCAGATTACCTTTTTGGCCTTTCGAACTTTGAAAGTCTAACATTTTTGGAGTCATAAGGATCCATACTTAGCCATTTTTCCAAAGGAAATTTTTTTGACATTTCAGCCTTTCGTCCTCCGAAAAGGCTAAAATTTTGGGGTCTCTAATTTTGGTTTCAAGACTTAGTCGAATTTACACTTGGAAAATTTTGGTGCAGAGGTCGGGGTCTAAATTTTTGGGCCTTTCCAGCGAGATCACTTTTTTGCATGGAATTTGAACTTTAAATCAGATGGATGCCTAACTGGAGTTTTTTTTGGAAGGATTAAGGGTCCTCTATCAGTTCCCACCTCAAAGAGAACCACAGATGAAGATTCCAAGGGAAAACTCCAAGATCAAGAAGAAGACTGCTATTGCATATAAAGAAACCTCTCTCTCTCTCTCTCTCTTGGCGAGTTTGGTCCCTTTTACATGGGAAAACTTATTGTAAATGGATTAAAGATCCATGCAATTTTTTTAGTATCAGTTTAGCAATAGATTTCTTTAGCAAATATTTAGTTTTAGTTTTAGTTTGTTTTCATTATTTTTAGAGTCTTTGATGTCCTAGTTTCAACATTTAGAGTTTGTAGATCATAACTCTATATATTGTAATCAAAACAAAATATTATGGTCAGATTCTTAATGCAATAAAGATCTACAATTGGTGCTTCATTCATGGTGTGATATTTTTTTCTATCTATGCAAAATTGATGAATGTGTGCATGCTTATTCATTCTTTTCAAAGAGTCAACTGTTTTATTGTGTTTCAAATCTGCGTTTCTTTAGTTGAATTTTTCTATTGTTCATCTACCTTGTTGTGACGCGTGTATGGAAAGATCATCTTTTGGGATTAACGATAAATTTGTCTCGTGTGCGCGCACGTCTTGGTGGCTTCACGATTTGATAGGTTTTGAAAATCTTGCACAAGTGAATATGTTTTCTCTCCAAATGATTGCATTTGTTGGGTATATAATTGTGATGTGGTTTGATTTATATCTGGTGGGTTTGTTCCAAATCTCCCTTTCATTCTATTCACAAGGAAGGACCAACAATGGTTTATATCAATTAGGATTTCATTTTCAGCAATTTACTTCATTCTTGTTACCCTACTCATTTAAATTTATGTCACAAATCTGAAAGCAATCGAAATCGTCTTTAGTTTAAAACACAAATTTGCATCCCTAGTTCATTAGAATCTTTGATAAACTAGAAAATACAAAAAAACACTAAAGTTGTTTTGCAGTTTGACATCTTTAAAGTACCAGCAAAGGCCTCCTCGTGAACATTCATATTTATCTTCAACTAAGTTACCAAGCAGGTTGTACCACAACCCTGAAGAACCTTGGGAATAACTTCATTATTCTTTCAAGAAAGGAAATCAAATCTCAAGATCCTAGCAATTACTTGTGTAAAAACAATACTCAACAAAAGTGGCGCTAGAAGGAGGGCTGAATTAAGACTCATTCTAAAAAAAACTTAGAAATTGAAGCATTGGTGGTATGCAAACCCTCCATCATCACACTGATAGAAGTTGAGCTAGAAGGAGGGTCTAAAGATTGAAAAGTTGGATAACATTGGAGCTTTCTCTCTAGAACGGTTCGAGTGAGTGCTTAGATCATCTCCAAAAAGAGGCGAGTTCCTTGAACTCACTCATCACCACAGAGCTCAGAGAAAAAAAAGGAAAGAGAGAACCCCTCTCACCATCACACTGAGCCATAAAATCTTCTTGGACAACAATCACACATTGTTGTCCCGACTGTCCTCACAGAAATAAACCAAAATTAGAACTTACAAAATCAGAGAATTGGTGGTATGCAAACCCTTCATTATCACACCAACAAAAGTGACGCTAGGAGGGACATAAAAATATTTCATGGTTACATGCACACTTGAAGGGGTTGGATCTTTAAGAGATCCAAATTCAATGGGTAGTCCTTTATGTATACTAGGGGGTCTCCATGAGATTCATTTACATGCACACAATAGGCTTCCTTTGTTCTTCCCCAATAATGGACAAAATGCTACAAACCATGTGAGGATTTGCAAGGATCTAATACTTTTTCTTAAAATTGAACATGAAGATGTTGTTTGCAATCTATTTGTAAAGACATTTCAAGGTGTTGCACTTGAATGGTATGTGATACTTTCATCAAATTATATTTTCTCATGGGTTGAATTAAAGGATTTATTATTAATTCAATTTGATCCCAATGTGAGTGCACGAGATTCTGTATTCTATTTTTCTATTGTAAGAAGGATGCCTCAAGAGTTTATTGCCCAATTTAATCATCGATTCTTTCTCGTGTATCAAAGGCTCCAAGATTCAAAATGGATGGTGCATGATTTAAAGTTAAAAGAACATTATTTATGGTGTTTGGATGTCTCATTCACAAGCACAATTAGATCTTTGCATGAGATTACTACCTTACATGATGCATTCAACAAGGCTCTTTTCTTGGCACAATGTGAATGAGATGTTACAAATGGTATGAATGGTCCAAATAGAAGTTTCAATATGCAATTGATTGAATGTTTCCAACCATTGCAGCACTATTTCAATCTAGTCAACATACCATATCAGCTGTAATCACCCTGTTCAACCAATTACAACTTGCCTGATATGCAAATGATGCAATCATCCAATAGAAAGAATCATGTCAATAACTTTCAAGATCAGAGTTGGATTCAAAATGCCCATACTAAAACCTTGGATGCAAGTATTTTACCTCCCAATGATGCTTCTTTGGCTATACTTTCATATTCTTGTTATGCTCCAACACTTAATACATCAAGTCATGATGATACTTCAAATAGAGAGCTTGTTGGCCAGTCATATGAGCATGATAAGTGGTGCAACAATGAAGATGAAATGGACCTAAAAGTTTGCAGCAATCAAGAACTCAAGTTACCAAATGATTTTTCCACAAAAATCAGTCACGAGGTATCAAGACATGACAAACAAACCCAAGAGGATGAGACATATTCAATGCTGCCCCAGAATTATGGTCGTGAACAATCAGCAAGTGAGAAATATTTGACATCTTCAAAATGTAATTTTGATGACTCTTTTGAGGTTGACAAAGGTTCAAAAAATAAAGATGTGGATACTCATAATCTATGTTGCATGGATATTCCATTTGAGCAAAGTAGACTGAATGAGAGGTTGCAAGAATTGGGTACTCGTATGTCATTATTAGATTTTTCATGGATGGAAGTATGTAGGATACACCTCACAAACAGACATTGTGAGGCGGATTGCCTTGTTTTCCTTGGGAAGATGGACATCTATTTGAAAGGAAAAATGAATATTGAAGAGGTATTAAGTCCTATAATGTATCATTTGGATAGTGAATCAAGGAAGGAGGAAGATGAATGTGATCAAACCCATGAGACTTTGGAAGATATTTGCTTGCCTGATGAGGAAGTTAAAGTGATCAACATAAAAGAGGACTATGGTGAGAAAATTAAAAATGATGCAGAGGGTGAAATTATAGATACATTCATAAACATTTTCATGACAAGTGAAAGTGAAGAGGTACCTTCTTATAAAATCATAAGTGATAATGCACTTTATTATTTGAATGCCAATCATGATGAAACCCAAATAGAGGAGATACAAGAGGTTCAAAAGGATGATCAAAGGGTTTTCCTAGGGTTTTCAACACTCACACATGGCCAAAAATGTGGAATGAGGGACTTACCAATCGACAAACAAGATGACTCTTTGTCTCTATCATCAGATGAGGTAGATAAAATTCTTGATGTGGTATCATGTTTGAGTAAAGAAATGTCCATTTATGGGTATTCCATGCATATATCAGACCTTGCAGTAGCCAGTTCATGTAGAGTTCATCCATCTGATCTACATCCAGAAGTAAGTTGTCTTGACTTCATGCTAGCTTGGGAGATTTCTTTAGAAGGTAAGGACGATTTTGAGCATGTTTCTTTAAGGCTTGAGGGAGACAATGATTCGATTGATGATACTAATGATTCTTAAAATTCAAAGGAAATGTGTATGGCTGAATTTGTTAGTCCTAATGAGGTCAAATATGATGATTTATTATTTAGGACTAATGATGATTATAGAAAGGATCACAGTCTTGATGCTTTGCCTTTTGAATTTCATTGTAATGATAGGTATCATACATCACCAATGCCTATTTTTTCTTATGGTGTGCATGTAATTAATGAGTATGGAGTGGTGTACCCTGAGTTAAGACCTCAAAAAGAAGAAATCAGGTTGTGTGAGTATACTCCCATGGTTGGGAACTCACTAAATCAGGTTGTATCTTTCCATTATCCCTTAAAGTTTGATAATTTCCAATTTGAATATGGTGCTAAGGGTGAAAAAAATTTGTTTGTGGATTATCCATGATCATGGAGAGTTGCCACAACTTTTGATTTTGTACAATTTGTACCCAGAATTTGAACCAAACTTGTCTAAATTTTACTTTTCCAAGTACAAAGATGAGTTTGCATTCCTTAGAACTATACAAAGTGCGTTATTGCTACTGCATGAAGAGGAAAATCAATTAACCAGTAACTCATATGATTTTTGTTCTAAGTCTTTTGTGTATAATGTATCTTTAGTTTTGAATAGGTAGGTGTCAATTTTTATTTGTGTTTTAGTAGTTAGTTTTGTTTCTTGTTTCTTTTTATCAGTGTGTCTTTCTTTGTTCCTTTTTGCTTGGTTGCTTTTCTTCCTTTTGTTTGCTAGTCTTAGGGTAAGTGTGTTTTTTCAGGGTTGTTCCCGACAAGTGTTCCATCCCAACTGGTCCTCGATGAGGGGTAGAGGTATTTCTTAGTCAAACTTTCCAAAGAGATGTATCTTTCAAGAAGCTGTACACAGGGATCAGAAATGGTGATACCTTTTTCTGGCAACCAAGGTGATGTTCAATGTTGATCACCCTAAATCACGAGATCTATTAAAATATGACATTGGAAACATTGGTTTCTTGAAATGGTTTTTAGTTAGAGCCAACACCAACATGTTGACGTGGGTACCCACCAGTCCCAGAACCCTTCTCCATCCACAACCTGACTAAAAAAAAGGGGAGTAAGGAAAGAGAGGATAAAAAGGAGAAGAATGTGAAATCAAAATGAATAATTCAAAGCAATGTTCGCTACAGTGATTAGAATCTTATACCAAGGTAGTACAGTCTAAGTGCTACCCAGGTTTATCAAAAGCAATAAAATGAAGGCATTCAAGAAGTAACATACTCAAAGCACAAGTGGCCTGAACCAGTCACCAATCAAGAAAGAAGAAATAATTCCAAAGAGAGAATCCTCCAAATACCTCTACTTCAAATGTTGTCAGAAGACAAAGAAGGGTGACTCTAGCAATCTCTACCGAGGCTATGGATGCCTGACTGGCAGTAGAGAAAGGTTAGATTGGGACTCGGGGGAAACTTTATTGAGGCTATGGATGCCTGATTGATAGTAGAGCAAGGTTAGATTGGGACTCGGGGGAAACTTTGTTGGGGCTATGGATGCCTGACTGGTAGTAGAGATTTTCCCGAAAAAGCCTTGTCAACATTGTAAAGGTTGGTTTTGGCTAATATCCGTTTAAGTTATCTTTGTCAAAATGTTAAAGGAATGAACACACAAGTTCACACACAGGAAGAAAAAACAACAAAATTTAGTTTTTAGAGTTGGTGAAAGAATATTTCCAAGAGGGGTACTTGGGTTTGGTTTAATGCAAGACGAGTTTCTAGAAGTTGTTTGCTGATAAAAAAATGCCTTGGTCATTTCTCCTTTTGCTTGGGCTATTTGTTGTGGGTCCACAATGCACGCCCCATTTTGGCCACTTGGCCTAATGGGGACCCCCTTTTTTGTGTATAATTTTTTGTAGCTTTGGTAGTTTTTCTGGTCTGAATTTGTAATTTGGATCATCATAAGAGTGGTGGCTTAGAGTAATTTCTTGTTTTCAATAACATGTTGCTAAAAAATGCATTTGCATACATGATACAAAGATGTCAAATCCTCAACTAGTGAAAAGAATGCCAGAAAAGACAACAACTCTGCCAATGAAGTACCACTTCAAAGGATACCACACCCCCACTAAGGTGGGAAATTTGCACAGTGAGATCACTGACACAGACATAGGTCATGATTCTATTCTACAGGAAACATCATTCAAACACCTCAAAGGAATGATTGCTGCATGTGAACATAGACAAAGATTTGCAACAAATGTTCCAATTCAGAGAAAATATGAAGAAAATCATGAATGGTATTGAAGAAGTTTATAAGTTTGAAGCATGCCTTTCCAGGTTTAGGGATAGAAAATAGGGAAAGCTGAATTTATGACCCAAATAATAGGTAAGGACCCAAATCAACAAGACAATGTATTACAAAATAATAGGTCTGGACCCAAATCATCAAGACCTACTTCCAATGAAAGAAATAAGAAACATGATCCCTCGAGTAGGTCGACCACAAACGTAATATCATCAATAAATGAGTTGTTTAGCTTTTCCAATCGGGAAATCCTTCGCAAGATTGGAAGGATACAAACTAGCTGGAAAACATGAAGAACAATATAGTCCCACCAAGAGTCTGCAAGATCTCATGCACGAAGTAACCAAATGATGCGGGAACCTAGGGAAAGGTTCAATGGGATTCCAAGAACACGTTGTAAGGATAACAACTATAAAAGATCCAAACTGAATGATCATAGAAAGAAAATCAGAGATTAATCAAACAAGAAAAAAAAAACACAAATAATTGGTTGATGCAAGATTGCTAAGATCCCAAGATTCTCTTGCATCATTGGTTGACCAAATCCATTCAACCAAGGAAGAGGGCCTACATAGATATTGACCCCCATGAGCTTTCACTAGCTCAGAAGGGCTTCCAATAGGGGGAATCAAGTCAAAGGAATGCTCAAAGGTATCTTATGTGAAAGTAGATAGGAAAGGGAGATTGAAATCCCAAGTGGCTACACCTATAATGGATAATCCCATTGATGATTTAGTTCTAGAGAATTATATAGTAGAAGAGTTAGACTTAGGGGTGCCTACTCGCAAAGGCGAAACAACTTTGATGGGCTTTTCAATTTCTTCCATTTTTAAGAGGCTAGATAAAGATAAATATTTAGAGGATGAAAGTAAAGGGATAAGGTTGATAATTGACCAACTAGTAGAGGCCAACATCGAAATGGTGATTGATTCAATGAAAAAGGCTTCACATGTTTATCCTTTTGTGAAGGCGTGTATAGAATGAAGAGATGACATAGGAAAAAAGGTAGAAGTGGTAATTAGGGAAATTTTGACTCTTTACCTTTCTATGTATAAAGATTTGATCATTTTTTAGGACATGGTAGAAAACAACAAGAATATGTGTATTGATCAAATAATTTGATTATGGGTTGATTTCCTTCTAATTTGGTAGAAGATCAAGAGTACTAGTGTAGATAATCTACTTGCAGCGGTGGTTTTGGAGGAAGAGACCATCAATATTCTAGTCGTATGGCTAAGATCAATAAAAATGGCCATAAAGGATTTTAGAAAGAAGAACTATATTTTTGACAAAGGGAGAGTCCATGGGTACTTTGATGAGAAGGGCCAGATGTTTTATTGTGAACTCTCTTGTTCATTTTGGCAGGATAAGGAGAATATAATTATGAACAAAACTAGCGAAATTGTATTAGAATTCAAAAATCTTTTGCAGGTTATTGATAAAAAAAGAGTCTATTGATTGGTTGACAAGAGTAAAGAAAGATATTTAAAATATGCAAAAGGAGCTTCCACAATTTGAGTTTGGAACAAAGGAATTGAAGACATTCAGGAAGAATTTATAGGCACAACTCAAATTTACTCAAACACCTAACATTAATGATGTGGTTGAAGTGGTCAATGCTTTCACACAGGCATTCTTAAACTTAGTATCCAACCTTTGAAGATAAAAGGGAAGTTTGAAGCACATTTTTGAATTTTTTGTCAACTTAAAGAAGAAATATGTAGAGCTTCAAGTTGCTATGTTTTTACTGATATGGAATTTTTTTGGATAAGAAATATTTGTGTAGATGCTTTATTTTGTGTCCTCGTATGTTCCCTAAGTCGTGCACAAACTAAGAGTCAGTTTAAGAGAAATTTAAAGTCAAGAAAAGTCATGAAAAATAGATATGGGCAAGTTCCACAACTTGTGAGTTAAACTGTACTTCATTCCAAACAATTAGGACATGATTGGGCGTCGAATCTAAGTATTTTTGTATTGGAAACTCATGCAAGGATTTGTTGGATCAATATGTAATATTTTAGGGTCATTTAGTAGTTTTTATTTACTATTTTTATGTTGTTATGCACAAAAAACACCCAAAAACCCTAATTACAAAATTTCTTATTTTGAGTTTGAATTTTCTATTTAAACTTGAATTTGTTATGTAATAAGCATTAAATTTCTTTATTTTAACTCAAAATAAAAATGGTGTTGTATTCTTTGTGTGTTAATCTATTGACTTTGCAAATTTAAATTCAAGAGCCATATGCGTGTTCATGGGATTTTCTGGATTTTCGTGTAATAATGATGATTTTTGAGAAATTATTTGTTGTTTATTTCCATTAATGATTGCATTGTATTATTATAATTTGTGTATGTCTAGTTTATAATTCCATGGTTAATATGTTCCAATCAAACCTTCCTTTCATAAATTTAGTTTTCAAGTGGTTGGTGTCCTTAGTTTCTATTTGAATATTTGTTTATTGCAAATTCTCTTGCAACCCTCTTCTTTTGATTTTTTTTTATAATTTTGAAATAGTCTAGCATTTGTTAGATTAAGATTAGTTGTTATATTGTTAACAATGTTTTTGCAAGTATTCACATTAGAACACCCCCCTCCCNCCCCCAAAAAAAAAGTTTAGACATCCAGAGATTGTCCTTTGAAACTGGTTTCCAGCCATTTCTCATCGAACATGGTTGTGACCTGGCCTTCTAGAACCTTGGGAGTGGTTTTCAATTTTTCAAGAGAGGGATTATAATTCTTTAATCCTTGCGGTTGTATCATGATAGCAACACAGTCAACACTATCAACCTTCTAGAGCCTTGGGAGTAGTTTTTCACTCTTTCAAGAGAGGGATTCTAATTCTCAAATACCTATCATTGTATCATGCTAGCAACATGGTCAACACTTCCATAGAAGAATAACTCTCCTTTATGTAGAAATTTACAAAAAAAGGTTCATTCCCTTAGTGCTAAAAATTGACCTACACAAGCTACCAAAAGAAAGCACTGTGTTCCAACAGGTACAAGGAAATGATGAAAAATAATGATATAGGATCACTTGAAAAAAAATTGTAAATATTTTGTCAATTTCTCTCTTCTTCAACCCTAGCTCTTATTTAATCACATTACTCTAACTTCACATTAGGTTTATACATTTTTTTCACTATTTCTATGATCAACTCATCCTTTTTCATCCATATATATACAAGCTTGATCATCAGAAATTCAACTGGGTCAACCACATAAAGATAAACAACATTTTTACAAAGTCAACTAGAAAGAGCATTAATAATCAGCACGGTCCACCCCAAGAGATAAAGGGGAACCAAATCCTTCATAACATGTTGTCCATAAATGAATTCACCAAAGCACAAGCATCACAACCACCTACAAGACCAACCCCAAAAGAAATGTGTAGGAAAACAATAAAGCACACTAGTGGGTCAACCCAGAAATATTCTCCAATATATGTGACACCATGAAAAGCATAACATTCCATGAAAATACCTACTTTGATCTCTTAATTTTTCCTCCAATGCATATCCAAACCAATAGGTTATTAATCAATTCATCAAAATAGACCGATTCAGCCAAACACCAACACAAACAATAATATCGCTCTCAGAACAACATATCTTCACTTGTGGAGAAAACCAACATGAAATATTTGAATTGGAACTTTGTATAGATGTTAGAAACATGTCCACAAAATCACATACTCTAGGATTCCAATGTGGAGCATTCTCAAAATCTATCTAGACCATTTTCGATAGCCATCCTTTTTGTCAACAAACAACACAACACAACTTCTTCCTATGAATTGTCATGGACTTAAATAAATAATAGTGCAATATTCACAAATCATGCTTTATAGTACCAACCACAAGCCGCAAATTCTTATGCAAAGGAATGTAGACACTACAACATTTGGGGCCAAATTTTGACACCAATTTGTGACGGCACTACCATTTGTGTGTGATTTTTGTATTTTTTTTCAAGTGCCCCCGACGCTATCGCAATAGCAACGATACCATCGTAATTGCGACACCCTCTTGATTATAAACAAAAAAAAAAAAGAAAGGCTCATTTGTGATCGAGTTGTGCATGCGAGAAGGAAATTATACCATTCTGCACGTGAAGAGGGCTCTTGTTGTATTGAATCCAGCTAGCAGTCACAACTGAAGAATCCAACAGCTCATTCATCACACCTCCAGGCCGGTTTGCAATTCATTCAGCTAGTTTCCTTCATGTTTATGATATAGCCACCATGTACTCATCAACAAGCTGCCACCATGTACTCACCATTTGAGGTATGTCTTGTATTTTAGCCTTTGGTTAAGAGCATATTACAGATATTAGTCAATATGATGAATATACGCCGTAATGAGAATATATGTCATAATCTGCAGAAACCCTAGCATAAAGAAAGTGATGCTTTGTCACAGGAAATATGCCACTGTTGTCTCACTGAAGCTTTGAACCTATCTATTGAAGGTTAGATGACAATGAATTTTGCAATGGTTGGTGTCTTTTTAAATGCCTCATTGAGGGATTGAACAAACTGTCTGGAACCTGGGCATTTACGATCTTATTATCAATTTCAATATATGTCTTGTATTTTAGCCTTTGGTTAAGAGCATATTACATGACTAGAGACGTATACCCTAAGATGGCCTGATTGATATTAGTCAATATGAAAACATACACCGTAATGAGAACATACACCGTAATCTGCAAAAATCCTAGCATAAAGAAAGTGATGCTTTGTCATGGGCAGTATGAAACTGTTGTCTCATTGAAGCTTTGACCCTATCTATTGAAGGTCAGATGCCAATGAATTTTGCAATGGTTGGTGTCTTTTTAAATGCCTCATTGAGGGATTGAATAAACTGTCTGGAACCTGGACATTCAGGATCTTATTATCAATTTCAATATATAAATTGAATTATATGGTTTTTCACTATAGATGCTTGAGGGTGTTAGTGTTTTTTGCTTTAATTTCTCGCTGGCCTTCTGTCACATTAAAGAATCAGATGTCTTCTCTAGGAGCTAAGGTCAAGTCTTTT
>MU224472.1:993795-1010395 GCA_018584345.1 Thuja plicata
AAGGGATATCAAGTTACCAGGTGTCAGAATCCTGCTATATCAGCATTGATATATCCATAGTTTCTAGCTGCCCATGGTCGTTATCCAAATAATGACTAGATTCCATTATATTTTGCACAATAGATTTCTGTTGAGGTTCATTTAGGGAGGGTCGTTAATTACACTAATTTTCCAGGACATCTAGGATAGGGGCATGGCAGGCTTGCTGATAGAGATTCTTTTCGTCGAGCTGATCGCCAAAGGCCAGTACACAAGGTCATTGTTGGCTAGAGGGCACCTTCTATAGCTCCTTCATTGGGTCCTTTGGCAGATGATGTTGTTCATAGCACCCAACTTCGACGTGCAATTGATAATGTGGGGGACATTGTAGCAGCTGTTGCATCCATATCTAGTGATCAGGTTGGAAAATATTTGATGTATCGACGACACTCTAGATCATCAAGTGGAGCATCCTCTAGCAGGACCTCAGATGACATGTACGGTGCATCCGGCATCCCTTCACTTTCCAGCCTAGAGGGACTGACATGAGAGATGAAACGAGTCACATTGACTAGTTTGGTTGAGGATCTTCTGGATGCATATGCATTTATAGCAACAAAGCATGATACCCCCATGTCAGATGTTAGATCTCATGTGGGAAATGTCAAATACGCTCAGCCACATCCTTCTCATCACCCAGACCATGGACATAGTGGCAGTTCCCATGAGGATCAACCTATCAACCACTCTATTGGTATATATGTGTGTGTGTGTGTGTGTAGATGTGTGTGTATATATATATGTGTGTGTGTGTGTGTGTGTGTGTGTACACATGTATATGTATGTACATATATATGTATACATGTATATACATTTATATATACATGTGCATGTGTATATATACATGTACATGTACATATACATATATGGATATGCATGTGTATATATACACATGTGTGTATATGTGCATATACATATGCATGTATATATATGTGTGCACGTGTGCGTTTGTGTACATACATATATACATATATGTGTGTGTACACATGTATATATGCATGTACATATATATGTATACATGTATATACATTATTATATACATGTGCACATGTGTATATATACATGTATACATATATATACATATGGATATACATGTGTATATATGTACATGTGTGTATATGTGTATGTATATATGCACATATGTATATATACATATACGTGTGTGTGCATGTGCAAATACATATATACATATGCATGTATATATATGTGCACATGTATATATATGTATATGTATGTATGTGTACATGTATATATGCATGTGTGTGTGTGTGTGCATGTATATGTAGTGCATGTTTATTTACATTTAAATGTAACTTATGTAATTGATTTTAGCTCAATAATGTAGCGAAATATACTTTAATTTTATTTTCAATTAAATTAGGAAAACATATATATGTAGACTTCATTTGACAATAAATAAAATCTTTCAGGTACACATATATAGATATAGATAATAGTAGATATCATGGCAGATGCGCTGATTCCCCCTGAGGAACTATTTGCACGGACTAATAGGGAAATTGATCGATTGCAAGATTTCATAAACAATCTGACTAGCTCTAGTGTCTATAAGATCACGTGTCAGTCCATACTTTCTATCTTGATTAGTATCAGAGATGACATTCATGGTACCACTCCCTACACACCAGACATTATAGAGGCCATACTTGAGAGGACGAGATGAGAGGTTGGCTCCGGTCTTTCTCTTAAGGAGGTATAAGCTTTAGTGCCTAAAGCGACCCTAAAAAAGGAAGCTTTCCCATCTTATGTGGACTTACAATATGTAAAGGGATATCAAGTTACCAGGTGTCAGAATCCTGCTATATCAGCATTGATATATCCATAGTTTCTAGCTGCCCATGGTCGTTATCCAAATAATGACTAGATTCCATTATATTTTGCACAATAGATTTTTGTTGAGGTTCATTTAGGGAGGGTCATTAATTACACTAATTTTCCAGGACATCTAGGATAGGGGCATGACAGGCTTGTTGATAGAGATTCTTTTCGTCGAGCTGATCGCCAAAGGCCAGTACACAAGGTCGTTGTTGGTTAGAGGGCACCTTCTATAGCTCCTTCATTGGGTCCTTTGGCAGATGATGTTGTTCGTAGCACCCAACTTCGACGTGTGATTGATAATGTGGGGGACATTGTAGCAGTTGTTGCATCCATATCTAGTGATCAGGTTGGAAAATATTTGATGTATCGACGACACTCTAGATCATCAAGTGGAGCATCCTCTAGCAGGACCTCAGATGACATGTACGGTGCATCGGGCATCCCTTCACTTTCCAGCCTAGAGGGACTTACATGAGAGATGAAACTAGTCACATTGACTAGTTTGGTTGAGGATCTTCTGGATGCATATGCATTTATAGCAACAAAGCTTGATATCCCCATGTCAGATGTTAGATCTCATGTGGGCAATGTCAAATATGCTTAGCCACATCCTTCTCATCACCCAGACCATGGACGTAGTGGTAGTTCCCATGAGGATCAACCTATCAACCACTCTATTGGTACAGAGGGAGAGGCACAACGTACAGACCTTCAGTGAGTGTAGAGCACCGTTTCTCTGACGTTGGCCTTGAGGAGGTTGACTTCAAAATGACCACTATGGGTTACCTAGATTTTCTGACACATGATGATACGACTTCCATGCCATCTCATTTGGTTAGTCTGTTGCATTCATCATTAGAGGGACGCGTTCTGACTACTCATGTTGCAGATGCAGAGTTGAGCTTAGACTAGGCACAACAAAATCTTGATATCTTGGTTGATAGGATCGAGGCTAGGGATTTTGAGTGCTATCAAGTGCCACCATCTACACAGGTATAAATCTTATTTTTAATGTTACAATTTAAGTTAAATTTGAAATATTTCATGGCATGTAAATTTACTTTCTTTTTTTTAATTTTAATACATGATATATATACATATATATGATATTTTTTCTCTAGCAGGAGATGCCTCTTGTTACTCCTTTGAGGAATGATCGTGTACGTCATTGGGACTCACTTGATGATGACATCAGTAGTGAACAAGTGAGTTTTTAATTTATCGATGTGTACATGTATTTAATTTACACACTTTATAACATGTTTTCTTGTAATATTTTATCAAACTTAAAAAGATACATATATTAATTTATATCACTTTCTCTATAGGGCTTTGCACATCCTTTACAACATGATAGTTACTCTGGGGACTGCATAGTGAGGAGTCTTCATGATGACTCCTGGACAATTTCATATTTAATCTAGACATATTACATGTGTATTTGATGTTATATTTCCTCTCTAGACTCTAGACGATTGACATACAATGTACTTTGATATTATTTGATTTGTAGACTTTTGATCTATGTTTGACATATTGACACATATTTCATGTTTACAGTACTTGATCTCTATGTTTTATATACTTTCACTCTATGCATGTGTGATGTTTACATACTTTTGAAATCTATGATTCATTGATCTTGACATACTTTTGAAACCTATGATTTGATGATGCAGTTAATTTATATATGTTTGACATGTGTTTAATATATACATGTTTGATGATCCAAGTTATATGCTTGATGATCTAAGTTATATGTAATTTTATTTTATGAATATGTTTGACATACTATATACTTGATATCTATGTTTGATGATCTTACTTATATTTTCATTCAACATGTACTTTATATTTAATGTTGATGATCTAAGTTAAATATGTTTGATGATCTAAGCTATATTAAATGTTTGACATCTAGATGATATAAAACATCCCCTTAAGACATGGTCAAGTATTAAACAACAATAATGACTCCTTTTAAAACACATGTCCCAATGTAATCAACTATGAAAATAAAGTAGATCCTAATTAAGTATTGCAACATGCATGATACATGCACTCATATTCCAACTAGACAAGTATCCACATGACCTACTTAATCAACTAGATAAAAATAAAGTATTGCAACATGCATGATACACATTCATGTATTCCAACTAGATAAGTATCCACATGACCTAATTAATCAACTAGATAAAAATAAAGTATTGCAACATGCATGATATATAAGACATTTTTGAGATATTATAAATTATAGAAAATTGCTCCATTCACTATGGGCACCGATAGGAAAGAATGGAGCTAAGAAAACCTTTGGTCTCGCCTGTGACAAATTTAGTACTATCAAGTCTCCACTTATGAATGCCACATCTTGTCACTGGATTAAGAGATAGGATAGTGACAATTACAAGATGGCTATACTGATAAATCTTGTTAGGTTGATAATAAATTAAATGATTCCCATGTTTAAGTACATTGATTTGATTCAAGTACATTCCTTGTGTAGACCTTATGGCAAGACATGTTGTCAATTAGTGCCAAAACACTTAGTCACTTATATGGTTACAGTGTTGACTGAGCCAACAGCTTGAAGTGTTACCCGAGCTAAGCAATTGCAGTCGACCGAGAAGTTAGTTCAAAAAAGTATCACCCAAGTCACTAGTGTTACTCGAGTTGCATACCAGCTCCAAGTGATCAATATGGCCCGAGCACCCAGTGTCAACCGAGTGCCAAAGTTTCCAGTTCACTATGTCGCCCGAGTGTCAGTATATCACTCGAGTGGAATACTGGACCCGAGTATTAGTATTGGGCCGACTTAGTACATATTCTTTGATACTATTCAATATAATAGTAGCCAACTTGTAGAGGTAATTGATTTGGATAAGGTCTATATATAAGACACTTTGTTTATCAAAATTATGGAGAATGTAAGAATGGATATATGAATCAATTACAAATGCGAATATGAAGAGGCAGATTGATTAGAAGGCTATATCAGTATAAAGAAAAAATAGAAATTCATCTATAACATTCAGGTGATCAGTATTACTTCAAAGGATCTTATTCAACAAATCAGAGTTGCATAACAGATGATTCAGTGGTTCATCCTAACAGGTGTATCAGTCAAAATCCTTTAACCGGGTGGACCTAACAGTCCTTATCAAATATCCTAACAGAGTGCATACTTAACTATATTGTGTAAATCATTTCACAAGGTGGACCTAACAGTCCTTATTGCTCCGAACAAGGCATTCCATCACAAGTTGTCAATTGTAAGCCTTAACCAACCAAATTTATTACTGCAGTTCTAAAGCTTGTGCGTATCATCCCCACCCGAGTTTTACTTTCTATTTGGAAGGTTTCTGGGTAACCAAATATTTTGTTTTGTTATGAACGCTTATTTATTTTTTGTTCCATGCATGCAATTAGATTAGCCAATCTAATAAGGATAAAAGTGAAGAAGTTTGATTGGTTCCTGATTCACCCCCCCTCTCAGTCACCTAGCCTACAATATAATTCCAACAATTGATATCAGAGAAAAGGTTCTCTTATCAGAAGTCGAATAGATTGAGAAAATATTAGAGGTAATGGAAATATACAGACTGGAGAAAGTCATTGAATATGAAAAGATAGATCTACAAGTGGCCTTGGATCAGATCAGAAAACTCAATGAGCAGCTCTCTCATTCCCTGAAAAGAAGAAAATAATTAGCAGTGCAAATGAATGACAAAGGTTACATAGAATAAAGAATTGAAGATTTATGAAAAGAAAGAAATTCTGAAGAAGCTGATGCATCCGTTGAATATCTACTTGCAAAGAATCTCAATTTACATGAAGAAGTCAAAAAGTTGAAGAGAGAACAAGAAATTCATTTAGTCAGAATATGTGAAGTCATGGAACAAAAGAACCAAGCAGAAAATGATAGAGAAATGGCACAAGAAGACAAAATATTGCTAAGTACAATATTAGAAGAAAAAGAAAATGAAATCCATCATTTGTCACTTCAGCAGGCAGATATGATAAATCAACTCAATAATGCAAATCAAGAAGTTATCAATCTAAGGATTGAAAATGAAAGACTGCAAAATGATCTCACTACTGAAAAGCAAACCAAAGAAGGTATGATGAATTCACAAGTAAGCATGGATCAGTTGAAAGAGAAAACTCAATTCAGACATTATGGACATACTAGATTAGGTTATACTGAACAAGGTGAATCCTCACAACAAGGAGCTCAAAAGAACAAGAAACCTACATGCAATCACTGTGGTAAGTTAGGGCATACATCAAACAAGTGTTGGAGCAATGGGAAGTCTAAGTTTAATGGAAAATTCTACAAGTGCAACAAACATGGACATAGGTCAATTGAATGCACTGAGAAACCTAAGTTTGAAGGAAAATGTTTCAATTGTAAAAAACAAGGTCATAAGTCTTCTAAGTGTATAACTAAGAAGTGGAACCCTACTGAACAATTAGATAAAGCAATTTTTGGTTGGGATTACAACACATGGAGCAGATGTTGTCATTGTGGTGAATATGGGCACATTGGTGCAAATTGTGCAATATGGGCACATTGGTGCAAATTGTGCAAAGACTCATCTTAGAAAAAAGGAATCCTACTAAGAGATGTTATGTGTGTAAACAACTCGCTCATCTAAGAAAGAATTGTATGAACAAAAAAAAAAGTGTATACTGGTTTTGAGAAAGGAAAAGAAAAATTTTCTGAAATAAAAAATTAGATGAGTCAGCAGTGGGTAAGGAAGTCTCCTGATAATTCAAACCAAAACAATGAAGGATCAAATGGCACCCAAAATAGTGAATTGGGTGGATCCACCATCTCCAAATAAAGATGTAAGTAGACAACTGGAACTGTGTATATAAGATATCATACATCAGTTCCAGATATGCTAGCAAGTCCAAATCTGCATATTGATGCACTGGGACACATTATAGTTCTAACCGAGTCAGGATCTCAATTACAACCGAGTTACTATGGCTTAACCGAGTTAAGTTGGGTTTTATGGTTTCAAAGATGCAAAGATTAGTTTTTGTCGAGCTTCCAAGTAAGCCTGGAAGAACTAGCCGAGCTATGACATCTACTATCTATAGAGAATTTAATGAAAACTTTATGGTGAAATTATCATAAATGGTGAAATCAAAGAGTTATTGTTTACCAAGTTTTATAGTTTGCCGAGTGGTTAAGAGATTTTAGCGACTTAAGAGAAAATTTATGTTTGAAAGCTTTAGATGAAGAAAAGTTTCATCAATCCTCTGAGTGTTATGGCATCTTCATTCAACAGTAAGATCAAGAAGGGATCCGAGATGTCAGTAAGGAATGTTGTCTGCGAACCACCAAAGTTTAAACTTCATCCGACGATTGCAGAGGAGATAGATCCAATGGGAGACCATTCCCAAATTACTCCTAAGGTACTGTTGATTAACAAAATTTGAAGTTTCTATCATTGCAACATTCAATAGCTAGGCACATTGGAGCTGAACAAAGCATATGAAGCACTTTGTGTAGATAGAAACCTGAAGCCGGAACACAAGCACCTTGAAGTCAAGGGTATAACCCCCATCTTGCATATGCTAAAGAAATTTTAGATAAAGTGGATTAGGTTTATTCAGAGCCATGTTCATGACATGCATCTCTGTTTGGAGCAACTTGTGAAGATCACTAAGTTGATGGTACACCGAGTGAAAGGGTACCCTATGCTCGACAAACCTAAAGCAACCAAAACCCTACCCCTAGATGACCTAGCTGAGAAACTCTTATCGAGTGGGATGGAAGAGGTATGAAGTTGAATGGAGTCACTGACATGGAGCTAGAGTTCACAATGTATGTGATTGCACACAAGATATACAATTCAAGGCAACCAAACAATGTTCCATGTGAGGCTATGGACTTGGCATACAAAGTGGTGAAGAAAAATCTATCATTTGACCTAGCCGAGTTGTATCTCATCCAACTGAGCAAAAACATGGAGAGCATCCGGGCATCTAAGACCAATCCGTGTAAGTTCGGTTCACTCTTGGTGTGTTTATTCTTTTATGTTCATAATTTTTTCCCTTCAATAGGAACATTTTTATGGAAGAAGGATAGGCCTATAGTTTATCAGATAAATGAGTTTATAGCATAATTAGGAGATAATTTTGAAAGCATCATGGATGCTTACTTTGAAAGCTTCAAAGAGAAAATGTAGAATAGATTCAGAATTCCCAAAAAATTGGTAGAAGACTATAAGGATGACATATGCTTCCTTATTGACTATGATAGAGTATATATTTAGGCAGTCAATCCTAGGGTTGCATGGGTGAAACCTCTTGCATATGAGGTTAACATAGATGAGACCAGAGACATCATTGAAGCTCTTGAAAATGAGCTTGTTGATCCTAAAGCACCATATTTTGGTACTTATGAAGAAGTTAAGGGCATAATATCATTGGAAATTAAGATTCCAAAAATCTTGAAGAGAGGAAGGAAGAGAATTGAGAAGTTTGAAAAGAAATATGGCAAGCCATCAGACTCTCCTCCTCCGATCATTGAAAGAAAAGGAGATGACATAAAGGTAGAAGAAGATGAACCTGAGAAAGAAGAGGAAGAGGTAGAAGAAGATCCTCCTAAGAAGAAGAGGCTAGCCCCCAAGAAAACACCAAAGTTCTCTACCCCTATCTTCACTACAAACAAACCCAGAAGATCTAGAAGAAAACTAGTATTGCCTAAAGAAGATGATGAAGAAGATACAGTTACACTCAAGAAGCCACCACCTACCTTTGAGAAAAATGTTGAAGAATTGAAAGGAGCTAGTGGTATGGGATGTCTCAAATCATTGAAGTATGCTACTAGAACCAAGGATGAGCATAAGATGATTAAGGATGCATTAGTAGAGAAGATGACAAGATGGAAGTATGATCCATCTGAATTGAAAATTCATATGTCTGAAGGCCTTCTCAAGGAAATCATCATTCACTGGAAAAATACAGTTCAGATTGAAAAGCACATCATAAAACAAAACTTGAATAAATTCATGCCTACTATGACTGATAAAGAGGTAAAATATGCTATGTCTAAGTATGAGAGTAATCACACTCCAAGGTTTAGGACTTTTAAAATTTTGAGCAAGAAAATATAGGATGTTGTGCAAACCACAACAAAGGTGTGGAAGTCAATTTTTGATGACAAGGGAGATGATAAGATAGAGAAATAGAGTACAAACCCTCATGTACAGGTTAAAGATGAAGAATTACCTGAGGTGCAGACCATTGACGAATCTAATGCAGAGCAGATAGCAGTAGAAGTGATGGAATCCCTACCCCAATCACCTATCTAGAATATCTTATCTCCAAGCAAGGAAAAGATCACAGAATCTACATCAAGACTAGTAGGAACTGAGCGTCAGGCTCCACCTAATAGTGGGCCAAGCCAGACTGAGTCACGGAAGGACATTGTGAATGTTTCTATAGGTATCATTGATTCTATAGTTGATGCATTAAAATTTAATGACCTACTTCAATTGAACACTGAGGACAAGGATGAGGATGGAAAAGGTAAGGAAATTTTTCCTTCACCTAATCCCAAGGTCAAAGGTAAAGAAAAGGAAACAATAACAGATGAAGTTGACCTTGATGAAGACATTGTGACTCCTAATTGGGATCTTTCCAGCCTGACAGCCAAGTAGATAGACATCCTTGGGGAGCTATGGAAGAAAAGAGAAACAATAGAAGCTCCGAGCAGAGAAGAAAAGGAACAGAGTGCTAGAGGACATCAAAGGTATAATCCTTGATTCACTAGAGATTGCAGTCAATGAGGAAGACTCTATAATGGACCAACTTGTTGACATTATCCACAATTTTAATCATGATCTTAGTGGTCAGGAGAAATTACTGTAGAAGGCAGAGAGAAAATTTGAGAATAAGGTTCTAGAGAATGTTGCAGGTAAGATTGCAATAGATCAAGTGAAGCTAACCACTATCATTATCTCTCTAGAAACCACTATGAATAATGTTGTGGCATTATTTGTAAAGTTGAGTTACACTTCCAACTTTACAATGGAAATAAAGGAAAAGCTGACAAATATTGACAATGATTTGAAGGCAAGTGCAAGCCAGTTGGCACTTGATCCAAGTTCAAGATCAAGTATCTGACTGATCTACAGGAAGAGCTACTGAGGGAAGAAGGAAGAACAAGAGAATCCCTATCAGATATACAAATGGATTTCATGCAAAAACAAATTGCTCATGAAAAAACACTCATCCATGATAATAACTTTTCAGTTGCAGAGCTTATGATGGAGTTGTCTATAGAAATTCAGATTGAGTTGCACATCCTGAAGGTGTTGAAAGACAATTGGGACAAGAATTTGTCTCAAATTTTGAAGGTACATAGTGATTTACTTTCATATTTTGGTATTACCTTGTAGATATGCTTTTTGGCATTTGTGTCAAAAATAAGGGGGAAAGATAGAATTTGTATATATATGAGGAAATACATGTATAGAGAAGAGGAATATATATATATATATATATATATATATAGAGAGAGAGAGAGAGAAAAGTTACAAAATTAGTTTTGAAAAATAAAAAATAGAGTCAGTTGTAACTGAGTTGCAGAGCAGTAGTCAAAACCGAGCAAGTACCCAAGAACATGGAAAGGGGGAGTTTTGACTTATCAGTTTGATCATATTTTTTGGTATGATAAGTATTTTTGTCACTAATGCCAAAGGGGGAGATTGTAGACCTTATGGCAAGACATGTTGTCAACTAGTGCCAAAAAACTTAATCACTTATATGGTTACAGTATTGACCAAGCCAAAAGATTGAAGTGTTACCCGAGCTAAGCAGTTGAAGTGTCGACTAAGCCCTTACTTCAAAATAGTATCACCTGAATCACCAATGTTACCCATTTTGCATACCAGCTCTGAGTGATCAATATGGCCCGAGCACCCAGTGTCAACCGAGTGCCAGAGTTGCCAGTTCACTATGTTGCCCGAGTACCAGTATATCACCCGAGAGGATTACTGGACCTGAGTACCAACATTGGGTCGGCTTAGTACATATTGTCTGATACTATTTAATATGATAATACTAACTTATAGAGGTAATTTATTTGGATAAGGTATATATGTAAGATACTTTGTTTATAAAAATTATGGATAATGTAAGAATGGATATAAGAATCAATTACAGATGCAAATATGAAGAGGCAGATTGATAAGAAGGCTACAACAGTATAAAGAAACAATAAAGACTCATCTATCACATTCAGGTGATTAGTATTACTTCAAAGGATCTTATTTAGCAAATCAGACTTGCATAGCAGATGATTCACTAGCTCATCCTAACAGGTGTATCAGTCAAAGTCCTTTAATCGGGTGGACCTAACAGTCCTTATCAAATCTCCTAACAGAGTGCATACTTAACTATATTGTATAAATCCTTTCACAAGGTGGACCTAACAGTCCTTATTGCTCCTAACAGGGCAGACCATCAAAAGTGGTCAATTGTAAGCCTTAATAGGCCAAATTTATTACTGCAGTTTTAAATCTTGTGGGTATCATCCCCACCCCAGTTTTACTTTCTATTTGGAAGGTTTCTGGGTAACCAAATATTGTGTTAAGTGTTATGAATGCTTATTTCTTTTCTGTTCCATGCATGCAATTGGATTAGCCAATCTAATAAAGGATAAAAGTGAATAAGTTTTATTGGTTCCTGATTCACCCCCCCCCCACCCCTCTCAGTCACCTAGCCTACAATATATTTCCAACACATTGCACAACAAATGAACCTTCACAAACAAGTTCAACAACATATATAGATGTGAAATTAACCATAAACACACATAATTCCATCGCAAGTTGGACCTCAATTGTAATAAATTAAACATAAATACATTACTAACCAGTGGGAAACATAATTCCATCTCTTGTTACATTCTTTGTTAGCTTTATCATGTCCTTGGTGTAGCGTAATAAATAATAACTATCAACTTCCACATTTCCAGGCTCTGCTATTACTACAAAAACATGTCCTACAAAATATGTTTTCAATTTGACCTGTAAATATAAAATAAATAGAAATGAATCCTTTAAATTTATATATACGTGTACCAATTTTGATCAAACCTGAAATATGGTCATAATAAGTAGAAATCAATGGAATATCGTCAAATCTTTCATCCTCAACTTCAACATTTGTATTAGTAACATCTAGTGGAACCAAATTCTATTCACTAACATATCCACATTTTTATTGATACATTCACCATAGTTTTTAGAAATGTTGTCATAACAAAAGCATGAGTAATTTCTAGTGTATAATGGCCACACATTACAATATGTACTCATAACCGAATGTAGGGATCTTGTTTTGTCTACCCTCTTGAATCCACTGATTGATCTTCTATCAACACCTGAACAAGACACATGTAAAAATTTAAGACAAGTTAAAATTATATATATACACATGTTCTTCAATGATCAATAAATTTAAAGTGTACATAAATTTAAACTGAAACAAGTGATGTTGCATTTATACCTGATATCTCCCAAAATAATTTGAACAGTATGACTCAATCCAATCGTGATGATGTGTTATCCTAATTTGGCACCACAAAATGCGTCTTGCACCACTCAAATACATCATGAGAATTATTTATATGATATCCTTGATAGTCCACTTGATACTTTCTTAAAGCATGTTTGATATAAGCTCTTGCACCATCATGCTCTCCGTTTCCATATCCACTCTCAAAGAAACTCCAAATATGTGGTATCTTTTGGTATCGATGATATCTACATAGTGCATAAAATGGCCTTGCTGATTTAAATTGTTTTGCACATCCTTTTGACCAAATGAAATGCTTTTCAATTTTGATGCCTTTATTTTCCAACTATCCAAAAAATATCTTAAAGTAATGCTCGATAAAATGTGTGGCATGATCTTTATCATCACTAATGTAAAAGTGATATTCTTTCTTTATGACCCACATTCTTGAGATGTACTTTCAACACCATCCAAATCTAATTGTGCATGTCAATAAGACATGTGTACCATGATAGTGACCTGCTATGTATAGTAGTATTCTGCTTGAAGTTTTTTTTGAGAAACAAAAGAGTAATTCTCTGCAAAGTCAACAACCGATAAAATTGTTCAAACTGGAAAAGTTTCTCTCAGTGTTTAGAACTATTTTGCTTTCCATTTAGCCAAAAAAATGACGTATATATGGTTGAATCAATTTACAAAAATTCTCCACAAATGTTGCAACAGGTATCTCCTCCTCTACATATTCCAACCTTGTTGATTCTTTCCCAAATTTTGTTTCAAACTTTATGTACTTGTAACTCTTACATTTTACCATCCTCGTCATGTCAGTATCTTCGATTATTAAAGGAAATTTATCCAAACCCCCACATGTTTGACAAGTTCCTCTTATGCAATCTATTTCAGGTATTTCATGATCAATTGATTTGTTACATAAGATTGATGCTATGAATCGGCTTGGACATTTATGAAAGCATTTTGAGAACCGCCACTTTCTTCTAGCATCTTTCTAAACCCTTGATAGTAGAGATCAAATTCATTATGATATCGACAACAACAAGTTTCAAAAGATTTATTTATCTTTACAAAATGTGTCTTTAATCTTTCAAACATTGTTTATCCAATCTTAATGTCAGGATTTGAATTAAACAATTAGAGATAGAATTCACATTGTGTGGTGTCCAACCAATGTTTTTTGTGTTGCAAATATTCCTTAGGCCCAGTCCTCTTCTTGATAACATCTCTTGTATTTGGTGAAGGACAAGTATGATCAGTCCAAAATGTCATAATCAAGTTCCTAATTATTTCCTTAATCCTATCAGAGTGAGGAGCTCTATACATTAGTGCCCAATTACCTACATACGAAGATAAAATTATTAAACAAAAGTTTGAATGAAATTTCGTATGTATAGAGTCCTATTAATCATAAGATAAGTCCCAATAGGTCATATAACTTATCATACATCCTAATAGGTCTAATTAGGTCATAATAGGTTTAATTGGGTATAATTAGGTCCTAATAGGTCTAATTGGGTCTAATTAGGTCCTAAGGGGTCTAATTGGGTCTAATTGGGTTCCAATGGGTCTTAAGGGGTCATATTAGTCATAGTGGGTCTAATTAGGTCCTAAGTGGTCTAATTAGGTCCTAATAGGGTCTAATTAGGTCCTAAGGGGTATAATTGGGTCTAATTAGGTTCTTAAGGGGTCATATAACGTATCATAGGTCTTAATATGTATTATTAGGTCTAATTAGGTCCTAATAGGTCTAATTGGGTCTAATTAGGTCCTAAGCGGTCTATTTGGGTCTAATGGGGTCTTAAGGGGTCACATAACCTATATCATAGGTCATAATAGGTATAATTGGGCCTAATTAGGTGCTAATAGGTCTATTTTGGTATAATTAGGTCCTAATAGGTCTAACTGGGTATAATTAGGTGCTAATAGGTCTTAAGGGGTCATATTACTCATAGTGGGTCTAATGAGGTCTTAAGGGGTCATATAACCTATCATAGGTCCTAATAGGTATAATTAGGTCTAATTAGGTCCTAATAGGCCCAATTAGGTCTAATTAGGTCCTAATAGGTCTAATTGGGTCTAATTAGGTCCTAATAGGTCTAATTAGCCCCTAATAGGTCTAATTGGGTTTAATTAGGTGCTAATAGGTCTTAAGGGGTCATATTACTCATATTGAGTCTAATAGGATCTTAAGGGGTCATATAAACTATATCATAGGTCCTAATAGGTCTAATTGGGTATAATTAGGTGCTAATAGGTGTAATTGGGTATAATTATGTCCTAATAGGTCTAACTTGGTATAATTGGGTGCTAATAGGTCTTAAGGGGTCATATTACTCATAGTGGGTCTAATGAGGTCTTAAGGGGTCATATAACCTATCATAGGTTATAATAGGTCTTATGGATCTAATTAGGTTCTAATAGGTCTAATTGGGTCTAATTAGGTCCTAATACTCGTTCATAAATAGGCCCCTAATTAGGTACTATTACTATTCAATATTAGTTCCTATTACTCATATTAGGTCATATTAGTCACATGTATTAGGTACATTAATTGGTATATTTAGGTCTTGTTAGGTCTTATTAGGGGTTAATTAGTCTAATTATGTTGTAGGTCCTAATTTGGGTCTTATTACTCATATTAGGTCCTAAATTGTTAAATATTACTCATTTTAGGTCATAATAGGTTGATCATTACATCTTAAAGGGTCTAATTAGGTATATAATTATGTCTTCTTAGTCTTATTAGGTCTAATTAATCTAATCTAGGTCTTATTAGGTCTAATTAGTCTTATCTAGGTCTTATTAGGTCTAATTAGTCCTATTAAGTCTAATTAGGTCTTCCTTATCAAATTACGTCTAATTAGGTATTGCAATATCATGCTTACATTTTTCAAATTAAGACAAGTCCTAACCATCAACTTAAAATATCCATAGAGAGAGATACCTGGTTTCCTACGATAACATCTTTCATGTGCTTCTTCATGTAGCCTTTGTTCAATCTCTTATGAATTATGTCGTGCACGGATACTATCTGAATATTCCATCATACCACCATAGTTCTCTGAGGGATATAATGGTGTGTTGAAATCACCAGCCACCATCCAATGAGAATCACAATTTTTTGTGATCATCTCATAAATTTCCTTCCAAACTAATTATCTACCCGGGTAGGTGTTTGGAGCGTAGACATTGACTAAATTCCAAGCAATATCACTGGCAACCATGGTGACCACCAGGAAGTTGGAAGTGAAGCTTAACATATATTGTCAATAGTTTTCTTTGGATCCCAAACGATGACAAGCCCTCTCGAGGCACCATGAGCCTCACTGATGAAGCAGGGGGAGACTGACAAAATATAATCTGAAACAGTGTTGAAATTCTATTGAGTCATTTTTACCTCTTGTAGTAGGAGTATGTCAACCATTTTCTTCGATATGAAGTACCTCAAATCATATTTTTTATGAGGGCTATTTAACCCTTTCATATTCCAAGAGGGTATTCTCATTTATTACTTCTATGGCTAGCTCCAAGGGTAAGCCTCCTCATATTAGAATTTTCCCTTGCAATTTCCTTATGTCTCGACAATCTCACTGAAAGGCCTCCCATTTCTGTCTCTTTCCCCCAACTCTCCATTTCTCATACTTCTTGTTTTTCTTCTTTGATTGGTCTTGTCCTCGACCAAATGGAGCAGGTTAACATTTGTGGAATGGAGGGACATGATTGAAGATTCATTTAAACTCCCTTTGATGTTGTCCAGCGGTTCACTACTCACACCAGGGATAACTTTAAGGAACCCCCCCCTCCCAAAATTTATAAAATTGTGGCGAATCACATGTCATTTGGGTGAAAAAAATTTAATAGTGTTGGCAAATTATGCGTCAATCAATGGATATTTGGTGGTGAATTTTTTAATAGTTTAGCCAATTTTTATAAAATAATGGCGATTATAATTTTTGTTTTTAATAAAATTATTATTATTGATGGCGAATTATGTTTTGAAATATGGATATTGGTTGGCGAATATTTTAATAACCAATACCTTTTTTATAAAAAAATGGTGAAATTATTTTCCAAATAATTGAATTAATTTATTTGTTATGGCGAATGGTTTTCAGAAAGTTATAGTTGGTATGGCTATTTTCAAAAGATGGGAAATAAGTTA
>MU224472.1:1028099-1041098 GCA_018584345.1 Thuja plicata
GTTTTACGTTTATATAGACATTTACATTTATGTACACATGTTTGATTTTCATTTTACATTTCTAGATGTATCCACATTCATTTTTACACGATCTATATGTATGTATGTGACAAATTGATGTTTAAATTTATATTTGATGATCATGTAGTATAGATCTAAATCCTAGAGAAAATTACAAATTTTCAATCTAAGTAATCAAGTGATCTTTTATATAACCAGAATCAATTTATATAATCAATCTAACTTCAAACTTAAACAAACTTTAAAATCGATTTAAAATCAATCTTTAGTCTAATCAATTGATTTAACAGTATTGTTCAAGGTCTATTCAAAATTTAAAGTACCAATCTAGTATATTACCATAATCAATATATAATCAATCAAACTTCAAACTTAAACAAACTTTAAAATCGATTTAAAATCAATCTAATCTAATCAATTGATTTAAAAGTATCAAGTTCAAGGTCTAATCAAAATTAAATTTCAATTTACCTAATCAATAAATTTAATCAATTTCTAGAGCTTGAAAATAATTCAAAACCTATTCTGATATAAATACAATAGATAGAAGATAAACATACCTAATCAATCTAAGTAATCTCTTGAGATCTTTTATATTCATTCTAATTTAACTTCAAACTTAAACAAACTTTAAAATTGATTTAAAAGATCAGTCTATCAAATTAATTCAAAACATAATCAATAGATAATTTCAAACAATCTTTAATCAATATATAGATATAAAATCAATCTAATCTAATTAAAATTGAAAAAAATATCAAGTTCCTCAAGGTCTAATCCATTAAAATTCAATAGAGTCAATATAAATTCAATCTAGAATCATGAATTTCAAATCATTTATAGCTCCTGATACATGTACTCTGGATCCTCTCTATCCTTTATTATCTACAAAAAAATTTCATGTTCTTCAATAGTCAACTTCCACTTTTGGTTTCCACGTCTTTTTTTGGCACAATCTCAAACTGCAGTTTTGTCGCTATAACCAAGTGACTATAATGTAGAACTCTTTGTCCACGCATGTATTCAATAAATTGAACTCTATTTTTTTTTTATCTTAGCTTGTTGATAATAGGTGCCTTCAATAACAACTGAACCAATTGGATATTGTTGTTTATCACCATCAACAATTTCTTGCACCAACTTGTATTTTTCTTTGGTGCATCTTAGTAGATAATAATCTACACCTTCTGCATTCTCGGGATCCGCAACCACATCAAAAATATCACCCGTACAATTTATATATTTATATTATAAACTGTAAATAAAAAAACCTAATAAATATTTTTGTACATGTACACGTATGTCAGCATTCACCTGTAACAACTAAATCAGAAACTCATCCATAATCAGCTGAATATATAGGATCATGGATGTTTGTCATTGTCATCATCTTCATAAGGAGGCATTATGATTAATTCTTTCTGATCCCATTGTGAAACATATCCATTTGCAATATTAACACATTGACTCATTGTGTTGTTATTAACACAATCTTCACAAAAGCATGATTTATCTCTTAGTTGAATTAGTGGAGGCTTGTGTTTTCTTGTAGTCATCACTTGATGTAAACTTGTAATTCCAAAAATTGATTGACAATTGTAAGGATTGGATCGATTGATATCTAAACAAATTATAAATTTTTAAAGTCAGATCAGCTCAGTTCAATTATGAAAAATGTGAAATGTAGGTACCCTAGAGATAATTTAATTTTTAGAATTTGAGTTTGAAAAATGAAAGTTTTAAATACCTATCATTTCCCAAAATTAATGTTTGTTTTGTTTTGCGTCTCAAGTAGCAAATGATTTTGACACCATTCAACAATTTTCTATGCATTCTCTATCATGTTACCTAGATATATTTAACAATTTAAAGTACACAAATATAATTAGTTTATTCAAACTATCAAATGCATATTAAAGTTCATGCACGTGTACATATATAGTACACTACAAACAAATTGAATATTGAAAATGTATACATACCTTGAAGTTCATGTTGTCGGAGTGCATGCTTCACACATGCTCCCGCTCCATCATGCTCTCCTTTTCCATGTCCACTTTCAAAGAAGTTCCAAAGAAACTTAATATTGTGTCTAGCATGTTGCATGGCTAACCAATTAAAGGCTTTTGCATACTTCAATTGACCTGCACTATCAGCTGTAAAAAATTTAAAACACTTTATATATATAATTTAAAAATATATCTAATATAATTTAAATACTAAAAGAAAATTTAATTATAGTTTACTTACTCGCACACTCATCAAACCAGATCCCATGTTGTGAAGCATTTATGCTACGACTCGCAAGATTATGGAAAAATGTGCTGAAATAATGAACCACATAGCTCCTATCATGAACCGTATCATTGTTGATATAGAAATGAACCTCCTTGGTGATAATGCGTTCATTTTGATCTATACTTTCTATCTCATCCAAATCGAATTGTGCATGTCTATAGGTTATATAGACAAATATTGCAACTTGATCATAATGATAATATTGACTTTGGAGCTCTGTTTGAGGAGAAAATATATAGTTCTCTGCAAAATCTACAACTGAAAGAATACAACCAGGTGGAAAATAATTTTTGGAATCACGAAACTGTTTAGCTTGCCATCGTGCACCGTGACAATGTTGGATATGTGGATAAATCATAGATTGAAATCTATCCATGAACTGAAGGTATGGTAATTCACTCTCCTTCAATGCAATTTTTTTTGTGTCCTGTCTTCGTTTGGTATTTCTCATATTCAAATATCTTCCACTAGACTGGTGTTGTAACATCAATATTATCAAATTTTAAAGGAAATTTATGTAAATTTCCACAATCATTACATTCATTTTTTATATATTGGACATTGAATTCATCTGAGTCTTCTGACTTATCACATAAAATGGATTTCACAAATTCTACTGTACTTCCAGGAACCATATCTACATTAAGTACTGCCATAACCTTTTTATATGATTGCAAGTATAAGTGAAACTCAACATGATTTCAAAAAAAACATGTTTCATGAACCTTATTTATGCGTACAAAGTAAGGACGCAACATCTCAAACATTCTCTGGCCTATTTTCACATTTGAAAATTATTATTTGAATGTTTCAAATAGTTCACTTTGTGTAGTATCGACAAAAAGTTTTGGATGTGAAATCTTCATACCGGTCTCTTCATATTTCATCTTTATAGTGTCCCTTCTATTGGAATAAGCATGATAGTGGTTGGTCCAAAATTCAATGACCCGTCTTCTTACATCTTCAGAAATTTTGTCTTTTCCAGGAACTCTACAAATCTGTACCCAATTCTTTTCAATGTTCATATCCAACACATTTATCTTCCTAATATATCTCTGAACAATTCTTCGAGATACCTTGAGTAAATTAGAAACTGCTTGAACTTGATTTCTATGTGTCAATCTCTTACTATAAATCATAGTCATCAACAACATGTCATCTTATAAGTATTCAAAGTTGAACTTACATGTTGATTTCAAGTAAGTTCAACTTTGAATACTATACATGTCATCTAAGAGACTTATAAGAGACTTATACATGTCATCTAAAACATATTCTCTTATAAGTATTCTAAGAGACTTATAATTTTAGAATACTTATAAGAGACTTATACATGTCATCTAAAACATATTCTAAAATTGGAGGAAAAAACAATGTTTTACTTATAATGATTTGGCGGGAAGTAAACTCCCTGATTTATCGTATTTTTTCAGGAAATAAAAAATAGACCTAAAAATTTCAAAAAAACATATTAATTTTGGTTCAATTTTTTTTAAAAAAAATTATAGGCATATAATTCATCCTATTTCACACATTTCATCAGTTTACATCATCTTAAAATTCTCAACAGAAATGTGACTTTTATGCCCTTGAAGTTTTACAGTTTTGGTGTTGTTAACCTTTCCCTTTGTAAAAGGGTGACAGTTTATTGTGCTTTTACCCATACATATTAGCAATCTTATAATGAAATTTTAAAAGCTCCATCAAAACAGAGAGAACTAGACCCAAAAAGAATAAACCAATACCATTAACTAGATTTATAAAAACCCTCAATAACTCTCCATTCCTTCTCTAGCTCGTTGAAAGTTGTTATCCAAGTTCCATGTTTACCCTTCTGGGGGTTTCTTTCCTTCACTCCTTTGTTGTCACCTATCTTCTTGAGCTACTTCTTAATTTTGGAGCTCCCAGTAGTGATCCCCATCACAACCCTGTTCATAATACCATACGTAATGTAGATAAGAGATAAAAGTGCCTTCTCTATGCCTAGAGACTCTTCATTAACCATTTTCTCTAGATTTTCCAATATCTCCATAATGCACTTGAAAGGATCGTCAGAGTTATTATTTTCTTCTCCAAATCCTTGAATACCCTGCATAGAAACCTCCACATATAGGAAAATATCAATTTCCTCATTATCTGAGTCCCTCACAACATAATGATAATCCTTAAAGGATCATAATTTGTCATTAGTAATCAAGCAGACAGTTTTGGTCGGTCGGTCAGCATTCACCGAGTGATAGTGATCACCGAGCGCAGTGTTCACCGAGAACAGTGGTCACCGAAACATTTTGAACACCGAGAAGAGTATATCAACCAAGTAGAGACATCACTGAGCACCAGTCTAACCGAGAGACAGTTTTAACACCGAGGAAAATAGGATCTGAACTACACGTCAACTAAAGCACTTTAGTCGTTAAAATAGCTTCTTTCTTAGTTGGACAACCATTTCTTGTAGATCAATAAAAATGATGGATTTAATTAGTTTAACTGATTATATTCATGCAAACTAGGAGATCAAGGTCAAGTTGTAAACCTTTGATCTTAGAGTTATTCAAGAAAAGTGTGAAACCTAATTAGGTCAAAACATTGTATATATAGATGTATAATCAATCAAGAACATGATGATTGTAGCCGCACAAGGACATCTATGGATTAGACAAATATTTTCATGCAAAAGGATAGATAAAGAAGAATTCAGTTATGAAGAGCTACATTCAAGGCTACCGAGAAGAACAGGGGTATTATCCATCACAATAGGTGATATACAATTTTGTGAACTTAATGGATCTATAATCAGCAATTCAACATTGCAAGCTATTAGGTCATCTATATTTTTGTCTGCTCTCTAATAATTGTAGAAAATAGAAAAAATCCTTCAAGAAGGTGGACTTAACAGTCTTTATGTAAATCTCTTAACCGAGTGCACACATACATTTTTTTGTTTAAATCTCTTAACTGAGTAGACTTAACAAGTCTGACATGTTACTTCTATTAGGGTAAGATCATCATATGTGATCACAACTTGTAGCCCTAACAAGCACCTTCCACTCTGTAGATAGTGAAGCTTTGTGGGTTTCATCCCCACCACATTTTTTACCTTCTAACAAGGGTTTCTGCGTTACCAAACACTTGTGTCATGTGTCAACAATTTTCATGAATGTTTCAATGTTTGTTTACATTCATTTACACTTATGATATGATATTGTATGCATGAATTAGGAAAGCTACAATGGTCGGTTATGAAAGAAATGAGTACTAAGGTTAAGTGATAAAATTTTTTAAGGGAAATGATTCACCCCTCCCCTCTCAGTACACACCCTTCAATTATTCCAACAATTGGTATTAGAGCTAGATCTCTTATTTTGGAAAATTTTCATCACTTGAGAGAAAAGATCATACAATGGAAAGGTATAAGCTTGATAAAAATATTGAGAATCAGAAGTTGCAAATACATATTTTCATTGAGCAATATAAAGAGGCAAGAATCAAAATGAAAGAGTTATTGGCTGAAAGAAAATTCATGGCATCTCGCTACAATGAAACTAACTATCATGAAGATGAGATACCCAACCTATTTGATTCATCTAGATCTGGATCTGGTAATACATCTGACACATCTGAAGGAAGCATTACAAATCTAAATGAAATCAATCAACATCTGACTGAACAAGTAAAAGTACTGTAGATCGGTCAAGAGACACATATGGTAAGAATGATTGATGTTATAAATAATGCAAGACAAGCTGAATAAGAAAGAACTTTATCTATTGATGAAAGGAGAAAGATTATTGAAAAATTACAAGAGAAAGAATTTGAGATACAAAGACTTACTGAACATCACATTGAGATCACCAATCAAATAGTTCTTATGAGTCACGAGGCCAACCGAGTGAACATAGAAATTAATAGAAAATTGGAAGTTATTGGTGAACTATAATAAGAAAATGAAAAAATGAAGCATGAAGAAAATATTCAACAATAGCATAATGATATGATCAAGAAAGTTGAAGACAATACAAAAAGAATGGATGAATTTCTGAATGGACAAAGAAGACTCAACAATAATATCGGTTTAGGGTATACCAAGCATGAATAATAATCAAACCAAGATGATCAAAGGAATGTCTACACAAATCCAAGACCAAAGAAGCATTCATGTAATCACTGTGGAAAACTAGGACACACATCAAATGTTTGCAAGAGCAAGGAAAAAGGTATTCCTAAAACTACTTCTACATTCATAGGTAATTGTTATAAATGTAACAAGCATGGACACAAAGAACATGAATGCAGATCTAAGGTGAACAAACCAAAGAAGAAATCTTACATGGAAAAACATTGTTCTACTTGCAACATGTATGGCCACACATTTCATGAATGTAGAAAAGGGATAAAGCAAGTCTAGAAACCCAAAGAACAAGAAAATGCATACCAACCAAGAAGAGTCGGTAATACATATGTTTGGGATTACAATACTTGGCTAAATTGCACAACATGTGGTAGATATGGACATATAACTTCTAACTATATGAGAAAATGGATAAGAAGATCTAGAAACTTGACTAACCCTAGAATGGCATGCTTACACTATCATAAGATCGGTCACTTAAGCAAGGACTGCAGAGACGAAGTGACAAAAACAAGCACTTTTGCAAATGGAAATACCATTGAAGACATCAGGAGAATGAAAAATCAAATGTGGAGGAGAGCTTCAAACAATGATAATGTTCGACCAAGAACTACAATTGGTGATGCCTCATCCAAGGGATCAGGTGATTCCACCACCCCCACCTAAGAAATACAAGTAAGTATGGAACTGCACTCTACAAATTTGTATTTTACATCAATTCCTATATTAATTGAGAATATGCCAAATTAGCATGAATGAGATGCACTGTGGTATTGCATGTTATTTTTTGTGAATCTAGTATGGTCAGTTAATATGAACTGAGCATAAATTTCACGTTGATAAACATATGAAAGATAACCGAGTTGACACTATATACTGAGTATCGTCGATAAACATATGAAAGATAACCGAGTTGACTCTATATACCGAGTATTGACGGTAAACATGTGGAAGACAACTATGTTGACACTTTGTACTGAGTATTATATACTCACCAAGCTGAATTCTTTAGTGTGTTAACTAAGCATCTCCGCTTTGTCAATCGAGTGATAGGTGAAGCATTTAATGCATCACTTAGGTCATATTTTTCTATAAAAAGGGAAAACGTGAACTCATTCATTCACCCAGCGTTTACGAGAAAATTACAAAGGAAGAAGAGTGATTCACAATGACAACATTGCAAAGCAATTCACAGCACCTCCAAAGCAAATCCAACATATTTCAAGCACTCATCGCGAACCTGCAGTGAGTATCTACACCTACCGAGCTATCAAGTTATTTACAAAGAAGCCCTAATTTTATGAAAAATGGCAACCACTTCCCAAACCTCGAAGATCAAAATGGAAAAGGATAAGAAGGTTGTTCTTATCAAGAACTCGACCTAAAAATAACATAACTACAAGGTCTTCCCTGAGGTTTTTGCTCAACCCGATGACAAGGGAGAATTTTCAAGTATCCCACCTAGGGTTTTGTTGGTCGAATACATACGAGCATACATTCACTGAAAAAATTGCAGAGATTGGAGATGTTGAACTTGAAGAAGCTTATCAGAAGCTATGCAAGGATAGAAACTTGAAGTATTAGTACAAATACATCAAAGTGAAAGGGTCAACCAATGCCCTGTTGTTCCTGAAAGAATTCAAAATAGAATGGATTCGTATTGTGCTTTGCCGAGTGCATGACGGTAAAATGTTGTTAGATGAACCTAAGGAAATCACAAAGGATGTGATTCATGTAGTGACTGGTTACCCAATCATCGAGAAGGAAAAATACCTAAGGCACCATGGACACCCAGAGATTGAAAATCTAACCAGAGCTAAATGGGACAGTAGAGGTTTGAAAGTGAATTCAATCACCAATCTTGAGATGAAGTTCGGTGCATATGTAATTCGTTACAATATATTTCAAGCGAGTAGAATGAACAGTGTTTCTTCTGGAGCAATTGATACAACATACAATATTGTGAAGAAAGGAGTGGAACTAGACCTAGCCGAGTTTCTACTTAAGCAACTGGAAGAAAACATGAGAACAATTAGATCAGCCCGATCTAATACATGTAAGTTTGGTTCTTTGTTAATGTACACATTCTTTTACTTCTAGAACTTATTTCCTTTAGTCGGTAATGTCACTTGGGACACAAACTGACCAATCACAGTACAGATTAGTGATTACATTAAATCACTATGAGACAATTTCATTCCACTATTGGATGAATACTTCAAAACATTTAAGGATATGATGCAAAAGAGGATGAGAATCCCTACACAGTTGGTGGAACAATACAAAGATGAGATATGCTTTGTAGTTGACACCGACACTACAGTCATCAAAGCTGCCAACCCAAGAACAACATGGTTACCACCATTGGAATATGAAATTGACATAGATCATGCTACATGAGCCATTGAAGCCCTACTAAATGAACCAGTTGACAAATCTATAAGTAGATTTGGCACATGTGAGGAAGCCAAGTCAAGAATAAAGACTGGTTTAGTAGTCAATAAAATAGGGAAGAAGAAAACTCAAATGGTGAAAACACTTAAGAAGAAACTCTCGGTAACTGACGAAGAGTTAGAACAAACAGAGGATATCACCGAGGAATAGTCACCTATCGGTGAAGGAAAATAACTAAGTGATTCTGAGTCTACAGAATCAGATGCAGAGCCACCAAAGGAAAAGAAAACAAAATTTATTGATGTGACAGTTGTATCCAGGACAAGAAGAATAACATCTAAGGTAGACTCACCACCATTGAAGAAAGGTATAGTGAAAACATATATGAAAATAAAAGCCTCAACCAAGAAACAAGCACCGAGACAATGAAAGAGATATGTAAGAGGAAGAGAGGCTAAGGATGATATTGCAGAAGCATAAAGAGAACAGATGATCCAAGCAGAAAAGGCCAAAATACCAAAGGCAATTGATGAAATTACAAAGTCAATCATCAACACAGGCCACTTACAACATCATAAAATTAGACAATGGTTAAATATGTCTACCGAAGATCAGAATAGAATAGAAGAAGCAATCATTAAGATAATGGTAGCTTACAAATATGTACCTCTACAATTTGGAATTCATATTCCATAGGAGCTACAAGATAAAAAAATCAGCTAGGTGGACTTATGCATTGTATATGGAAAAAAAAATGAGGGAGAAATCCCTAGCTACATTCATGCCCGAGTCCAGAGTTGAACAAATTGATGAAACAATGAAGGAGAATGCAAATAAATTTTATGAAAAAAAAAAGAGCTTACAAGGTATTGCAAAACAAGATTTGAGATATTGACATAGAAAGAAACAAGATTTGGACACAAATCTCCAATCTACCTGAGCAGGTTCTAGCTATAACCGAGACTCCTCACACTGAGGAGGAGGCCACACCGAGCCCCGAGCACATCTTCATTAATGACACTGAGGATGTCAATCCAATTGAATTAACCACTGTATCATCTTAAAATAGAAGCACTTCCATGTTAAGAATGTTTATCCCTCCTTAGGGGATGTTTTTCACCTCCATCATATCATCCTCCCATTTCTACATCATTCCCTGCTTCTATGCCAGATTAGGACCCTGATTGGGCCTCTCCAGGCACCTTCTACCCCACCTAGCATGTTTTCCATGGGGTCTGACCCCCTGGGTTAGTGTCGACCTCAACCTTGACCTAGGTCAAGTTTGACCTCGACCCTAACCAGGGTCCCCCTTTTGAATCTGGAAGCCTGTCGGCTGCCGGGGGTCATCCAAAATTCAATTTTCTCGCTTTTGAGTCGGCTGTTTCAGGTTCCGAAGTGTTGATTCCTAAATTATATTTAATATAGGTCATCTCCTAGTGGTAAAGGCTCTAATGGGAATTTAATTATCCTATGTCAACCTCCTTAGAATATTGTGCCCTAGTTTCATATAAAAGGAAGCCTTCTCCTCTCATTTTCTCTAAGTCTTCTAAGTGCAAAAAAAAAAGATTTTGTCAAGAAGTAAAAGGTTCAAGCATCCATTACTCTACATGTTTTCAAGATCTCAAGGTGTTCAAGTCTTCCTCTCAAGCATTCAAGTTCTCCATTGAAGATCAAGGATTCAAGCTTTCAAGCCTTTGAAGGGATTAGGTGCAAACATTCAAGATTAATCATTCAAACCCTAGATCTAGCCATCATGGTGCTGTGATCTTCCTTCAAGATCCTTTGTGCATCCTCAAGGCTCTTTCATCATCTCTTCAAAGTGGATTTCAAGCATACAATCATAGAGGTTTATGGTTTCTAAAGCCCATGCTTTTATACTTACATACTTGCATACATTTGAATTATAATTGCATATCTATTGAATATCATAGCTTCATTCTTAGATTCAATTCTACTACTTGCTAGCATTCTATACTTTATTTATTTCAAGGTTAATTCCTAAATCGGGGTTTGACTAAGGAAAACCCCTCCCCCCCAACAAACAAACAAACCTCTTTTTCTTGTAGGTACAGGTTTGGGACTGTAGATTTAGACACAGATCTTGATACCCTTTTTGGCTTTCTGTCGGGCTCCGCGAACAAATTCTCTGTCAGACCTGTGTAGTTCAAGGTCGAAATTATTGGGTTAGGGTTGACATTTGTGGGTCAAGGTTGACCTTTTTCATAAGACAACATCAGAACAGAAAAAGATTTTTGGGTTTTGTTTGTCTCTGCGTTCCAGTTCCGGATCATACTTCAGTTTTCCAGAAACAGTCTACAAACCTCAAAAAATAGCATTCTTTGATCTACAATTCTTTAAGGTTAGTACATTTCTCATATTTCTTCAATTACTATCATATATCATATCTATACATTCAATTAATATAATTTAAGATCTCCCTCTTTGTTCTCTTTTCCAAATGGTTGATTCATTTGTGCATTAATCCCTCCTTTGGGTTGATCAACTTGGATCTTTCATTTGTGCATTTGGGGATAAAGGTGGAACATCTTATCTTCTCCCTAATCACAATTGCAATATACAATCAATCAAATTCAATTAATTGTAAAGTAGGGTTAAGGAATTCAACACACTCTAAGCAAATCAAACAACAATTAACAAATAATCTCCTTACCCCTTTCCACCACTTTACAAATCTGAATTATAGGGTCTCCCTTGTACTATAATTTACATTTTGTAGCATGCTAAATCCTTGGAAGGTAACGTACACAAGTTGCTAAATCCTGAAGGGACACGCATTTCTACTTTTATTTTTGCTAAATCCTTGGAAGGTAACGCACATAAGTTGCTAAATCCTAAAGAGATACGCACCCATTTTTATTTTTATGATATGATAAATCCTTGAAAGGTAATGCACATAAGTTTCTAAATCCTGAATGGACACACATTTTATATTCCATAGTGATGCAAGAATGTAGATCTATGGATATTTTCAAAAAGCAGTTAGAAGATGCATTTACAATTACAAGCACAATTTATGGGTGAACCTGTTTGGGCTCTCCCTCCTTGGTGATTCATAGTAAGGTGGGAATCTTACTAGGTGAGGTAATCACTTTCTCTTCTCTCTCTTTCGCTTTCATGCTAGTAGGATTAGATCATGAAGCTATGTTATCTATGGTGTTGTTCTTGTCTTACTTATGTAGTCAATGTATGTTTTCTATGATTGATTGCTCTTTACTTCCATATCTTTATGTATGTATGTTGAGTTAGAATACTTTGTCTAAGGACTCATGTCCTTGGCTTAGTGATGTTCTACTTTTTTTCAATCCACCGGTGTCTTTCTTCTAAATTTACCGTGAGCATGTTTGATTTCCATACTCCCGCTAAAGTGGGGGCTTAATGTATCGTCTTAAAATGGAAGGACTTCCATGTTAAGAATGTTTAGCCCTCCTTATGGGATTTTTTTTACCTCCATCATATCATCCTCACATTTCTACATCATTCCCTACTTCTGTGCCAAATTAGGACCCTGATTGGGCCTCTCAGGGCACCTTCTACCCCACCCAACATGTTTTCTCGGGGTTCTAACCCCTGGGTCAAGGTCGACCTTGAAATTGACCCCTGGGTCAAGGTCAACCTCAAACTTAACCTAGGTTAGGGTTTCCCTTGACCTTGACCTAGGTCAGGATCAACCTTGACCCTGACCAGGGTCCCCCTTTTGAATCTGGAAGCTTATCGGCTGCTGGGGGTCATCCAAAATTCAATTTTCCCACTTCTGGGTCGACTGTTTCGGGTTCCAAAGTGTTGATTCCTAAATTATATTTAATATAGGTCCTCTCCTAGGGTTAAAGGCTTTAATGGTAATTTAATTATCCTATGTCAGCCTCCTTAGAAGATTGTGCCCTAGTTTCATATAAAAGGAAGCCTTCTCTCATTTTCTCTAAGTCTTCTAAGTGCAAAAAAAAAAGGTTCTAACCAAGATTTTGTCAAGAAGTAAAAGGTTCAAGCATCCATTATTCTACATGTTTTCAATCTCTCAAGGTGTTCAATTCTTCCTCTCAAGCATTCAAGTTCTCCATTGAAGATCAAGGATTCAAGCTTTCAAGCCTTTGAAGGGATTAGGTGCAAACATTCAAGATTCATCATTCAAACCCTAGATC
>MU224472.1:1047241-1059839 GCA_018584345.1 Thuja plicata
AAGGTAGAGAAGTCTTTTGGAAGCAGCTATCTTCTTTGAGAAATTCCTTTATTAATGAAGAATGGATTGTTATGGGAGACTTCAATACCCCCTTAAGAGAAAAGGAAAAAATTGGAGGAAGCCAATCAAATCTGGACAGCGGGATGGACCTCATGAATTTTGTTGACTGTCATTTTCTCCATGATATAGAGTTACGGGGAACTGAATATACCTGGACTAATAGAAGAAATGGTAAGAACCTCATTCAAGTCAGGCTGGATATGGATCTCATTAATAATGATTAGTTCACTAATTATTATTTTTCTTTATCAGATCATATAAGGGTGGGATCGGATCATAATCCCATAACCATTCTAGCGGACCCAATTGATAAGAAAAGAAACTTTCCATTCAGATTTGAGAAAATGTGGACTTTGCACCCACAACTTGAATAAAGGATACAGGAATGGTGGAAAATAAATATTAAGGGGACTTTCATGTTCATCCTAGCTAAAAAACTTAAAAATGTCAACGATAATATCAAAGCTTGGAACAAAGAGACTTTTGGAAATATATTCACTACTAAGGCTATTGTCGATTTAGAGATTAAGGAAATCTAGGACAACATCCAAAAGGATGGTTATGCTTATATTTCAAGAGATCAAGAGAATGGGAAGTTGGTCGAGATGCATGACATTATTGCAAAAGAAGAAACTTTTTGGAGACAGAGATCGAGAAAGATTTTCTTGAAGGAAGGAGATAGAAATACTAAGTATTTCTTTATGACTATGCTAAAACACAGAATGGCTAATAGGATTTCTAAGCTCAACATTAGTGGAACTATTTCTAATAATGAGGAGGCAATCAGATTGGAGGCTAAAAATGTTTTTCAAAATTTGTTGCAAAAGGACAGTGAGCTCGACAAGGATGAACAAAGGAAGTTTCTGAAGTGCATTCCAAATATTCTTAATGAAAATCATAATGTCGAGCTCAATGCTATCCCTTCTAACTCTGAGATCAAAAAGGTTGTCTTTTCTTTTGAGAGAGAAAAATCCCCTGGGTCGAATGGTTTTCCTATGTTCTTCTTCCAATATTTCTAGAATATTATTGAAAAGGAGGTGACCAATGCAGTTAAAGAGAGTTTTGGAACTAGAAAACTTCTGAAGGAGATGAATGGAACCTTTATAGCCCTTATCCCCAAGAAATAGGGAGCTGATAAGACGGATCAATTTAGACCTATCAGTCTGTGCAACTCTATTTACAAAATTATTTCTAAGGTTCTAACTACTAGGATTTTGGTGATTCTCCATTCTTTGATTTCTTGGCAACAAAATGGTTTTGTGCCTGGGAGAAAAATCATGGACTCTATCATCACTATTCATGAAAATTTTCATTCTCTTATGATGTCTAGGAAGGAGGGCCTTCTTCTGAAACTGGATATGTCTAAAGCTTATGACAGAGTGGACTGCGAGTTTTTGGTGCAAGCCTTGAAGGCTTTTGGATTTAACAAAAAATGTATTGATCTCATTTTCCAGCTTATTTCTTCAGCTACTTTTTCATTTTTGGTTAATGGGTCTCCTACCTCATTCTTTAAATCTTCAAGGGGATTAAGACAGGAGGATCCACTGTCCCCTGTCCTATTCATCCTCATGGTTGAATTCCTGGGAAGGTATATGGAGAATCAGGTGAGGAAAGGAGACATTAAAGGGTTATACCCATCTTTGGAGAACCAAGTTTTCTCTCATCAGCAGTTTGTTGATGATTCGGTGATTATGGGAGAAGCCTCAGTTAAAAATTTTAGCAATATTAAGAAAGCTCTGAGTAATTATGGGAAAGCTTCTGGCCAGATTATAAATTAGGGAAAGAGTTCAGTGTATCTCTTCAATGTCCCTAATAGAAGAAAGATGAGAATCATAAGGATTTTAGGATATGATCTAGGGACTATGCCTGGTACTTATCTTGGTCTCCCTCTCTGCTTGGACCCTCCTGATACTTTTTGGAGCTCCTTAGTGGAAAAATTTCATAGTAAACTTTCGGGATGGAAAGGGATGATGCTAAGTCAAGTGGGTAAAATCTAGATTCTCAGAGAAACCCTCCAAGGTCTCCCTCTTTATGCTTTGAGCATTTTTAAAATCCCCAAAATTTTTGGTGAAGCTATTGAAAAAATTCAAAAATAGTTTCTGTGGACAGGGATGGAAAAAAAAAGGATAGCGCTTATAGCCTGGCACAAAGTTTGTTGTCCGATCAAGAAAGGTGGCTTAGGGCTAAGAAGAATTAAGAAATTGAATGAGAATCTCCTTACTAAATTAATATGGAGATATTATAACTCAAAAGGAGAATGGACTCTTAAATGGGATAACAAGTATAGTAAGGATAGGCCTAATCTTGATGCCTTTTTGAATGAGGACAGGAAGAGGGTTGGGTCTTTCATATGGAAAAATGTTATGAAAAATAAATACAGAATCAAAAAAGAAATTAAGTGGAAAGTGGGTAATGGTAGCAAGGTTCTTTTTTGGGAAGATGAGTGGCTTCTTCATTCCCCCCTCAAGGAATGCCCTGAATGGAGTATCTTTGAGAATCAGTGTAAAACTATTTTTGGAAGGAAACTTGAAGACTATTGGGAAAGGGATCACTGGAAAGATTTATATATCATTGATATAAGATCGAGACATCTTAACAAAATTCTCAACTCAATCAATTTGATTGAGGAAGAGGATAGGATTGTTTGGAAACATAGTATTGATGGTAACTTAACTGTCTCTTCTCTGTACCATTTGGAGTTTGAAGACCTTATTGAGCCTTTTTGGGTGAAAGTTTGGGATTAAAACCTCATTCCTAAAATTAATGTTTTTTTTGGAAACAGGTGCTACCTTTGTAAGAAAGAGGAGGAAAGTGTGGGACATATCTTCATCCACTGCCCCTTTGTCAGAAAGATCTGGGATTTCTTTTCCAGATCCTTAATATTGAGTGGGTTTTTCTAGATAATTTGGAGAGTCTTTTTAAATCTTGGATCTATCCAACAAAGCATGACACTGTTGTTAAGATTTGGAATTTTGTCCTCCCCCATGTTTGCTGGGGGGTCTGGAGAGAAAGAAATGATAGAGTGTTTAGAGATAAAATGAATAGTGAGAAGGAGGTTTTCTTTAAGATTAAGAGAGCCATAAAAGAGAATCTTCTGTTACAGGATAGAGTGTTGGAACCTCTATAGGAGAATGATATTACCCTATTCAAAAATTGGAAAATCAATGGCAATACCAAAAAACAGGATAACAAATCAAAAAGAGAGGATGCTAGATGGGATTGTCCCCTGAAGGGATGGCAGAAAATCAATTTTGATGGTGCCTATAAGGGAAATCTAGGGGTGGTAGGATGTGGCATTGTCATCAGAGATGAAAATGGTGTCTGTACAGGTATAAAAGCTATCCCCATTGGTAATCAAATGAATCATCTTACAGAAGCCTGTGCGGCTCTTCAGGGTCTTATTTTAGCTAAAGAGAAAGGTAGCACTAAAATTTGGTTAGAAGGGGATTCTCTCAACATAGTCAAGTGTTTAAATAATGATACTCCCACTTCATGGGATATTTATAATATTATTCAAAAAGCCAAAGATATTATGCGCTCTTTTGAAAAATTTATTATTACACATAATTATTGTGAGGCACTGGGCGGCTAATACTGCTTGTAAGAGTGATGAGGTGGCACAGTGGAATGATGGGAATAACGTGCATATTCAAGGGAAATTATTGCTTGAGATTGATCGATTGAGGAGCCGTCGGAAAATAATTATTCATGGTAAGTTGTTTTAAAATCATTAATATGGAGGTGATGTGTCATTATTGCCTTCAAAGGTGTAAGTACTCTATCATGATTGCGAGCTGGATTTGTCATGCTTTTTGGGTCTCTTTGGCTTTGCATAAAACTCATTTTGGCATTATCAATAGCCATAACAGAAATATTTTATGCAACCAGAGTAAGAAAATGGGCGGAAATAAGAAAAGGGTTGAGCCTGTTAACTGCAACAACTGGAAGAAAAAGCACAGAGTTTGGAAAATTGTGAAAGAGGGTGGCTGGATGTTTTTTCTAGAACGGCTCCATGGCAGGAATCCTTCTAACACTAGGATATTTATGAAATCATGGAAAGAGGGCAAGGTCTTGGTTGGTGATCAGTATATGGAGGTAACGAAGGAGATCATTGCCGAAGCTAAGGGAATGGGTATGGATGGAATTAAGTTTTATCGAGATAGACTAATCTTGGATAAAGCTTGGGAGACTTTCCCGAAAGATGAGAAGGAAAAGAACATACTGGTCAAGATTGATGCTTCCTACCCTAATCTGAAGCGCATTTCCATACCTTGGAGGTATGTCCTATATGTGATCATCGGCTATGTCACTCTTGATGGTAGGTTTACTAGGGCGTATGGGCACCATTTCATGTTATTAAACCATTTTAGGCACAAGGTTAGAGTCAGTTTACCTTACTATCTGCTCAATTCGTTAGATGCTACCATTTCTAGTTTACAGAAAGATCTGAAGGGGGATCATGCATCCCACCAAGGGCTTATGCTACTCATATATGAGGTGCTAAAAACTAAGAAAGTGGAAAGGCCTTTGGGGAAGAATATCTTGAAGGATGAAGAAGAGACTGAAGGGGATGAAGATGATAGCATGTATGGGGAAGAAACAGAAAGTGGAGAGGAGTCTAAAGGGTTTAAAACACCTAAATCTAACAAAAAGGGTGTTTCAGAAAACCAGAAGAAACCCTACTCTGAAGGGTCAGAAATGAAGAAGGATAGTGATGAGGAGATTGGGGAGGGAAGCATAAAGAAAAAGGGTAAAAAGACAACAAAGAAGAAGATTCAGAATGAGGAATTAGAAACAGGGACTGAAATCGAGGAGGTGAAAAAGGAGGATAAAAAAAAGAAAACGTGGGGAGGGTAAGGAAAAGTTAAAATTAATTGTAAGAGTAGCCATTCCAGCAAGAGGAGAATTAATCTTACCTCGGACGAGGAAGATTTAAAGGATAATACAAAGGAGAACCGAGAGGATAAGGAAAAAGAGGAAAACATGGAGGAGAGAAAAGATGAGGTCATTGAAGACACCAGTCTCAGGGAGAAAACTGAAGAAAATAAGTAGGAAGAAGGAAATATGAAAGACGATAAGAATACTAGAATTGATGAAGATTCTGGGTGAAAGGATTGTGATTTCCACGACAATGTGGACATAGGGGAGCATCAATTTTCTACGGACAACAAAGATTGCATTGCGGGTTTCACTGGTCTGGTAAGCAATTTGATTGAAGATCAGAATAATCTGAAAAAACAAGTTGATATTATAAATGCCGAGATAAATATTCTTAATAGTATGGGAATTGGGGAAAAACCAGTGGTTGTTTGTCTAAATGAAATGAAAGAAGTGGTAGGGACTTCTGAAGCCCAGGTGAAATTTGTTAATAAAGTGGGGACAATGGAGAGAAAAATCAAAGATATCCAAGACAGGGCTGAGAAAGATAGTAATGCTGAGCAGATTACGAATCTGACTACTAAGGTGGAGAGGTTGGAGGCTACGGTTAAAAAAATTGGGGAACAATGTCTAATTAGTCTCAAATCTTACTGTGTCCATGCGTAGATTTTGATGGACAAAATGGATAGGGATAACAAGGAGAAGGAGGGAAGAGAGATCAAAGAGGGTATCAGCCTGGGATCGCGCACCAAAGCTAGCACAAAGAAGAACAGTCCTAAGGAGGACAAAGACACCGCGGAGCTCAAGAGTTTGGTCAACAACATGCAGATCATGATCATCGAAGCGGAGGAACTTGTGCAGGGAATGTAGCTATCCTTTTTTCTGTCCCTTTGGGGTTTTTTGTCGTCCCTATTTTTATTGTTGTATCTGTGGGACTTTTTTTGGCTCGGTTTCTTGTTATTTTGTTTCCTTTCCTTTTTGGGTGCTCTAGCACAGTTGTATTTGCTCTTTGTTGAACATCTATTTTTAACTCTTTAGGTTTCAAGTCCTTGTAAAACCTGCTGAACTTTATTACTTTGTAAAGGTTTCGAGTCCTTGTAAAACCTATTTTTACTTAATCAGAACAATTGGTTTATTTGGAATTTTTCTTGAGGATCTAGGAAGGTCAACCTGATTCTTTTCTTTTTTGGGATTGACCATGAGAAGTGCATTGATAGGTTGAGAGGATGGGCTACCTTTCTTCTTCTTTTTCTTACCCTGGGAATTAGGAAGAGTAGGCTTAAGAGAAAATGAGTCTCATATTATGAGTCTTCTATTCGTTATATTCATGGCTTGCAGTGGACGGGGGGGGGGGCTTTATTTTCATGAGGCATAGTATTTCCATGTGGGTGCATGTCAAGGGCATACTTATAGAGGGCTATGATCAGGCCTCGGTGGAATGGAGGGGAAGCACCTCCCTTGATACTTTAATGTAAAGAAGAAAACTAGAAAAAATTAATATTAATCTTTTCACGGCGTCTAACATGGTTTAATAGAGGAAAATGATAGCCATGCGTATCCATATATCTACCCTCTAGAGTAAAATAACACATAATGTGCAAGCTAACAAGGGCATAAGGGGGGGAATATTTGACTTGTAAAACCCATTTTGAAATCTCTTCAGCTTCTCCCTATCCTTACAAAAAAAATTGATGAAATTTTGATAGTTCCCTAAACTTTACTTGGTCACTCTCATTCCTAATTTTTTCAGGCTCGTAGCATCTACAATCATTCACAAAGAGACAATGAAATTCAAGTTACACACCTTAACACTTCCTCCAGTCTAGGAATTCATAAATTTAGAGGTAAGAGTGTCATTATACTCCTACATAGCCATACAAAACAAGGACAAGATAGTCTCCACAAACAAAACCCATAGTCCCACTTTTTTTCTCAGAGATTTATAATTAACACACTCAAATCTCTTGTGAAGGTCCTTCATAGCTTCTATAGTATTGTCTCTAGTAAACCAGATTATTCATTCCCAAAGTATCAACCTTTCCCTAAGAATAACTATTAATAAGCCCCAAAATAATCATCAACTCTTCAAAAGGAAAGAGGATAATAAACTGGGAGCATCTCATCATAATTAATAGTTATAATAGCATATCTTGGGAAAGTAACATCCTCCATAGCAGATACATATGGAATATTTAACTATGGCATGCTATACTTATTGTTTCTATTTTTCATCACCACTCTCACATTTAAGTCCCATATGAGAGAATGATTAATTAAGATTATGACATGGGCATTAAAAAGGAATCCTTCGTGGGACGGAGTAAAATCAAAGGTTGTAGTCATATAAATAAAAATAGAGGTACAATTATGTATCTCATAATGATAACCATACCTAATATAGCAACCAACAATGCATAAAAAGCTCAATGGAATCCACCATCCCTTTAAAATTTAGGTCCTCATCTTCTCATGTTTACTAATTGTCCACGTCATACTCTTCATCCAAGTCACAATATTTAAATTAGGTGGTCTTTACTTCATTTGAAATAAAATTATTAATATTTGGCGGGATGGTATATTTATTCCAACAACTTTAATTTTGAATTTTGAGACCTTAATTTGCAATGAAATTGGCCACCATATCCCCTTTCAATATACACGTTGGATTTCAGTTTTTATAAATCTCTTGAGAGACCTTATACTGTCATTTATCAAAGTTCTTATCTCCCATGGACCTTTGATCTCCTCTTTGAGGATATCAATTATCAATTTAGAGGGTAAAAGCACAATAATCTGTCACCTTTTAGGATAACTTATTAGCACAGCTGAATTTTAGTATTTCTAAATAAAAATTAATTTTGGCCAAACATATGGTCTAGCTAGATTCATTATAGTTAAGTTAGATAAGATCTTTAACTTTTCCAATTAGAAATGTCTATTAAATGCATGTTTTATACCCCATTGAGGCCAATTACCGTAGAAATAAAATTATTTTAGAAAAGTGACGTTTCAATAACTCTAAGTATTTTTAATGATATATTTTTTAAAATAAAAAAATACCCTTTTGTAGACATCATAGTCAAGAATATCTCTTATAGAATTTATAGTGTTTTAATTAGAGATAGTCTATTATAATTAAAAAATATTGCAAGTAGGTATTTTAACAGTCAAGGAGATGTTGATTCGGAGAAATAAAAAAAATAGTAAAACATATTAAATAAATTTGAAAAACATATGGTGCACTAAAAGAGAGATTCCTCTTCAAGAATATATATTTGTTTTTTTTATTGGGATATATTTGTTATGAAAAATATGATGGGAGATGAAAACTGTCGATTTCAGGTGAGTTGGAATTTGAATTGTTATAAAAGAGAAAATATACGTCACAAACCAATTTTTATTTCTTCATGCACTAGCTATATATGTCATCTATAACATATTTTGAAATTAGGGGAAAAAATGTTTATTTACATATAATGTTTTGGCGGGAACTAGACCCCTAATTTTCAGTATATTTCTGCAACTAAAAAATTATCTTTAAACATTAAAAAAAAATATCAAAAATTATTCAAAAAAAATATTAAACATATTAATCATAAACTTCATCCATTTTATTAGTTTAAATCATCTTCAAATTCGAAACATAAATGTCACTTTTATACTATTGAAGTTGAACAACTTTGATTTTGTTAGCCTTTTCCTTTATAAAATGGTGACAGATTATTATGCTTTTACCCTAGAGTATCCCTCAATTTATATCTTGTTAAATCCCTAATCTTTAGAAAAATTTATTCCTTTCCATGTTGCAATAGCTTCAGCATAATTATTAGATTTGATGCCCAGACTCATATCCATACATTCAATCAACCTCCCTTTATGATCTCTTAGGATTACTCTGGCACGTGCAATCCCTAGATTTCCTTATGAGTACCTATCAAAGTTACATTTTATACATCCCTCATATAGGGGGCTCTAGACATTATTCACCTTTTTAGCATCTTGGACCAATTGACCTTAGTCATATCTTGGGATAATCCCTCAATTTATTTGATTCTTAGCTCTTGCAAGTTGTGCATCTCTATGAAGGCATTGAAGAAATCAACATTGATTTTTTTTTATTTCATACTTTATAATCATTAAAACCTCCTTACTTGGATTGGAGATATCTCTAAAAAAAATATTTTGTTCTTTCCACAGCCCCAAGTAACCTCCCTTATAACATTGTTTAAAAGAGCTTAAATTCAAAGATTCAATAAAATGAGGAAGATAGGTAGGAAAACCCCAATCCACCAAAGTAAGAGGTGTTATCATTGACCATACTTATAAAGAAAAAGGGAAATGAAATAATAGATGATCAATTCTCTCACTGTCCTGATAGCACAGAGTACATCTATTAATGAGTTGAAATCCTTTTTTATTCAAATTGTTCTATAGTAAGAATTTTTTTGTGAACAACAATCCACTAGAAATAGTTGATTTTATGGAAAAGTTCAAGGATCCAAACTTTTCTCCAATCCAATTGCAAGAATCTAAGGAGAGGAAATTCCATTAGGGAATAAGAAGACCTAACAGAGAAATCACCAAAGGGATTAGGCTTCTAGACCCATTCATCTTGTTTATATTGGTACATAAGAGAGCTATCTCCCAAGATTCTTTTGATACCATTATAACTTATTTCCCAATCTGTTGGCTAGCCAATCCTTAAATGTTTATTTCTAATCATGACACAAGGAGGGTAAGGAAAATAGGGGCGCAAGGCACTCCTAGCTATCCAAACCACTTGTAGAACAATATGGAAGCAATCACACAAAAAGGAGAGAAGAAACAGCAGATGCTTTACATTAATTCATAAAACTCATTACATGTCGGGATGTGAGGCCTTCCCAGTTTTGGGCATATACATTCAGATGTTTTACAAAATAATTTTATTACATGTGAGGTCACAGACCTGCCATCCAAATATGCTAATCCTTAATCTCTATCTCCAACTGATACCCCCAAAATTCCCTAAAAACTACTTTCCTAATCTAAGAACATAAACCAAATATATACAAGAGTCCCCCAAAGAGGTCGGCACTCAGGTCCTAAAGAAAGACCCAGATTTAGGTCCACACATATCCCAACGAGAGATCCCACATTAATTATGCTACAGAAATTAAATGCAGAAGTCAGCCAGAAGATCCAAATTCAAAATAAACAACTCGGTAAGAAGATGGCCGAGCAACAGGAACAACTCGGTAAGAAGGAAACCGAGCAACAGAAACAACTCGATGAAAGAACCCATCGAGAAGCCAATATTCATCAAGACCCATCAGTAAAGAAAGACATAATAAGTAACCGAGCAACAACAATTACCGAGCACTTTACCGATCAGCCTCCAAACAAGCTAAAGAACAAAAACAAACATATTTTTGGTTGATCAAGATTTCCAAAGAACCCCAGATGCTCCTTCATCAGATACCTGGGGTAAAAAGAAATGATTCCCTGAATCATGTGTCAGGTCCAACCTGAAAAAAATCCAACTTAGATTGATAAATCCAAGATGATTCCTCAATCGGTTTGTTCTTCTATTTTATCAGATACTCCATGTATTCCTTTCCTCTTGTAATTCTGCCAACTCTTTGTTTCAAAATTTGTTCAACTTCCTCTATCTATTTCTTAGGATAGTCACTCGGTACTCTCACTTCTTCATTAGATTTATGATACTCATACAATTCTAAAATATTGAATATAGGTGATATATCCATATCATCAGGTAATTCTAGTTCATAAGCATTTCCACTGTCAAATATTCTCAATATTTTGCAAGGACCAAATTTCTTCATCTTCAATTTTCCATAAGTACCAATAGGAAATATTCCTTTCTTCAAATGAACCATTACTGCATCACCAACTTCAAAAAATTTATGTCTCCTTGATTTATCTGCACTATCCTTGTATTTATAATTACTTTGCTCCAACTTTTGTTTTACATCCTCATGTAATGTCTGCATAAACTCAGCAAACTTTTCTACTTTAGCACTTATTTTCTCTTCTCTAGCAATGTGTCTCAAGTCTGATATACCTCTTGATCGTGTGCCATGAACAATCTCAAAAGGTGTATTTCTAGTACATCTATTCACTGAACTATTATATGCAAACTCTACTTGTGCTAACATCAAATCCCAATTACTCGTTGTGTCTCCAACTAAGCATCTTAACAAGCTACCCAAACTTTGGTTTACAACCTCTATTTTTCCATTAGCCTGTGGATGAAATGCAGAACTATAATTCAACTCAGTGTCCAATTTCTTCCGAAGTGTTTTCCAAAAGTAGCTAACAAACTTACTATCTCAGTTAGAGATGATACTCATCGGTAATCCATGCAATCTGACAATCTTCTTAAAAAAAGATCTTATATATGTAATGCATCTGATGTTTTTCTACATGGTATGAAATGTGTCCTCTTAGAGAATCTGTCCACAACAATAAATATGGAATCATTACCTCTTGTTTTCCTCGGTAAGCCAAGAACCGAATCCATGTTGATATCACTCCAAGGTTTTTCAGGAATAATAATCGGTGTATACAAACCAATATTCTGACTTACTCCTTTTGCAACTTGACAAACTCCATAAATTTTCACAAATTTATGAACATCCTTATACAATTGAGGCCAAAAATACCTTTCCTTAACCAAACTCAATGTTTTATCAATACCACTACTACTATGTTTTTCCTTTATCAAATTAGTTCTGATTGATCCTCTCGGTATGCATAATTAAATACCTTTAAACAACATATCTTTCTAAATGAAATAGTCTTCATACTTACTTGATTGATTTGGAATAGGTGCTCTGCACACTCTCCACTACTCAAAAGAATCAGGTTCATTTTCATACAAATTCTTCATGTCATCAAACCCAAGAACTTTAATTCTCATTTCAGTCAAAAAAGATCTTCTACTTAATGCATTAGCAACTTGGTTAGAAACTCCACTCTTATGCTTAATCCCAAATGTGAAACTCTGCAAATACTCTACCTATTCCCTATGTCTCTGATTCAGCTTATTCTGGCTACCCAAATATTGTAAATCCTTATGATCAGTATACAACACAAATTCACTCGGCATCAAGTAATGTCTCCATTTCTTAATAGCTTGAACAATAGCATAGAATTATTGATCATAGATAGAATATTTCCTTTTTGCATCATTCAATTTTTCACTAAAGAAAGCAACAGGTTTACCTTATTGGGTCAACACAGCTCCTATTGCACTTCGACTTGCATCACATTCAACTTTAAATACCTTATTGAAATAAGGTAAGGAAAATACAGATAATTCGGCAACCTTCTGCTTCAAAGTCTCAAAACTCTTATCAGCTCCATGTGTCCATTTGAATTCTCTTTTGTCTCCTCTCATTGTCTCAGTCATAGCATTACAAATAGAACTGAAATTTATGATAAACTTTCTCTAAAAAATTTCTAATCCATGAAATAATCTTTACCTCACTGGCATTCTCAAGTGTAGGCCAATTAAGTATAGCTTCAACCTTCTCCAGATCCATCTTCAAACCATCAGCTAAAATCACAAAACCTAAATACACAAGTTCTTCTTTCATGAAGGAACACTTTTTCAGATTTATTAGCAACTTTTCCTCTTTCAATCTCTGCAATACTT
>MU224472.1:1065613-1113052 GCA_018584345.1 Thuja plicata
CAAGGTAGTTGCATTTACCTTTTATCCCACATTGGTTGTGTTGTAATCTCTTGGGTGGTAAATGCCTATATAAAGAAGGCATAGGAGCATTCATAAGCAAGCTCTCAAAGTTGTAGAATCTCCTATTTGGAGAAAAAAGTTCTCAAGTTGTAGGATCTTGTATTGGGGAAGAAACTCTCAAGTTGAAGCTCTTGGATTGTAAGCTTTGAGGATGTAAGATCTCTCAAGTTGTAATTATTTTCAAGTATTAATCTATGCTTTGTAAAGCATTTTATCTTCTCTTTATCTCCATGTTGTTATATTCTTTTGGTATGAGTTGGTAAGGGTGGTGTGTCCCTTCATCAGTGGTATCAGAGCGGTAGTGCCCTTCATTAGTGGTATCAGAGTGGTAGTGCCCTTCATCACTTTACCATTGTCTGTTCTTAGTATTTTAATACTCTTACCTGATAGATTTTCTACTAGAGCTTTAAATTCTTTGAATTTCATAAGAATTTCTTCTGACTCTTTACATTTTAGAAAATATATCCAGGTCTTCCTAGAGTAGTCATCTAAAAAAATAATGTAATATAGATATCCTTCGATGGAGGGAACAGACATAGGGCCACATAGGCCAGAGTGAATAAGTTCTAATACATCCTTGGTTTTACTTTCACTATGATGAAAAGTGTTTTTAGTATTCTTTCCTAAAGCACATCCTTTACAAGCTCCTATATGTTCAGATCTTAGTTTTGGTAATCTTGTAACCATTTTTTCCAAAGAGGTTAAACCACGAAAGTGATAGTGTCATAATCTCCTATGCCATAATTCACTTTCATTTGATGTATGAATTAGGGCTTGATGAGAAGAGGTACATAATTTGTAGAGGGTTCCATCTCTAACTCTAATATTATGAGCATTATTTATGTTTGTGTTCTTTGGCCAAGCTAGGATCTTCCCATCCATGAATGTGATTCTATATCCCTTGTCTTCTAGCACTGAAATGGAGACTAGGTTCCTTTTTATGCCTGGTACAAATAGAACGCCATTAAGTTGTAGAGATATCCCAGATTCAAGATATATGGTGCAAGTCCCAATACCCATTACTGGATAATCAGTATCATCCCCAATTGTAACTTCTTGTTTAGGACATCCTTCTATAGAGTCTAGACGCTCTTTGAATCCAGTGATATGACAAGAGACCCCACTATCAACAACCCAGGTGTTGCAATTTTGTGAAACTTGACTTGATAAAGCGGAGTAGAATACAAGTTTTTCTAAATCCTTATACTCCTTTGTATCACAGACTTGGGCGAATGCAGCTTGAGCCTTATTTCTTTCAGTACACTTTTGAGCAAGGTGTCCAAATTTGTCACATCTGTAACATTGTACTTTTGATAAGTCTCTATGCTTGAATGTTAAATTCTTATATGATTCATTTCATCTCTTCCTTTTGAAGTTCTTCTTTTTCCTTTTGTGTGATTCTGTATTAAGTACTTGAGAGACTTCTTTTGAAGTATTTGTATTAATCCCTCTAACTGCTAATCGAGACTCTTCTTGAATGCAAACTGATTTTAATCGATCAAATTTAAGAATTTTGGTTCGAGTACTTATTCCTTGAATGAAGGATTCCCATGAAAAGGGAAGTCCATTAAGTGCAATCATGGTTAATTCCTTACTATCAAAAGAGTGATCGATAGTAGAGAGTTGATTTCTTAACTCTGTAATTCTCATGAAGTAGGAGGTGATGGTCTCTCCTTGTTTCATCTTTATTTGATGGAGTTGATTTTTGAGGGTAAGTGCTCTGCTTGTATTGTTAATTTCATACATCTCTTTTATGCTTTAAGAATTTCATATGCATTTTCTAACTTTATTATTATAGGCACTATATGATCTTTAACTCCATCTACTAGCAATTTCATTTCCTTTGTGTTATCCTTATCCCATTTAATCTGCTCATCTTTTCCACTTTGTTCAGGCTCAGATTTTTCCACTATTGGTGTTAGGTCATGCTCTTTTAGTGTGAGCATCATGCGTAATTTCCATGCCACATAGTTTGATGCCCCTTCAAGACGATCTTCTAATCTCATTCCAATCACCATTCTGAATATAGTGTCTTCAAATGTATATATGAAGTCTTCTATAAATATGATCTAGATCTTTTATTTTATGCCTGCTCTGATACCATGTTAAACTGAGATTAGATAATAGATATTATATTCTCTTTTATTTTGTATATATATAATCTCAACCTATTTTATATATATATATATATGTCTTTACAAATAATATATATTAATATATACAATTATGTATTAAATAATTCTGAATAAACTGTGATACTCTTTTAAAGCTATGAGACTGAATAATATATGTTTCGCTGCCTTCGAAGGTATTAAGGTCTACAGTTTAATATACACGCGATATTGACTGGGAAGGTCACATCTACAATGGATGTGACTCTTCATTGAGTCACGTCTATGGTGGACGTGGCCTTCGTTATACTCCACATGCCCGATCGACTTGAAGTCGATATGAGTAATCGATGATTATATTAAATTAAGTTAAACTTAAATTTATTGGTATATTATATAATGATTATTATATTTGAATTACTTTATATTTAAATATGTATATATATAGATATATAATAATAATGTATATTATTATTATTATTATTATTATTATTATATATACACACACACACACACATAATTATAATAATCACTATATATTTATATAGTTTGTTCTTTCATTTATACCGACTGAAGCTATAACACATTAACACTTACTGAATATCAGAATATCATCCAAGTATACAATCACACATTTATTCAAGAATTTCTTCAAAACTTTATTCATTAATCTCATAAATGTACTCAGTGCATTAGTTAAACCAAAAGGCATAACCAAACACTCATATAAACCTTCTTTTGTCTTGAAATAAGTCTTCCATTCATGACCTTCTCTGATTCTAATCTGATGATATCCATTCTTCAAATCAATTTTGGTAAAATATTTTTCTCCACTCAAACAATCCATTATATCATCCATCCTCGATATAGGAAACCTATACTTAACTGTGATCTTATTGATTGCTCTTGAATCAGTGCACATTCTCCATTCTCCATTCTTCTTAGGTGCCAATATAGCTGGTACTGCACATGGACTCAAACTTTCTCCAATAAAACCCTTGTTCAATAACTCATGAGCTTTTCGGTTAAGCTCTTCATTCTCAGTCGGTGTCAACCGATGTGGTGCCTTGTTTGGTAAACTAGGTCCAGGAATCAGATCCATACAATGCCTAATATCTCTCATCAGTGGAAAACCATCATGTACATTATCTGAAATGATCTCCTTGTACTCAGTGAGAAATTTCTCAACCTCTGCAGGAATTTTATCTTTTGTATTCTTACTTGGTTCAAGTTAGGAATCAAATCATAACAAATATCATCTCTTTTCAAATCCTTAACAAACTGTCTACCTTCCATCAAACAAAATTTCATAGATGTACATATCTCATCAACATATTCTTCAACCAAAGGTAACAAGATTTTTTTCTTACCATCAACCCAAATAGTATATCTATTCACTCTTTCATCATGTATAGGATGTCTATCATATTGCCAAGGTCTACCCAACAAAATATGACAACAATCCATTGGCATAATATCACACAACACCTTATCATGATACTTTCCAATTTGCCTATTCACAAAATATTGTTCACTCACCATTAATGTATGCTCATCCTTGATCCATGAAATTTGATAGGGCTTCGAATGCTTCATTATTTCCAACTGCAACTTTGTGACCATCTCCTCAGATGCCAAATTCTTCGAGCTTCCACTATCAACAATTACCTTCTAAACTTTTTCTGCAACTCTACATCTGGTCTTGAACAAACTTTTCCTTGTAGTATCTTTCTCACTCCATAGTATCCTTCTGATCATGAGATTTCCTTCCTTCTCAAGTTCATTCGGTGACTCCTCTTACACCAAAGTATTTCTACTACTACTGTATTTCTTGCTTGCATGTGTACACTCAAAAGATCGATGTCCTTCACCACAATTGTAACAAGTTCCTTGGAACCCTCTTCTACTATAACCACATTGGGAGTAATTGCCTCTTCCTCAGAATGAACTTCCACCTTTCCATTCAGTCTTTCCTTTGTCTTGAGGTGTGTCTGGATTTTCCTTGTCTAGTTCACCATGAGAACTACCTCTTCCTCTAGGGAATCTACCACCTCTGCCTCTTTGTCATTGTTCATATCTTTTGTTAAATTTCTCCTTAGCTTTTAGGGAAAACTGATATGCCTCTTCAATGCTCTCCATCTTGACCAAGTTGATCTCATCTTGTATATAACTTCTTAATCCATTTAGATACCTTGCTATTTTTTCCACTTCGTCTTCAACATGTCCAAATCTGATGTCTAATCTGTAGAATTATTCGATATAATGTTTTACCGATCTATCTTTGTGCTTCAAACTTTGCATTCTCCTAATTAGGTTAACCTGGTAATCACAAGATAGAAATTTTCCTTTCAACTTGTTTATCATCTTATCCCATACCTTGATCTTGTCTTTTCCTTTCTTCTTCTGATCCAATTGTAGATGTTCCCACCATAAGAATACATGACCTTTCAACTTTGTACTTGCAATCTTCACCTTCTTATCCTCTGATACATTCTCATATTCAAAGTATTTTTACATCTCATTTATCCAGTTTATCAATTCATCAGAATCCAATTTTCCATTATACTCAGGAGGATTAAACTGAGGTGTGGACTTCAAGATTGTCAATGCTCGCAGGAATCTCTCTTCTTCCTGATCCATCACAGGTGCAGGTGCAGCTTCTCCTTGCACTTTCTCCAATTCATCATCACTAATGATGTGGACAAAAGTCTTGATGTTGCTACAGAACCAGCTTGGCTCTGTTCTGAGATCTTTTTACTAGATCTCTTAGGGTGTTCACAACCCTAAACTGAGGTAAGTCACTCTCAACTTTACCTCCTCTTCAAGACTCAAAGCCCATCAAAATTCTTTTCATCTTCTTCTTGCCGAACCTACACAAATAGATTCATTCTTCTCACTCAATCAATGTTCTCAGAACATTACTTTCATTCTCTTCCCTAGCCGAACAATTTTCAAGCTTGCCTAGGGTAAGATCTCCAGATTCACACCTGTTGCTACTCCTAACAAAAACAAAAAGGAAACTATGTACAAGGGCTCCTCTCGAGTTCCATCCCAACACATGATTCACACCATGGATTCAAGAATCTCAAGGGGCCATTATTGCTTACAACCTAGAACGGGTGAAGAACTAAAAACTTACAAAACAAAGAATAAAGTAACTAATCTACTTGCATGCAAAATGAACAAAGAAGTTTGATATCTACTAAACACACTATCTGCAACTTCTCATTACTGGAAACAAAACAAAACAGTATAATAATTTGCAACTCTGTGATTTCATGTAGCTTCTCTTTTCTTCAATCTCTACTCTCTCTAGATCTCCAAAAATGAATGCTCTAGATGTTATTAGTAACCATCCTCTCATAGGAAATAACCCTAACGGTCCACTCATTCGCAAGAATCTCTTCAGGAACCGTTACACTAACCATATGGTCCATAAAAGACAAGATCCACTTTTGACAGGCCGTTACAACTACATATTGCCGAGCAACAGTAAAGAAAGCCAAGCACCAGTCAAAATCAGTGTTTTCCGAGCAGAAGTGTTAGCTGAGCTGCAGTGTTAGCCGAGCTGCAATGTTAGCTGAGCTGCAGTGTTAGCCAAGCTGAAGTGTTAGCCAAGCTGAAGTGTATGCCGAGCTACTAGGCACCAGTGTAGGCTGAGTTCTAGTGATACCAAGAAGCTTATCCAAGGTTCCCAATGCCTTGGTTGGATTTCCAGAGACTCACAAACTACCTCACACACACACACAACTAAAGGAAACCAACTAAGAAACCTATCTAGACATGGATTGACCTAGTCATATCCATCTTAGGGAAAACAAACAAATTACCTTCTAAGGTCCACACACACTCTCCTGACTTGGATAGAGTCAGTACATGCCAAAAATAAGGAGCTAGGGGTTTGATCTAGGTGTGCTCCTGCACCATACTCCCAAGGTGGAAAAGAATCCATGTCCCATGGATTAGGTGACCTCTTTCTTGTCTTCCAATTTGGAGGCACTGATTGGTGATGCTCTGCAACAAAAGTATACCCTCTTGCCTTTAACTTCTTGTACCTAAAACCAAACAACTTGTACTTGTACCATATATCATTCAACTCTAGGCCTGTACTATGATCATTCAGAGGGCCATCAACATGATTTCCTTTCAATGCTGCAACAAAAGAGTTATAAAACCAAATTTCCCTTACATCTGCATGTACCAAAACATAAGTTTGGTTTGTCACTGCTTTCTTGAGAGAAAATTTAGTCACCATGGTCTTTTCATGACCAAAGTCTACTACAACTTGCTGCTTAGTCCCATCCTCTGAGATCAATGTTGTATTCATGAAGGTATCCAAATCTTCTTTGTGCCTTTTTCCTAGGCATGTTGATGCTGCTCCAAACTTATCTTTCCATTCTTCACCAATGGCTTCCAACTCTTCCTCTAAGATCTCTTTCTCATGTAGTCCTTGAGGACTTACTTTCATGGCACCTTCAACAACTTGCGTTGTCCTATAATAACCAACTTCTTCCAGTAGCTTCTTCATTGCAATCACACATCTATTGCCTTCACAAGAAACACACTCTGACACCTTCTTGGCATCTTCATGAATGCTTACACTCTTAGGTTCATTCACCACCATCTGCTGCTCACTCTTCTCTTCCATAGCTGACTACTTCGTATGTCCTTCAAGTGGACAACTCAATGGTGCATCCACCACTAGGATCTTCAGCTGACCCCTTTGTCCATTTTCTATTCCTTCTTCATGCTTCTCCATAACACATTCTTGTTCCATGTCTACAACTTCTTCATGTTGCTCAACAAGTTCCTTGGTCTCCTGTTGTTTCTTTTCCAATAGTTCTTGTTCTAGGAGTGCATGGATCATTCTCTTAGTTTCCAGTAGTTTGGTTTCATTTTCCTCTATCCTTTTCTTTAAGTTTCTTAACTCTTCTTGTGCTTGGGTTCTTGTCAAATCTTCATTATTTCTTGCTTCTTGCTTCTTCTTTCTCTCAACTTCTTCTCTTTTCTTTCTTTCAGATTCTTTAAAGGCTTTATATGCCTCATATATGATTCTCTCTTCTGCTGTCAAATACATCTTGACTATCTTTACCAATTGCAAGAATCGATGCCTCCTCTACTTCTTCTTTCAACTATGACTCTGATTAATGGAGTGCATAGTGGTTGCTATCTACCAGTCTTCCTGCTGCTTCACACAACCTCCATATTGCCATCTTACCCACACAAGATTTTGGAATATGCTGACCACCCTTCTCTTAGTGGTTTCTCTCTTGCACCTTCTACCCAGCCTTATCTCGATGCTTGATGGAGACAATACCAAGACCTCCATTGAGATCTTCATGCCCGTAAGAACAACTTCATCCTCCTACAACTCTGATGGATCAACATGCAACCATGAACTTCATAACAAGAACCAAACAAACCCAACACTGCCTAGTGTAGATCACCTTCCATCTATACGCTCAGAATATTCTAAGCTCTGATACCATTCTAATGTGGATAGAAGTCTTGTTGCTGCTACAGAACCAGCTTGGCTCTATTCTGAGATCTTTTTACTAGATCTCTTAGGGTGTTCACAACCCTAAACTGAGGTAAGTCACTCTCAAATTTACCTCCTCTTCAAGACTCAGTCCCCATCAAAATTCTTTTCATCTTCTTCTTGTTGAACCTACACAAATAGATTCATTCTTCTCACTCAATCAATGTTCTCAGAACATTACTTTCATTCTCTTCCCTAGCCGGGCAACTTCCAAGCTCGCCTAGGGTAAGATCTCCAGATTCACACCTGTTGCTACTCCTAACAAAAATAAAAAGGAAACTATGTACAAGGGCTCCTCTCAAGTTCCATCCCAACACATGATTCTCACCATGGATTCAGGAATCTCAAGGGGCCATTACTGCTTACAACCTAGAATGGGTGAAGAACTAAAAACTTACAAAACAAAGAATAAATTAAGTAATCTACTTGCATGCAAAATGAACAAAGAAGTTTGATATCTACTAAACACACTATCTGCAAATTCTCATTACTGGAAACAAAACAAAATAGTACAATAATATGTAACTCTGTGATTTCATGTAGCTTCTCTTTTCTTCAATCTCTACTCTCTCTAGATCTCCAAAAATGAATGCTCTAGATGTTATTAGTAACCATCCTCTCATAGGAAACAACCCTAACGGTCCACTCATTTGCAAGAATCTCTTCAGAAACTGTTACACTAACCATACTGTCCATAAAAGACAAGATCTGCTTTTCACAGGCCGTTACGACTGCATATTGCCTAGCAACAGTAAAGCAAGCCAAGCACCAGTCAAAATCAGTGTTTGTCGAGAAGAAGTGTTAGCCGAGCTGTAGTGTTAGCCGAGATGCAATGTTATCCAAGCTGAAGTGTTAGCCAAGCTATAGTGTTATCCAAGATGAAGTGTTAGTCGAGCTGAAGTGTTAGCCGAGCTACTAGGAAAAGTATGCCGAGCTACTAGGCAATGTATGCCAAGCGGCAGTGTTAGCCGAGCTGCAATGTTAGCTGAGCTAAAGTGTTAGCCGAGCTACAATGTTAGCCAAGCTGAAGTGTTAGCTGAGCTGAAGTGTTAGCCGAGCTACTAGGAAAAGTATGCCGAGCTACTTGGCACCAGTGTAGGCTGAGTGCTAGTGATACCAAGAAGCTTATCTGAGGTTCCCAATGCCTTGGTTGGATTTCCAGAGGCTCAAAAACTACCTCACACACACACAACTAAAGGAAACCAACTAAGAAACCTATCTAGACATGGATTGACCTAGTCATATCCATCTTAGGGAAAACAAACAAATTACCTTCTAAGGTCCACACACACTCTCCTGACTTGGCTAGAGTCAGTACATGCCAGAAATAAGGAGCTAGGGGTTTGAGCTAGGTGTGCTCCTGCACCAGCTAACATCTTCAAGATGTCTTCCTCTGCATTGGGTTGTCTCAATATCTTCCAATCTTTCATCCATCTATCTTAACATATTAGCTAGACCTGGATTTGCATTTCCTCTCCCACAAACTATCTTGAAACCCTTAGCAATTGTAGGTCATATCACAATCTGCTACCCCACAAAAATATCACCCACTAGGGTTAGGGATTACAAGAAGGAACCTAGATCTAACCTTCACTTTGATACCACCTGACACAAGGAGGGTAAGGAAAACAGGGGCCCAAGGCACTCCCATCTATCCAAACCACTTGAAGAACAACACGGAAGCAATTACACAACAAGGAGAGAAGAAACAACATATGCTTTACATTAATTCATCAAACTCATTACATGTCGGGTTGTGAGGCATTCCCGATTTCAGCCATATACATTCAGATGTTTTATAGAATGATCTTATTACATGCAAGGTCACAGACCTGCCATCCAAATATGCTAAGCCTTAATCTCTATCTCCAACTGATACCCCAAAAACTACTTTCCTAATCTAAGAACATAAACCAAATATATACAAGAGTCCCCCAAAGAGGTCGGAGCTCAGATCCTAAAGAAAGACCCAGATTTAGGTCCACACATATCCCAATGAGATATCCCACATTAATTATGCTATGACGATTAAATGCAGAAGTCGGCCAGAAGATCCAACATCAAAATAAACAACTCAGTAAGAAGATGACTGAGCAACAAGAACAACTCGGTAAGAAGGAAACTGAGCAACAAAAACAACTCGGTGAAAGAACCCACTGAGCAGCCAATATCCACTGAGACCCATTGGTAAAAAAACAAAGAACAAGTAACCAAGAAACAGCAGTTACCAAGCACTTTATCAAGCAGCCTCCAAACAAGCTAAAGAACAAAAGAAAATATATTTTTGGTTGATCAGGATTGCCAAAGAACCCAAGATGCTCCTGCATCAAATCAACTATTCTTTTATGTTTTTCCAAGTAGGTTTTCCATTTTTCCATGTAACATAATCCTAAAATTCATATCCCACAAGATTATTGCAACAATCTATAATGCTATTATCATGGATGATAGAGGAGAAAGAGATTTTACCCCTCTACGCATCTTTGTAGAACAAAGTGTCTCTACCATTTCCCATAATCTTACCCTCACCTCTCCTAAGAACCTCCCTACATTTAAGAATATTATTTCATATGAGTGAGCCATAAGGAAGACCTTCCATGTGAAGAAAAGCATAAGTATTATCCCCATTTAGGTAATTTTCCCTCAAGATGGTCACCTAATATTTAGAACCCTAGAGAAATTGTCATCCAATCTTGGAAAGAAGGGCTTTGTTAAATATTTTGAGTCTCCTTATTCCCAATCCCCCTTTACTCTTTTGGGTAAAAACTTTTTCCCAGCTGACTAAAGAGATTATGGCCTTATCTTTTGCTCCTTCCCAATGAAATTTTCTTTGTAATTATTTTGTTTTATCAACCACATAGGATAGGATTTTGAATAGGGAAAGGTAGTACAATGGGATATTTTGAAGGGAAGCCTTGAGGAGATGGACTTTTCCTACTTGACTAAGCATTTTTCCTTTCCACCAAGTAAGTTTTTATTGGAATATTTCAATAATTTTGTTCCAGAAAGTATTATTAGGAGCTTTGGATATTAAGGGGAGACCAAGATAAGAGGTTTTAAGATTGGAAATTTGACAACATATAATATCCAAAAAAAATTGAACCACTCTTTATTTTTCATTAAAGAAATAGATCTTACTCTTATTAAGTTTACATATTGGCCTAATGCAGTAACATAATCATTAATAATAGTCTTCTAGTATTCGGCCTCAACCACTGAGGTGACACCAAAGAACATAGTATCATCGGAGCAATTTTGGTAAGTCTTAGGATGCAAATAAGAAACAATGTTAACTCCTATAATGTGTCCTTGATCAAGCATTTTTTTATCATTCCTTCTCAAAACTTCCACAGCTAAAAAAAATAGATAAGGTGAGAGATGATCACCTTATCTAATGCCTCTCCCACATGAGAACCCCTTAGTAGAGCCATTAACCAGAACAAATCAAGAGGGGGTGGTATAACAAACCTCTAAAATCTCCAAAAATCTTCCTTTGAAACCAAATTGTAAGCATATCTATCAAAATAGGTCATGAGACTCTATCATATGCTTTGGATATATATACCTTAAGCACAATTTCCAACTTCTTACTAATTTACATTGAATGAAAATATTCATGAGTGGTGAATAGAATTTTATGTCTCCTCTGAACAAAACCTTTTTTATTTAAAGAAACCATCTTATCTAAGACATCTTTAAGCCTACATACCAACAATTTGGATAGGAATTTATATATAGTGTTACAGGACTAATTGGGTGGAAGTCCTACATGGAGGTGGCATATTCCTTCTTGGGAATCAAAGCTATGAAAGTAGCATTCACCTGACTAAGAATTCTACCATATCTAAAGAATTATCTTGTCATATTAAGGATGTCATCTGCAACCAAATACAATGATCTATGGGGAAAGCGAAAGGGAATCCATCTAGGCCAAGGGTTTTAAAGTCACCAAAGTATAAGACAACATTTATAACCTCCTCCAAGGTGATAGGATTTAAGAATTTCTTTCAAGTTAGAATTTGTTATTAAACTAGGAATAATATCCAATAATTCATTCATCTTGTCTCTGTCAAATTTAATTTGTTGTTGATGATGAGAGGATAAATAAATATACTCCTCAGCAATATCATCTTCCTTCATAAGAATAGAGACATCATTTTTAATTAGTTCTCTAATCCTATTATTGATCTATGTTTCATGGTAGATGTTTTCTTGTTGCATTGTTTTAGCCATTAGACCTTGGATTTTTTCTTCCAAAAAATTTATTCTTCCTCGGTGAGTTTAATCAATTGAGTTCACAAATCCATTTCCTTAGAATAGATATCATCATCCATGTGTCTGTGTGCCATTTTATCCTAAACATCTTTAATATCTAGAGGAAGGGACTTCTTCTTTTGGAAAATATTCCCAAAAGAAATTTTGTTCCAACCTTTCACCATATCTTTCACTTTTTTCAATTTTTATCTGAAAGTGTCAACATAGGAGTACCATTGATAGGATTTTTCCACCAATATTCAACTGACTTCTTAAAGTCTAGATGGTAGGACCACATAATTTCATATCTAAATGGAAAAGATCATTTTATCAACTTATCCTCTCTTGTAAGGAGAATATCATTATGGTCAAATCCAATCCTAGGGAAATAACGTATGGATAAGGCTGGGTGAATGTTCTAATTGCTTATTATCAAGAATCTATCAATTTTATCCTAAATCAGGTGTTGTCCTTGTCTTCTATTACACAAATTAAACTTTTACCCCCTTAGATATATATCTATCAGGCTTATCACAAACAAGTCAACTAAATATATCATGTTATCAAAGAAATATTCTTGACCCCCAAGTTTCTCTGATGGGTAAAGGGGGGAGTTGAAGTCACCTCCAATCATCTAGTAATCCAAATTTTGATTCTAAATACAATCTACAAAATCATTCCATAGTTCATCCCTACCAGTCCTTGTGTTAGCGAGATAAACATTTTATAAGTTCCATTTTTTGGCTGAAATAATATCTTCCATTTCCACTATTACGTTATCCTTATTGTTAGTCACCAAAGTCCCTTTGAGCTTCACAAGGTTCCAAAGAGTATCCAATCCATCTATAATCCTAAAAAGTTAGCACACATAATTGGATTATTTATTAGGACCTATTAGACCCCATTTTGGTGATTTCAAGGTATGAATGCATGTTATGCTTGATCCTAGCATTTTTTTATTCTTCCCCCCACATATTTTCACCTATCCCGAAACCCTATCCAAATTTTGGCTCATTCTCCAGAGTACAGAACGCTAATTCATTCTATCCCTGGGACATAATGGTTTGGCATTCTAACCCTGAGGATTGTGGCCCAAATTTGGGTTGGGGGCCTATGTCGGGGTGTTAGCAGGAAATTTGATCTTGTGGTTGTCCTGGATTATTTTTAAATCTTTAAATGGTGGATTGAGTATAAAACTCCTATCTCTCCTCATTTTGGTATACCATTATCAAGTGTAAACATTTATGATCAATTTTTCAAGCAATTAAGAGCAACTGAACAATTGGATTCAAGATTTGAAGGCAAGCATCTAAGATCAAGTTTCTCCAAGTCTCAAATTCTTCAAGATCATTTTAGTCAAAGGAAATTTTCGCCAATTGAATAAATTTTTTCTCCCATGATGGCCAAGTAGAGGAATTCTCAATTAAGAAAGAAGATCCTTCCTTTCATGTACGTTCTCTCTCCTTCATAGCAAGTGATTATCAAGCATATCTAAATTCAAGAAATAGGAGTGGTATTCATAGATCTATGAATTTTTTGGGTCATCCTTGATTCTAATTTACTTTCCAAGTTCAACTCCTTGATTTCAAGTACATTCAAGCATCTTCATGGGTATGAGCAATTTCTACATTTGTCCATGAGGGTTTATGCAAGGTGAATCAAACATTTACCTTTTTACATACTTTCCTTTATTAAATTTCATTTCATTTTCAAGGTTGATTCCTAAACCAAGGTTTGACCAAGTCAATCCCCTTTATACAACCTTTTCCCCATTTTTTTGTGTGGAGGAATAGGTTACAATGTTGTCAGACAAAATCTAGAAGGTTCATAAACTACAGAAATATCTCCAAAAAATTGAGTCAAAAACACTAGGTACAGATTTCAAAACCATTATGTACCCGAGTATAGGTTACAAAACTATCCTATACCCTACATTTTTCTCCCAAATTTCATCCACAAGTCATATATGCATTTTGGTTTCTGCTTCTGCATATTTTAGCTTTCTGTCATTATGTGTCAATATGTTATTTCTAGTTTTTCAGTAACTTGTTTAAATTATCATTTACTTTAGACTTTCCCATCATTTCCATTTTCATTATTACATATTTGGTGAAGGATAATTATCCAATTCATAGCTTGAGTCTCTTGTTCAGCCTAGTGGGGCATCTTCCTTCCAAATGTGCAGTTATGAAAAGGGAGGTGTGAATTTACCTACTTACCCCATCTCTCTATTTCTCTTCCTTTACATTTTGGTGAACCCTACCCCTCCTACATAATTCTTATTTTGGTAGTTATATCCCCTTCTAATATCTAGATCTACTTTGAATTATTTACATTATGTCTTTGTATTCGATGGTTAGATGTGCTTTTCATTAAATTTTCTATTTGGCTTCGTTGAATTGCATATCTCTTTCAAATTTTATATTTTCATTAGATCTATCTCTCTTTTAATTATCTTGTACATGATTTTTATTACCTTGATTCCCACCTATAGTATTTTGGTTAGGATAATTCATATACTTATGGATTCCTTTGATCTTGAGTCCTCTATTATTCCTAGGAATTTTGAAAACACCAACATGTCTACTAATGACATCCCTTCTATTATTGATAACAACTCTTCCCATTCTTATCATGATGATGATGACACTTTAAGAGTACCTCCTATGAAAGTTTAAAAACTTTCCCATGGCTTTGAAAAAATTTCACAATGGTTAGGACAAATAAATTCTAATTCCAAGGTCATCTTCGTTGTAGAGGGTTTGAGGAAGATAATTCATAATGATGAACATGGTGTCAATATCTTTCGTAGTATCTCTCATCTCATTGATAACAATGTCAAGTGTATTAGACATTATTATCAAGAGATAGAATACATTCTACCTAACACTAGTATTAAGACCTCCATGCCTATTTCTACCTCCATTCCTAGTGTGTCCACTTGCTCCACCTATTATACTTACTTCCATTCAAAACCTCAATCCTACACATGTTATCATTCCTAATCCTATTGTCTCTACCATTCCTTCAAGTGTTCAATGTGTCTCTTTACCTTCATCCATGCCCACTTACAATAGTTTTCCTTTTTTTATTCTACCATTCTTTTCATTTCCCATAATGGTCCAAATATTTTACATATATCTCCTATCACTCTTTCTACTAATTCTACCATTAATAACTTGGCTCAAACTGTCTTCTTTACAATGACAAATTGCTTCCATGACTCAATCCAAGTTTAACATTGCTACTTTTGGTGTTGCTAGTCCTTTGTCCTTAGCATGTGTCCTTATCCCTCAATACATGGAAAATCCCCACCTAGAGACTTGCAATAGTAAAGGTAATCCTTTGAAGCATGTCAAAACTTTTCAAACATTGTGTATTTATTTCTCTTATGATCATAGGTTCATGGCTAAATTTTTTACTAGAACCTTGTGAGATAAATCCTTGCATTGGTATTGTGCGTTTCCTCCTTAGTATATTGACTCTTTTCAAAATCTTGCTAATCCTTTCATCCAAAAAATTTAAAACAATATTGGTCCTAAGATTTATTTGACCTATTTGATGCATTGTAAACAAGGTGTTAAAGATAAGGTGACTAATTTTATTTGTATATTTAGGCATTTTCATGGTCATATTTCTTATCCTATTACTGATATTGATGTTTAATGTATTTTAATTTCTAATTTACAAAAGCACATTAGAGATAAGATTTTTCTTTCTGAATTTTCCTCTTTTACTCAATTGTGTGTAGTGCTTCATAATTATCAGCTCCAAGTGAGTCATTTTGAGAGCTCCACTCCAATGGCTCTGGTTGATAAGAGTGATGTCGCATCTCAATCCTATAACAAATTTTAGAAACCCAAGAACTTCATCAAGATAAATAATTCATCCTAAAATGTTGATGAGTGGGTGGCAGTAGCATCTAAAGGTGTGGCTCCTTTGTCATCTATTTTTAGACCTTTTAATTTTACACGGCTTTCTAAATATTTTCATAATGTGATGTTGAAGTTGATTAATGCTAAAGTGTTAACTCTTTCTCCTATCAAACCGATTGATACATCCAAACCTCTGCCCAAATCTTTTAATCACAAAGATTTGTGTCAATACCATCATCAACCTATCCATGATACTGAAAAAGTGTTTCCATTTGAAATATATTATTCAAGACCTCATTGAATCTAATACTATATCTATTGAAGGTGTTAATAATCAAGGAAACAAATATATAGTATCTCCCAACCAAAACTTGCAAATCTATACCAATCCTTTACCTTCTCATTCAACCAATATTATAGATCCCATCCAGTCTTTACCTTCTCCATCCACTCATGTTTTTTCCTATGACGACATATGTACTAAATCCAAAAATGTTGTCAATCGTATTGATCAATCTGAAGCTAAACCCAAACTTGAACCTGAGATTTGCATTACCTTCAATCCTAGTGAGACAATTAAATCACCTAGTCCTCTTTATCTTGTTGCAAAGGTTAATGATCTATTTTCTTGTGGTGTCCTTATTGACCCTACTTTCATGGTGAATGTGATAATTGAAGAACATATTTACACTAGACAATTGCAACATGATTTTTATGACAAATCTTATGTGATGATCCAAACTTGCAATGGTTTCACTAATCCTACCCATGTTTCTATCACTTTTCTCATAGTTATCATAGAAGTTGGTGGTAAAATTCTAGATGTCACCTATTTTGTCATCCTGGCTTTCATTCAGTTTCAAGTTAGACTCGGTCTTCCTTGGCTTAACTCCATGATATTTGTAGTCTCACCTATCCATAAGTCTTTAACAGCCTTCAGTAGCTTAAGATTCCTTTAACCTTGACTTATTTTGGCCTTCTATACCTCATCCAACTCAATCCCGCACAAACATTCTATTTCGATCATATCATAAATTTATAAAATACAAAATATTTGTGAGCTTAGCAATCCTAAGGATGCTCTATCTCCTTGTCTTGGGCCTGGACTTCTTTCTACACCTACTACACCTCTTATGTATGATTATGTTCCACCTCTTATATCTTATAAATGTTCCATTGATGTTATCTATCAACCTAGTGTAGTTCATTATGTTCTTCATGTTGATTAACTGATGAATATATGATGGAGATGATGAAGACCGGGTGATACTGAGTATCATGATTGTAGAAATGGTTAGATCAATTGTTATTTTGTCATTGATGTCAAGCAATTAATTAATTGATTGTTATTATGTTACCATATCTTAAGAGGAGAAGTTAAATGGCTAACAAATACATATCAAAAAATGATGAGTAATGATGATATAGTTATTTTCTACTATATATTTGATGTTATCAAATCAGTACAATTGATTGATCAAGTTAGAAACTACAAAGAATTAAAGTTATGACTGAAAGAGTTATTTTACCGAGCTAGACAGAGTCAGTCGATAGAATGTTATGTGATTCAGTCACAAGTTACCGAACACCAATTGAAAGTCAAGCACCAAGAACCGAAGATGAGTTAGACACCCAGCAGTGAATGAAGTCAGTTACCGAGTTGCAAAGCAAGTTTTACCGAGTACAGGAAATTGATTGTAAATGATGATAAGATCAAATTTAATATGAAGCAATGATGAGTTGGATGAGGAAATGAATTGAATGATGTTTGTTATAAGATCTACGAATGAGAAAATTCAATGAGAAGATCTAAGGCGAAGATCAAGCGGTTAAACTGAATTGTGAAGAGTTTCAAGAAAAGTACAAGTTCCAAGGTAAAAGTGAAATGGTTTACCGAGTTGTGAAATATGAAGAAGATGATCAAACAACTAAGAACAAATGAAGGAAAATCAAATTAAGGAGATTAAGAGGAAAAAGTATGTCTATATAAAGAATGAGAAATTAACAGAACAGAGAGGCTGGAAAATTGAACAAAGAAGAACAAGAAGTTGAAGAACAACATTTACCGAGCAGAACAGAGAAATAGAGATTGAATAATCTACAGTCTAAGAAAGAGATCAATAGAGTATGTGATGCAAGTATTCAATTGAGCATAAAGGATTTGACACAAGCAAAGGTAGTTGCTATATTTACATATCAAAGTTTATTGTTGCTTATTAATATTTGTAACAGAGAAATTTCTTAATCGAGTGGATTTAACAGTCCTATTTGTAAAACCTAGACTTAGGTGACATTCCAAAAGAGTGTTTAAAGACCTCTAACAAGGCCACTCCCAACAGGGTGAAGATCTTAACAGATCTGAGGTAAATCCCCTAACAGGGTCACATTTAGCAAATGTGTTTGTAATATTTAACAGGATAAGTTCTTAACTGAGCATACTTTAGAAGGGTATATTTTTATTGTGGGTTACAATTCCCACAGAGGATTTTCCTAAATTGGGTTTCCTCGTTAAATATGGTGCCAATCGAGTTAAATATGGTGTCAACCGAGTTAAATATGGTGTCAACCGAGTTAAATATGATGTAAACATAGTTAAATCTAGAGTTATATGAGTTTATCTGATGTTGCTAAGTATGAATGATTGATTTATATATATGAGATGTATTTTTGTTTAATTTATTGAGTTATTTAGTGAATTTGTTGTATATTGTATTCAGTATTACCGAGTGAATCAGTGAGTTTAGTTTTAAGTGTTTAAGTTTTTATTTTTCTGATTGACCCCCCTCTCAGTGGACCATCACTTCCTCCTAAAGAAGAAAAGGCTCTGATGTTGATTGATCCCAAACTAAACCAAATCTTCAGCAAAACTAAACATAATCGTTGTGCTCATGATCACTACCATAAATATTGTGCTAGAGCCTATGAGCATGCTTCCTAAAATATTTCCTCTCCTAAAACACCTTGATATGATTTAATTCCCTTTGATCAACCTATGCATATCCCAAAGAATGAATTTAATTTGAAAAATATGGAATTGAACAAACATAAAAATTATATTTGTATCTTGGATTCTATTACAATGAATTTGGATGAATAAGATACTCTTGATGATGATATTATTGATGTTCCTGATACAAATGTTGATGATATTCATGCTACTGATTTTGATGACATCTATGAGCTTATTAATGTTTTTTATTAAGGTAAATACAGGTTTTGAAGGGACCTCGAAACCCTATACAAGGTCACAAAAGATTTTCAAAGAGGCACTCTAAAATGAAACGAATCAAGACCATAGCGAGGGTTTTACAATAGGCTCCCTCAACCTGGACAAAAATAAAGGTACCAGAAAAGGAAATCTAGCACCCCAACAAGAGAAAATGTTGCAAGAAGAATAACACAATTAAGTCCAGCAGCCCTTTAGCTTCCAGCAGGCAGCAAAAACAACTGCCAGCAAAGGAAAGCCCAAAAAAATTATTTCTTCCCCTTCTAGGAACAAAGAGACATATCAAACGAGGGCAGATGTTTTGATTTTTTTTTCCTTTAACAGAAGTCCACCCATCTTCCACTTTCTTGGCCAGTTCCTGCCTAAAAATTGAATCAAGTATCGGGACACCCAAAAACTAAGAAGTCAAGAGATTGTCCCAGAATAGGGCCAGGAGAATCCAAGGAGGCAACATCGGGAGGTGATTCAGTAGCAAACTTTCCAGGAGAAACCAACGAAGCATTGCCAATAAGAGGAATAGAAGCCTCACTACCAGCAGAGCCCCAAACAACTGATTCAATACAAGGAGGCATCCCAGGGAAGGGGACTCCCGGGGAAGTGCCAGAAGTGGTCCCAAGAGGCATATTGGCATCAGCATTCTCTTGAGAAGAAGATACAACCTCAGAAAAATTTATGATCGATGAATCCTTAACAACAGAATAATGTTGGGAGGAGGCCCCCTTCCACCAAGAGGCGGGTTTTTTAACCTTTTCCAACCCACACTGGTCCACTAAGTGACCAGTTTTAAAGCATCTCCTGCATCTAAAGGGGAGACTTTCATAATCCAAAGATTGGAACCATGACCCTTTAGAATGCTCCAGCATTATCTTTTCTAGAAGACCCTTGGAAGTGTCCAAATCAACCAAAATCCTAGCATAAGTTGAGTGAAGAATATCATCTGATTCCTCATCAACCATCAGGAAGTCCCCAAGAGCCCCACCCACAGCCTCAAGAAGAGATTTAACCCAAAAATGAAGTGGGAGGTGGGGAAGCCTCACCCAAGTAGGAACATTTGAGAAAGACTCAGAAGAGTCATCAAAGTCGGGATGCCAAGTCTTCATCATGAGCATGCACTGGGCATCTCAACTAAAAAAATGATCACATAGAATCAGATTCCTATCTGCAACCATCTCAAACTTGGCAATGAAAAAACCCCTTGCCATATGGAAAATATGAACAGTTTCAGAAATGATTGGTTCCCAATGGTGAGAGATCCAAGCATGAAAATCAGAAAGACTTGGCCAGAGGCCCTTACAACTGCATATAAGACCATGTTCCTCAAAAAGTGAAGACGCAACATTAATGTCTTTCACAACCTCTTCATCCAAAGAGAGGATTAGAGGGTTAGAGACACAGAAAGGGGCAGTACCCCTATCTCCAGAAGCTGAAGACTGCTTAGAGGCAACAGATTTTCGCTCAGAGGAGCCCCCAGAAGCAGGATGATCCACAGCAAACACCAAAGGAACAAATCGGGGACTAGCATCCCCAGTCATCTTCGAAGAAACCCTAACCCTAACCCAGCCTGGAGAAGGGTGGGGCGGGGCCACAACAGGCGCTGCAAGAGAGCGAGACAAAGAAGCCTCCACCGTGCTTCCAGCAATAGCAGCGGGAACCCTAGGGGTCATTGCGCAGGACCTAGAGACACTAACAGCAGGCGCAGGGAACGCTTCACCCAAGCGCTGGCCGCTGAAAGGATGTCGGCTACCCAATGAAGCGACGACAGCGTCAGGAACCCTAGACGCGTCAGAAAGAAACGTGGTGGACAAACTAATATTTCTCGGTGCCCTAATTTTCATAATGGCTTAAAGTTATTTCTTATTAATGTTAATCATGATTTTCCAGCTAGATTTGCAAAATAATTATATCTTAGTGTCGAACAAAGTGACCCATCTTTACAACATTGTCCTTATTTGGAACTATTTATTGTTCCATCTGTCGTGCTTGATATTTCCCCTCTGGCATGTTTCCCACCTTCCCTAAACTCTACAGACCAAGATGGGGGGAAAGAAACATGCTTGGCCATATCCTCGTGTGCAATGGATTCTTTGTGTTTTCCTATTGTAATGTGCTTCCTCCTTGATGTGCTACTTGTCATATGCTTTGTTTATATTTCTTTAGATAACCCTTATTTCTCTATTAGCGCAAGGTGATAAAGCAATCAATCTGTCATGGCATTCTTCTATTTATATCTCATTTATTTTGTATGTTGTTACATGTTATGTTATACATGTTTGACTTTTCATAAATGTCACTTTTCATTGTTTGATTGGGGATGATGCAAAATAGTAGTTACATATTTTGTTTGGTCTCTGTGATGCCGACCCAAAAAGACTTTTTCTGACTCTTACATGCTCTTCTTCAAGTTCTACTACCTCAAAGGGATAATGACAGTATCATCTTGGTGATCATGTTGACCCATGAGATGGTAGATCCCTTTGTATTCCTTTTTCATGTGTTTCATTTCCCTTGGTTTATCCTTTCTTGGGGGTATCTCATAGTGGAAATGTCTCTTGTGGATGCATGTATGCTTTATTAAAGCTATTTATCCCACTAAGGCATTGCAATCACTTTAATGTGGAGGCATACACTCTGCTCCTTATGTCACATTTTGTACACACACAGACACACATTGATTCAATGCAATCTCTCTTGTAGATGGATAAAGAGAGTATTCTTTCCTTGTGTTCATCTCTTTGTTGGATCCCTTAATGGAGACAATGCTTTTCTTAAGGTCTGATCCTCCTATTCTATATCCCTTAATGGAGACAATCATTTCCTTAAGGAATGATCTTCCTTTCTTTGGTCCCCTTTGAGACAATTATTTCCTTAGGTCTGATCATCTTTTCTGATCCCTTAACAGAGTTAATGCTTTCCTTAAGGATTAATTCCATTTTGATGAGTTGAATAACATAACCAACTTGCTAGACTATCAATGTCATCTTTTGTAGTGCCTTTTCTTTGCATGATCCTTAGTAAGGAAATACCTTGCTAGGATAGTGATCTCTCTCTCTCTCTCTCTCTCTCTCAAGTGATGTCTCTTTTATATTGGGTATAGATATGATGAAGACTTAAGTCACTTGGGGGCTTTATGTTTATTTGTCTCCTTGACCTTGGTAAGTGTTACAAGTAGTGGTTGTCATTTCACCAAAAGATCAACCTATTAATACCCAATACAACCACTAGACTTATAGAATCCATAAGAGGCTATTAAACCATGTCACAAATCATGTGAGGGATGTTGACCCACTGCCAACAATCCCCTTCCCAGCGTCACTCATCATGGTCTGCATGATTCAAACCTGTGACCAAGCTCTAATACCTCTTGTTACAAGTAGTGGTTGTTGTTGCACCAAAAAGTCAACATGTTAATGCCCGATACAACTACTAGACTTATAGAATCCACAAGAGGTTGTTAAACCATGTCATGAATCATGCAAGGGGTCTTGGCCCACTTACAATAGTAAGATCGCTCTTATACAATGATCTACTTTACCATGAGCATGATCTTCTCTCATACTCCCACTAAAGTGGGGGCTAAATGTATCGTCCTAAAAAGTTAGCACCCATAACTAGATACTTTATTAGGACCTATTAGACCTCATTTTGGGGATTTTGAGGTCCAAAATGCTCGTTATGCTTGATCCTAAAAATCCACTATTCTCCCCCCAACATCTTTTCACCTTTCCTGACACCCTGTCCAAATTTTGGCTCATTCTCCGGGGTATAGAATGCTAATTATTTCTATCCCTAGGATAGAATGATAATTTGTTCTGTCCCTGGGATAGAATGGTTTGGAATATTGTGCTCGAGGATTGTGGCCCAAATTTGGCCCAGGGCCCTATGTCAGGGTGTTAGTGGGAAATCTAATCTCGTGGTCGGCCTGGTTTATTTTTGAATCCCAAAATGGTGGATTGAGTATAAAACCCCCTATCTCTCCTCATTTTGGTATCAATTATCAAGTGCAAGTATTTATGATAAAAGTTTAAATAAATCAAGAGCAATTGAGCAAATGGCTTCATGATTTGAAGGCAAACATCCAACATCAAGTTTCTCCCAATCTCCAATTCTTTACGATCGTCTAGGTCAAACCAAATCTTCCCCAATTGAATACATTTTCTCTCCCATGATGGCCAACTAAAGGAATTCTTTATCAAGCAAGAAGATCCTTTCATGAACATTATGATGCATGAGCATCTTGGGATCTAAGCAATCTTGCGTCAACCAAAAACATTTTCTTTCAGTTGTTAGTTTGTTTGCTTTCAATATGGTGTTTTTGGTTGTGATAGATCTGTACTTTTTCTTTTTCGTTGCGGTTGTGGCTATGTGTTCGTGGCTTCGTTTTGGATAATTTTCTATGATTGTACCTCATTTTATTTGATCATGCAAGATTTATTGAAGTTTCTTTATGGGACTGTACTATTCTTCATGTTACCGATCAGTGGTTGGGTTTCCAATCTTTTTCCCGTTCTTCTGGTTGGTTTTTTTGAGAGCGATCATGACAGCTCAATGTTACGTTAGAGGCTGAATTATTTGTTTTATCGCATCTCTTATTATTTACATTGGAGGTTGATCCAGTTGTTTTGGGTCCTAACCTAATTATTGTAACACATTTTCTTATTCTTAGAAAATTGAATCTTTACTAGGTTGATCGATGATTGTAATTGTTATTTAAGCTTATGGACTTGTTCCTATGGGATAAGAGAGATTTTCATAATATTATCTAGCACATCTTGGCTAGGGTTGGTAAGATGTTTTTTTCTAATCATGCATGTATGTATGGCATGTGAGACTGCATGTTGCAGATCAATTGTAATTGATTCATTGATCATAATCGAAGGTTGGTCTCTCAATTTCTCATTATTGGCTTGTTGATCTTGTTTGTTTTGTTGTGTTGTATTGGCTACAAGGATCAGACTAATCTTTTGATTTTTCTCCATCCTTGACTGCATCAGGTATTATTAGAGAAAGGTTTTGCATCCTTAGGGTTTTCTTGTGGGGTGGCGATTGAAAGGATTTGACCTACGAGCACTGTGGATTGTGAAGATGGCTAAGAGAAATGCTAAAGGAGGAGCATGACATGCAGATATAGCTATTTTGTATTTTTTGAGGCAAATATTTGCAAGATTAGAAGCAGTAGAGACAGTCTAGAGGAGAGGAAAACATATAGAAGATGCAAGTGATGAAGAAGGAGATGAACAAAATCAAAATGAAGCAATAGAAGAAGATGAACAAGAAGCACAACCTGAGTTAAATCAAGGAGAGGAAAAATTCATTAGGGCATTGACTAATGATAAACAAAGACCTCATTTCAACCCACCTGATTATCATGGTAACCTAGATGTTGATGAGTTGATAGATTAAATCACAGAGATGGATAAGTATGTCGAGCTTGAAGGGACTAATAAAGAAAGGAAGGGGAAGTATGCTTATACCAAGTTGAAAGGACATGCATCCCTATGGTGGGAACATTTGCAAACAGATCGGAAAAGAAGAGGTAAAGACAAGATCAAATCATGGGATAGGATGGTGACCAAATTAAAAAGAAAAGTTTTTGGTTGAGGACCATCAAGTAAGTTTATTTAGAAAGTTGTAGAAATTGAAGCGGAGATATTTAAGTGTTAAGGGTTATATTGAGGAGTTCTACAAGTTGAAAATCAGATCTAGTCATATAGATGATGAAGTTGAACCAGTTGTCTGCTACCTTAATGTTTTAGGATGTCCATACAAAATGAAGTCAGTCTAGTATAGATTAGGAGTGTGGAAGAGGCTTATAAGTGGTCCTTGAAGGCTAAGGAGAAGCTAAACAAAAGGCATGAGAAAAGACAAAGAGGCAGAGGTGGAAGATTTCAAAGAGGTAGAGGTAGATCTACTATTGATTAGAGTAAACATGAACTTGAAGTTAAGGACACCGATCAGTATAGGAGGAATCATAGGAATTCCTCTCAGACTGCAGGGCAAGGAAGTGGTGAAAGGAGGGAATTCAGTGACACTTTTTTCAAATGTGGTGAAGCAAGGCATAGAACCTTTGAATGAAAACAAGGTAACTCGGTGAAGAAAACATAGGGCAGTAGGAGAACAACATTTGTTGATGAAGAGTCAACCGGTTTAGTAAACAATAATCAAGCAAAGGAAGGTGAAACCTTAATCACTAGGAGGATCCTATATCATGGAGAACAAGAGGAGTATATACATAGGAAGAATTTGTTCGAAACAAGATGTAAGGTACAAAACAAGGTGTGTAATATTGTCATAGACAGTGGCAGTTCTGATAATCTTGCTTTAGAGTTACTTGACAAACTAAAGTTGCGGAGGATGAAGCATCATAAACCATATCAGATTGCAGGGATTCAAGATGAACATAACATACTAGTAAGTGAACAATGCCTAGTTAAATTCAAGATTGGGATGTACTATGATGAAGTTTTGTGTGATATTATGCCTATGGATGTGTGGCATGTCTTGTTGGGTAGACCATGGCAGTATGATAGGAAAGCCATACAAGATGGTAGAAGGAATGTTTATACTATTGTTGCTAATGGGATGAAACAAAATATGTTACCTTTAGAGGAATCTCTTAAGAGTGAAGTGTGTACCAGTGCAAGAATTTGTTTAGTAGATGGCAAGAAGTTTTTGGATGGCATGAAGAATAATAATTTGTGTTTTTCCTTAATACCTAAGGAGTCTAAGAAGAATGTTTTGGTAGAAGAACATCGTAAGGAAATTTCTAGATTGTTGAATGAGTATGTTGACATCATATCTGATAATGTACCTGACAGATTACCGCCGGTAAGAAGTATTAGTCATTGCATGGATTTGATACCAATAGCTAGTTTACCAAACAAAGCAACATATAGGATGACACCAATGGAGAATAAAGAACTCAATAGGCAAGTGCAAGATTTTTTGCAGAGAGGGTTGATCACATAAATTATGAGTCCATGTGCAGTACATGTTGCATTGGAACCTAAGAAAGATGGACAATGGAGGATGTCAATTGTTTCAAGAGCCATTAATCAGATTACGATTAAGCATTAGTTTCCTTTACCTAGAATGGATGATTTGATGGATTGTTTGAGTGGAGCTAAGTATTTCACCAAGATTGACTTGGAGAATGGATATCATCATATTAGAATCAGAGAAGGTGATGAGTGGAAGAATGCATTTAAGATAAATAAAGGATTGTATGAGTGGTTGGTAATGCCTTTTGGACTTTCTAATTCACCTAGTACTTTTATAAGACTGATGAATGAAGTCCTGAAGAGATACTTAGGTAAGTATGTCATTGTTTATTTGGATGATATCTTTATTTTTCAGTAAGAGCAAAGGGGAACACCTAATGCATGTTAGACAAGTATGACAGAGGTTGAGAGAAGAGAAGTTGTTGATAAACATCAATAAGTGAACTTTCATGAAAGAGGAGTTTATATACTTGGGATTTGTAATATCAGTTGAAGGATTGAAGGTGAATCCTGAGAAATTGAAACCCATTGTTGAGTGGCCTACACCTGAGAGTGTTGGAGAAGTAAGATATTGTCGTGGGTTAGCTAGTTTCTAACGGAAGTTCATGGGACACTTTAGTTCATGCAACATATAAAGTGACCAGTGTTACATGCATCACGGACCGATGACAACTCCCGTAGGGATGATGCTCCTGCTGCATATCTGGATGACACTCATGCTGCAAATCTGGCCTCTACAACCCATGTGCCTCCTCCCGCTATTGGTGTAGTCCTCTCTGGCCGCGTGGACCCTTCTCCATTTGTTGCTTCTGCTCTAATCCAATCTTTGGTTAATGATGTGCAACCTTCTCAGCGCTCTGTCCCTTGTACTGACAGTCTTTCTAATGGGGTTTCACCACTTCCCTCTTGCGGTGGGGATCCTAGCGATAGTATCGCCTAGACAGTTGTCCAACGACATAGAAAAAATAATTCTCTACCCTCTCATTTGCCTCCCCACACTGTGGGTGAGCCATCTACCCACTCTTGAGGTGGGTTGCTAACTTTTTTATTAGTGTGTCATTCTTGGACATATTTGTAATAGCCAACACCTTTGTTAATGTGTTGATGATCTCTGTAGATACCTTTGGGTTGTAGTTGTGTAAAGGTTAGCACCCTTGTTATGTTGCTGATTTTAATCAAAAACATATAAATAACCCCAAAAATGTTAACCTATGTAATATATATATATATATATATATATATATATAAACTTATTAGTGATTGTAACCCATTTTTATTCATTATTCTTATCACTCAATTGCAACATAGTTACTCTTAGCCTCTCAAACTAATGGTAAAATTATCATAGTTAACGAATGTTTAAGGACTATCTTTCATTTTTTTTTTGAAAAAATTACCCTAATGTTCTCTATAGTAACATAACACTTACTTTCATGCTACCCAAGATATCCCGTTTGTGGCACTCTATGAGTACCATCCACCATCTATTACTACATTCATGGAATTATGTCGAAGGTTTCATACTATGGAGAATCATATTTAACACCAATAAATCCTATCAAATCTCAAAGGAAACCTATGGCACTAAATGAAATGAAAAAAGTTGAATCACAACAGTGAAAAGCATAAGGAAACCTATGGCACGAAATGAAATGAAAAAATTTGATTCACAACAGTGAAAAGCATAAAAGTGTGGCTTTTTAAGGGGTATAATTTGTTATATCTAAAGAAGAAGAAGAAAAACAGCAGCAAATTGGCATCCAAATAATGTGGTCTTTACAAGGTTGTTCAAAACATTGATAAAATAGCAGAGAATTAGAGTTGCCTCAATAGATATGAATACATCTAATATTTCATGGATCTTGTTTGGAGGTAATTGATGATAAGATTTATATTTATATGACGTTGATTGAACTAAATTAAGAAACAAAGATCATTTTGGAGCTTATTACGCAAAAATTAAGAAGTTGTGGTTGAAGTGGATGTTTTGATTTTTCTATTATCACTTGTAGTTTATGGTAGCATTGGTCATATGATCATTACTTGGACATGTACACTTCTAAGTCTTAAATATATTCCTCCTCGATTTTCAATTAGATGTGCGATCTACTAGCATACACTAGTTCACGTCATCATAATGAATCTCGATCACTTCATTCTCTTTTGAACCCACTCAGTTTTTGCCCTATTCTTTTACCTCTTCTCAAGGGAGACCCTCATTTTCCCAACACATTGATTTGCTACCAATGTGAATCGCTCAAGTATATAATCTTTCACAGAAAAGAATTCTCTAATGAAAGAGAACTGCCGTGATTCTATATTCTTAATACAGGCACAACAAATTTATAGAAAACCTACAAGAAAATAGAAAGCGTTAAGAGTGACGAAATCCAAAACAACCACAAGGGAAACCCTTTTCTTCTGGGACGAGATTCAATGTCCAAAATATATGCCCGTGTATTTAAAGCATAGTAAATACTAGTTGAACAAACTAGGAAAAACTAGCATAAAGTGAAGATCAAAATCATGACCATGTAAACAATATTCATCGGGACTATGTTATAACCTCTTCATGAGCACGTAATAATTGGAACGCAACCATCGTAAAGACAAATAAGCAACGTCTAAATTTCTTGTTTCGTCAATGGAACTTTTGTTAGAATGATTTGTTTTTATATTTCCACAAACATTTTCTTTCTAGAAAATAGAGCGCGAGAACTTAATCTACGATTTTTGTTCTCCGCGAAAAGTGAGATGCTTGAGATGAAATTTGTAGAGGATTTCTCCCACTTGTGCGCAAGTACTGATGATATCATATTCTGAAAATTGGCTCAAGCCAAACATCTTAGAAATACTTAAGGAAATCAATACTTGAGAGAAAAAGGAGCATCCTACCAGTTCGAGGGATTGTTTGCAGGAGCATAAGCTACGGCCTGTAGATCAAGATAATCTAAGAAGCCTGTTTTTTTCTTGAGACAGGTCCAGTTGCTTGAAGCTAGGTTTGCCACTGCTTAACCAATAAATTCAGATTTTTGGCTGTATAGCATATTAAAAATCGCTTCATATTTGAAATCAGAAACAAAGAGAGACCTTAAAAGTTATGTATTTTTTATTTGCAATAGAAAAGATAACATAGAAGGGTGATCTTAAAGTCACAAGCTAAAGGCTCTCTAAATATTGAGTTAGCACTGGTATGAAAAGATATATCATAGCTATATGTAAACTTGGTCATCAAGGACTGCATATGGACATGCAATGAACATTGCTTCAGCGCCCTTCACAATAAAAGCTTTCAATATTTCCATGATGAGTTGACAACAAATTCGGAGCTTAAACAACAAGGCATATAATTTTTTTAAATGTCACCCTCTGGTTAAATTGAAAAATAATTATCCACACATGACTTTTTGAGGAATAAAATGTCTCATGCATAACACCGTATCACATGGCCAAGGTAATATGTTATTTGATGAAATGTATAATATATCCCCCAGAATTTGTAAAGGTGCTTCAATATTCTCTCTTCAAGATTTCTTATTGACTAGATCCAGATGTCGCCTTCAAATATATAGGTAATTTCTATTATAGCATTAATTGCCATCGAGGTGTGCATTGACTCAAACATGGGTGAATGTTTGTGTTGACTCGACTTAGAGTGAACTTTAAATGTTCGCCGATGGTTCATATTAGCTCCAGAAAGTTTTGAAGTCAGTTTGCAAATTACGTGTTGCTCCTGAAAAAATGAATTGTTCATAGTCTACAACGTATGCTTCTGAAAAAGACAAACGTGTTCAGAAGCTATTAAGCACGCCCCTGAAAGATGTGATGAATTACCTCATCGAATGAATACTCTGAAACATTAAAATTATAGTAGAATTAAAAACAAGAAATAGTGTTTATACCCAACCTCATATCAAATTTCCTTCTTCCAAATTTAAATTGTGTCAATTGTTATGAATGGAAAATAATTTCTTCATGCAAACAAAAGGCAGATTTAGCCAGGATATCTGCGGTCACAAACTTACATAGAGCTAAATTGCATTTCCCATGACCTGCCGTAAATTTCAGAATGAGAGGTTTGTTTTCTTTTTTTAATATTTTCTGGTAAGGGTGTTTGTCACAACAAAATGCAGGATTAGATTTTTTATTTTCGTTTTTCAGTAAGTTGCCTGTCAAGAACTTTAAAAAAATGAATGATTCTAAAATTTAAAAGATGAAAATATCTTCTAAGACAGTTGCAAATTAATCAAAAAAGGTGCAAATTCACCATAAAAGAATAGTTAAACAATTCAAATGGTAGTACTATTTCCATATGTTATCTCATAAGGCATGAAAGCCATGAAGTTAACGTACCTAGAAACACCAGCACACATCCTGAACATCGAAAGCTAGAATCTTTACAAACTTGGAAATCATATGATTTCACCAAAATTATCATTACAAATACATAGTTCTTTAAATATGTCTAGAGACTAACAAGCCACTAAATCAATACATTATCGCTATATTGCAAATTAATAAAACGAACCAAAAACCTTTGTGGAGAGACTCACTCAAATGCCATGCTCAACAAAGTAGTGAGCACACTTGGAGGAGACAGCACTGACTGTAGAATTCAATAATCACATTTTTAGTTCTCTTCCAAACCACAGATTTTTAGTACTTCCAAAGCTTGATTTTGTGCTCTGATTGTCATGGAATATCTTCTCCAATTCCTGAAAATATGCATGAATACATCTAGACCCAGCTTCACAAATGGGAAAAGAATCCTGATAAAATTCTTTGGTCAATAGTAAAAAATAATGGAGGCCTACTTAAAATTACAAAGAGCAAAAACACAATGTCTCAATCTCCAACATTTTCAAGCAGTCACTTATCAAAGTGGTATTCCATCGAACTTTGAGGTTTCATTACAAGCTATAACTAAGCCTTCAACATTTCCCGGCAAAAGAAACTTTCCCCATCTGCAACCAGTAGATACCCGCTCACGAGGAGGAACTATCATCAGAACATTCTCATGACGCTGAACCATACCCATGACAGTCACTTCACTTCCCTCCTTGATGTACCTGAAGTGATGCATAAAGAATCAGTATTTACGGCAGTATTCAGCCCACTTAAACTCACCCAGAATAGGGGATCATTTTTTTATATTATCCTCTAGTACAAAAGAAAAAGAACATTATTATTCCATAAACTCGCCTCCTATAATCGATTACACAGACTAAATAAAAAAATAAATTAATCTGGAAATTGAATATAATATGGTCACAGAATATTCTCACCCCTCCTTCAGTCGCATTTCACGATCATCACTTGAAAGATTTCTTTCACCCAGCCAACGGACAAAATCACTGGGTAGATCTTTATTCCTTGGACCGATATCAACAACTGAGCTTTCTTCAACACAGGGAGTGACCCGTGCACTATAACCAGCCTTAACCAAAGCTCTCAGACCAGATTGAAAATCTGAAATGTAGAATTCTGCTACATGCCTCTGAGAAAGAAATATTAAAGGACATGTGACACCAGGGAATAAAATAAATTATAATCAATCTACACTCAGCACATGCAAGTTTCAATAAATACACCATAAATCCTGTTACAGTAAAAAGGCTGCAAGATTGAAAAGCTAAGGAAGAACCATAACAGAGCTTCAAACTCGTTGAAAAATTTGATTTTATTAGAATCTCTGAAACCTGAAAAGTTGCAAGCCACAACCTTCATTTTTAGTTACTATAATTAGCAAACTTGGATTTCCTTTGCGTACTTGAAACCATACACATAGCTTAACTAGGCAAGTGAGCTTGTTAGGATGTGTTTTAATCTTTGAGTCTGCTTGAAGGACACATTTCAGGTATTTTTGTATCTAAAGGAGCATATGAAATTTGTCTAGTCATACTAATATATCTGTTTGTCCAAATGAAAATATTTGGCTGAAGTTGGAGAGCCTGTAGTTCAGTTGCTTGATTATTTTTAATCTGCGAGTCTGCTTGGTTAGTTGTAGTCCTTTGCGTACTTGAAACCATACACATAGCTTAACTAGGCAAGTGAGCTTGCTAGGATGTGTTTTAACTTTGAGTCTGCTTGAAGGACGCATTTCAGGTATTTTTGCATCAAAAGGAGTATATGAAATTTGTCTAGTCATACTAATATATCTGTTTGTCCAAAAGAAAATATTTGGCTGAAGTTGGAGAGCCTGTAGTTCAGTTGCTTGGTTATTTTGGGGGTGAACCAGATTTATTTGTTGGCTGTTAACTAGATTAGAATGTATTTTGCATCCACTCCCAAGCACTTAACCTTGTCCATGCAACCGGATCAAACACCTTACAAGGTAGGTTTGCAACCACAAATATAGCCTAAAAAGGATGGCACAGTAAAGCTAGATCCACTGCTCCTGGACAATGTCAGAGTTATTTGTGGTAGGCAGCAAAAACAATAATGTGTATCTTCTGATATGTCTGAAAGTGAATAACCGCAGTAACCTTGTTTTTGAACCTAACAAAACACTTCTTGGCTATGCTTCGTCCAATTCAGAAATGTTGCTCTCTCATACACCACTATCAAGCCCACATAGCCTATATTTTAGAGTGCAATTGTTTGTATTGAGAGATACCATTCATTTATTTGACTACTGGTTTTAGACTTTAGTCCTTTGTATCCAGATGCACACACCAATATATCTTTCAACTATTGGATGCAGTCATGGTACAAAGTGACGAATCTAGCCAAACTATACCAAGAAATATAGCTTAGTTCTTACCATATCCCCTCCCAAGGATTTTTGAGATTCATTGTTGGTTAAGAAAAGGTCACAGCAAAAGACGATGAAGATAAAAATTTCTTACAAAACTGGATGAATTCTAGTAAAGGTTTCAGGAATATAAACCAAAAAACATGACACCCTCTCCCCATTCCAATCCAGCAAGAGGACAAAACAAATTACTAAAAAAATTGTCACGAGTACAATTCCAAAGTTTTGTGTTTATGCGGACTACTTTAAATTGGTGTTGCTATGTACTGTCTACTTTTGCAGTGTAAAGATAAATTGCAACATAACTTTCAGGCAATGCCTCTTCACATGTAATACTGCATATAGTAATGTCAAAAGTTAAAACCTTACTAGAGCGTGCATGGTTTTCAGAATAATTCTAAGATACTTTATTAAGGCAGTTACAGTTTACTCTACAGCTTATATGACTAGACAACACTTGGTCAGTTGACTAACAAGCTTATTTCACCTGTGTATAATGTTTCAAGACATACAAGGTAGGAAAGAAGTTCACCTTTAATCCTACGCCTCTAGAATATGTGGGGTAAAAGTTTTTATATCATATAGAATATTTATTCCAGCAGAAAATCAAGCTACAAGTCAAATCAACTATAGTTTTACCTCTAGGTACCTCAAACCCCATGTAAAGAGGTGGTGCCCCACCCTGGCAGGCTTTGATTTCCATCCTCTATACTCATAAAGGCCTGTCGATGTGTAAATACAGCGATTAACTCTCTGATATGATGTCTCTAAAGGTACACTTCCACAAGTGACAACCTGCAAAGCAGTAAGAATAATCATAAAACCAAAAGATAAGATAAATTTGACTCAAATAAAAAAGGGTCAGAAAGGCTTCTTCAATGTAACTTTGACACTAATACATTCTCAGGCCTGCACAAATCATTAACAGCACAGGCACAGTTCAAGATTGATGACATAAAACTTTAAAAGACAAGGATCGTAAACAAAATCAGATTGTTTGTTAGAACATAACAAAGAGAGAATATAGATTGAAAAAAGCAAGTTTCATAGCATCTATTTTGGTAGGAAAGAAGTGATCATCTTAATATAAAAATGCAATGATTAATGCTCTCAAGTGTCCAATATGCAATCACAAGCTGTAGAAGGTATACAATTTAGAAAGCAGACCAATACAGGATAAGTAAGACAATCACCATAAAACAAAATGTAAAGCACATTATCACAAGTTTTGACTATAAAAATTTAATGAACTGTAGGCTTCATGAGCAGGCTTGTTTGGACCTACAAAGAGATGTAAAAAATGAAATAATTAAATTAACAAACCTTTGAAACATAATAAGCAGGCAATTAAAGATTTTAGACTTTCATAGTCAAACTTAATATCATGTATCTGGAGAACACTGTAATGTTTTTAATTTGCCATTTCAAGCTTTTTCAAGACCCCTCCTCAAGAAAATTAAAAGATCTAATAAGCAGACAGTTTAATCTAAACCAAAGTAATGTTAAAATGAAACAAATGCATAGCAGAATCAGTGATGCATGGCTGACACAAATGAAGGCTAGTCATATATACCAATAGCTTGATGTGTGCTTCTTAGATATCATTTTCCAGTGCAAATCTCTTTCTAAATGACATGACAGTAGAGCTCCAAAATCATTTTGGAAATATCTGTCCAAATCCACCTAGAATAAATATATTTTTGCCTAGTACAAATACAATTCTTTCCAGTTCGATATAAGATCAAAGTAAGACAAACACCATTTCTCAACATTCATTGGAAACTCACATGATTAAAAATACAGGCGAAAAGCTTGTAGAAAGAACATTTCTATCACTTAACCTCTTTCTCCTCTCCCTTTGTTTTGTATGATTATTTATTAAATTTTGCATACAAAGCCCTTGCTAGCTAAAGCATTCACCTATGACATTGGATAGAAACCCAAAGATGCTGCACTGGGAATTTATCCATCCACGATATGAACAATGATGATCGAATAGAACCCTGTCCAGGCAATTTTAGAAAAGGATGGCCATGAAATTTTGGAACATGTGGAATTTCTTTTGGCTTGCAGAGCTTTGTAAGATAGCTCATATCAGAGTCACGACAACAGAGTAGCTCAAACTAAGTAGTTTGCAGAAGAAGTGCTGCTAGGTTATGACTGTCAAAGAAACAGAGGATCAAAGTTGTGTAATATACAAGAAAATTATATTATACTGGACATCATAAAAAGGAACTGAAAAGCAAAGTTGTATGGACATGGATATGGGTACAAATACGGATATGGTATCAGATACGGATACGGCCATTTTTTAAGACCCCCAATATGGATACGGCTGGGTACGACATTCATAAAAAACACATACCCATATATTTAACACAATTTTCTAAGTTATTAGAGGATATTTTTATTACTTCAAATTTCAAAATGACACATAATTGCTACATAAATAATTATAGGTTGATTTAACAATTTGCAATATGCAAATATAGTAGGGAGTTGCATTGAAAGATAACCAAAAAAAATGGGTCACTGAAATAGAAAAACATTTCATTAGTCTTTCTCATTTGGTGTAGGTTTTGTTTATATGATTTTTTTTAATTTGCATGAAAAAAGTTTTATAAATTAAATTAAGCAAGATTTACATCAAATTAAAAAAAATCAAATCACGTGGTATCCGGCACGGTTGGAAAATCAAAGCTTTTTGGGCATGTGTGGGTACAACATCCAATGTGTCTCCGGGCTGTATCAGATCCATATCTGTTTCAGATACAGGGATACATGCACCCAGGAAGGGACAAAGGAGTTTCCGGCTACTATACTGAAAAGTAATAGAAACCCAAATCACAATATATTGAAAATGTTTTTACAAACTTCAAAAAGTAGAACCACTCTCAGAATAGGAGATATTGCCTTCAAAGAAATATAATGTGTAAGCGGAAATGGTTTAAGTAGTCTGTCATCAATCCTTATCATACACAGCAAGAAGGACAAAAGAAAACATATGCCAAGTTAATAAAGATAACAAAATTGAAATGCAGATGAGACTGTTCTACATTTGAAGTTGAGATTCTGTCTTCACCAAATAAAAGATAAATGTGTAAATGCAATCACAATGTGAAATGCAAAAGCAACCATCAACCTGCTAAAAAGCATATACACAAGGTAGTTCCGGAAACAGTAACCAATAAAATAAGAGTTTTCGGCATTGAAACTATGCATTGGTTACCCAGGATGGAATGGGAAAAACAGTAAAGGTAGTGTACACTATAGCTTATATGGTCATGATTCCCTTCATGTCTGAAGGGACATTTCTCTGCAAAGATGTTATGCAGCAATTTGCACATCTTGCAATCACTGATCTAATGCATGAGATTCTTTCTCCAAAAGTAGAAGTTGGGGTGTACGATTCAAACAGTTGCATGTAAACTGCTACAGGAGATAATCAGTGTGTAATTAAAAACAGAGAGAGAATTCAGGTACTAGCTTTTGCACCTAGAAATGTAATGAGGCTGATAATCCTTGTAAAGGAGTTGTATTGGTGTTGTAAATGGACAGAAGAAAATTGAAGTCACAAATCACATCACCATGACCCTTTTATAAAGCCTACTGGCATCGCCCTATCACCAATAAGTGGGGTAGTTTATGCATGAAAAGGTACTTAAAATAATTTACTAATTAACACCACCGAATTATTTTCCAATGTACTTAATTTTCCAAATCCTTGTCAATCTCAATGAGAGTCCATCATTATGGGGCTGCATTTAGAAAAGGCATGCAGAAAGGGATTCTTGTCTTCCATCAGCTCATGGGAAACTGGCTCATAATTTAGTGTGCTGCATTTTTAAATATTGACCACTAAATAGTTTGCCATAATTATCACAGTTAGTTGAGATGTATGTTGTTCTTGATGCAACATCTCTTATTTTAAAAAATGACTATTTTATGGGATTAAGTTCAACTTCATGAAAATATATTGCAAAGTGGTCATTAATGAATGCATAATCATACCACCCATCTAAAATGCAGGGCAAATTAAGAACGGAAAAAGGCATCAGGAACTTTAGCAGTACAACACAAAATTTATAGCAGTTTGAGACGTCTCAATAAAATATACCATTCAGGGTTAAAAAACACATAAGTCAGGGCCATGGAAGCTTCAAAGTACTTGTAAATCAATTAGTAATTACCACAACAGAAGATGTATAGTTCAATAATGTGAATAATAATAGATAAGTGAACCATTTCCATTTGCCTCATGCTAAAGAAAACGTTCACCCTCAAGTACATCAAAGTCTCTTGCCTGTTCAAATAAATACTCCCCAGTTAACTACTAAGTAAAAGGTAAAGTCAATCAAATTGCTAGGCATTAAACTTTGGCTCTGTCTGAAGACAGTTTCAACTAATTTTTCTGAAAATCATGGTATGAAAGCTTAAATTAATGGTAATGCCAAAGTACACATTCCACTAGAAATAGAAATTTTATGGAGAAAAGATACTATTCCAGGAAGTAGTTAATCTAAGTTGTTTCAGTAGTAGATCCAATTACATACCAAAATTGAAAAATAGATAATTTGTGAAAGTGCTCTAGGTCATAAGGTAGAACTAAACATTAAGTCCAGAATAAAGTCCAATCCTACAAACCCTTTGACATTTGTAAAACAAAACTATGTCCCAATCAGACTTTCAAACATTCCAAATGGATTTAATTGCATCAAGCAAATTTTCAAACCAGTCTGTCGTGGATGCCAGACTTTCTGTTTGTGGTTTGTAAATGATGCTTAATTTGATTCCATCAATCTTTTGCAGTAACAATTAAAATTTTACTATTTGAAAATTGGATCAAAAAAATTTGTATAAATGGCAAAGATAGCAAGCTAAACTTAAAGAAGATGAACAAGTAAGATTACTGCAGAAAACAAGTTCCTAAAACCTCTTCACAAGTATCTATCTATCTATCTAATCACCCTAAAGGAACATAGCTGTGCATGCATTTTGAGAATATATCTCAGCATAATTTGATATATTTTCATCAAAAAAAAATTAAAAATTCATATTCAATGCAGGCATCAAATTTTAATTAACAATCGATTGCCATGCTTGCTTTCTCGATGAAGATGACAACTTTTACCATTGAGTGTATTACACAATTACTACTATTAGAGAGGAGACAATAACATAAGTCTCTTAAAGTTAAAGTAGTATATTGATACAAAATGAACAGAGTTACTTTGCCAGCTTAAGCTATTGATTGTTGGGAGTGTTGCAAGACTTGGACAAAACTTTCTGCCACGTGAGTCAGGCCAAATCTACAAGACAAGGCAGATTCACAAGATTTTGTAACCCCGTGCGGCTGCTTCAGTGCAATTTCTGCTTAAATTTTAGCAGCTAGAGTGTTCCCATGTAAATTTTTCGTTAAGAGAAAAGGATAAATTAGAATATTTTCTTACTTTAGTGGAGCAGCTGCTGCTTAAAAATTGAAAATAAGCTTTGAAAATAATGGTGGGCTAGAAATAAGCAGCAACTGCGATTTGAGAAAAGTGACATTTGTCTTCACCATTTTTTTTCATATCCTTTTAATTTGCCTACAATTTTGTCTTCAAATTTATTTGCAAGAAATATAACTACAAATTTAATTTAAAAATAATATTTAAGAGGGCAGCTTAAAAATAAGCAGCAAATGTTACCATCCATGGGGCCACCTGCTCCACAAAAAGTTGAGCAACTGCTGCTGGCAAAAATAAGCTAAGCAGCAGCATGGGGACCAGCAGCAGCATGGGGACCTGCCCTAACTCTGGAAAACACACCAAGTCTGGGGCCCTGACTTGCTGCAACACACTATTTTTTTAATAACTTATGATCTTCAACATTTGTTTTGAAGGTGGCAACAAATCATGAGGGCAATTAAATCATTAATTAACTCAAATCATCAGGTTTTCCGATTTTGAAGTGCAGAGATGATGGAGGGGAAGCTATCAATATATGACATATGTTATAAGGTTTTCTTGATTTTGCAATGAGCAGCAATTTAGAAGGGGCTTTCATTAGCCAAAAAAGTAGGACTTCATTTTCAGCAATGGAAAAGCATTAGTACTAATGATTTCAGGCTTTCTTGGCAGTTTATTCTAATAAATTAATAATCAATCCTACGTCAACAATACAGCAAGTACCTAAGGAAAAATGCTGCACAAGATAAAAGAAGGAATGTAGCAAGAAATCATCACATAGCAATCAAAAAGCAATGTCTAAAAATTGTTTAGAAGTACTATTTTGACAAATAAAGTGGTTAAAATACCTGAGCAGCTTGCTGAAATAATTATTCATGATGCAACACCAGGTCCTTATGCCTCTCTTCTCATAATCAAGACAATGCCAAACTGGAGGCCAAAGAAAGGAACAAAACAAGAAAAAACTAAGGAGAGACGCAGGAAAAGTTTATTCTCCTGGGATGGTGCGATAACCATACATCCACTAGATATCACTAACGATTCACCTGCACCCACCTCAAATTCATAGTTTATTATGACCCCATTTGAGCTCTCAAAGTATTTTGATGACTGCTTGTGCCTCATACAACCAGCAGGAATCATAAATTTTGTTCTTGAAGATGCTATGATGATTATACTTACTCATCAGAAAGAGTTAGATGGAAGCTAAATATAAGACCAGCCTAGGCTAGTGGTAGTAATTGTTTTTTTTTCCAGAAATGCCCACTAATGTTGTCATATCTCCACCTTGTATATGTATACAGAAAGGTCAACAGAATTGCTACTTGTGATGCAGATTTCAGAGGCCGCATAAATCTAAAACTCTAGGCTATAGAACAATGTCATTGCAGGGATAGAATTACATCATGCTTCTTGGTCAGTTTATAAGGCACTGCAATGTCAGATCAAGATGGGGGGACCAGATAAAGACACAAAATAAATTTCTAATTTGTTGTCATATCACTAGACTACCCTGTTTCTTGTATCAGTTGATGCATAAGCTAGTAGACTAGTACAGATATCTTGAGTACACATGTCTAAAAAATGCCGAGAATATAGCCTTGAGTTGTTTTACTGAAAAGACACTTTATTGTACTTGAAACTATTTAAGAATAAATCATGAACCTCAATCTCAACCTATTGAAGTTTAATTTGGTTGAAGGTAAAAGGTGGAAGCCTTGTTTTAAAGGTGATTACTTATAATGCTTCTACCAATGTACCTGCTGGGGAGTTTGTAGTGAACAAGTGCACCTCTACTCTCATTGGCTAATTATACAGGGCTGGTGGTTTTGGGCGAAACAAATCATGGAAAAGATCAAGTCCAAATACAACCATTCAATTTATAGCTCCTAAATTGACGAGTGCTGTCAATGAAAAGGCAAGAAACCGGTCAGACCTTGTGTACCCACTTTGTTGTGAATATAATCTCTGTGTAAGCACTTTGGGAGAAAAAATAAAATCTGAAGAAAATTGAAGCAAATGTTTCCAGGCCATTAAGTGAATTCAGCTATAACAGGAAAATAGATGGCACAGAAGTTGTCAAGAGAGTGATAGCTATAACAAATGTGCATAAAAATTCCTAATCAAGCAAAATCTCTGTTTTGGTTTCATGGAACCAAGACATTTTATCTACACAAAAAAACGAGAAATGAAATAAATATCAATGCCATTGATTTATCATTAATTAATATTCCTTTTGAAAAGATGAGACAACAAAGAGGGATTCCTTGGCAATAATTAATCATGCAATTGATATTTCATTGATTAACAAGTCAACAAGAGTTCTTAAATGGAGATATTTTCTTCCTATTTAAATAAAGCTTAGCAGAATATTAACTTCCATTAAGCATAAAAGTTACAAACACAGACCACGTAGAAGAAACTTTATTAGAAATTTAGATGCATGGTAAATTCGTCAATCATAAAGATTCTTAGAACCTCCTAATTAAACAATGATGTAATCTTAATTCAAGTTGTGTTTCTTGTTTAAGCTGCACGATAAAGTGCCCATATATCAAGAACAACTATATAAAGTCATTCAAGTGTCAAAAATGGCAATGTTATTAAGAATTAACTACAATTACATATTCAACCTGAAACCGATAACAACTGAGCTTAAACTAAAAATTGGGAATCTCATTGGTGATAGCATCTGCAGATAGAGATTTTATTCAAACTTAACTACAGCAAGCTTTGACAGTCCCAAAAGACAAGAAAAGGACAACGTTATACCCTCTGCTTGAAATGGTCTTCTAAGAAAGCCTAGAGTCTTCCAAGAGCTACATGCATCCCTTGAGGGGCATTACATGATATTAGATATCAGCTATCTAGTCTTAGGCAATACATGACAAGTTAAGGATGTGTTATTTAGGCACACGGATAACTCTTACTTTTCACAACTGAACGTTGAACCCGTATGATGAAAAAACAAAACTCCAATGTAGTCTGACCAAGGAGAACATTCACTATTTATTTTCTACTACAAGAACAGGACTATTTGACGAGAAAATGATTCCACAATGCAGTTTGCTTGCTCCAGTCATCAAACAAAAAATCAGAATACTAATAGCTTGAAATCCTGTACAAAAATAACACTGACACATGGACATGCAATGCAAGGCGATTGAAGAGTACAATGTCGAATGTATAGGCAATAATTGCAAAGAATGAGATAAATAGAATTGTAAGGAAATGCAGTTTTCTTCCAAAATTTCAAACAATAAAAACTTACCCCCGTGACTTTCACATACTGTCCATCTTGTGCATTCCTCAAATCAGCATCACTATACGAGGCCACGAAATCAAGGACAGACCTCTTTCCCCAACAAATGTTCCATGTCATCAAAATAACAACACAGCTGAAGAGCCCCGCGACGACAAATAAAAGTATTCCATTGTGAACAGTGGCCACAATGAACCCTCCTGCAATAAACCCCACTAAGAACAAGGGGATAAGAGTCCAGAGCAAGACCTTGGGGAAGCCCCTTCGGAACGAATAGTCTTCAGCGTTGCTGAGATTGCTTACAGCCTGGTTGTGATTCATACTCATAATCTTCATCGGCATTCCAGAGGAATCCAGAGGACCAGATGTGACCTTTTTCAGCGCACCGGATGATGATAGAGGCCCAGACGTAATGAGCCCCGTGGCCGGAAGCAAATTACCCGAATTTGTCCTCACTATGGCAGGAGTGGACGACTGAGGGCCTGAAGTTTTCACATTACCACTGGAAGGAGCAGATTTAAGATTTGGTCCGACGGCCATGTCACCGCTTCGCGGCCCGGACTGAGACACCTGACGACTGAGATTGGCGGACTGAGGGCCAGATTTCGTTCCCTGGTTACTATTGCTAGCTGGCCGTGAAAGTCCGCCGGGGTTTATGGGCCCTGAAACCCTCGGAGCCCCGCCCGATGAAAGAGGCCCCGAGTGAGAGGAACTAGACATCTTCTGCAGCGACCCCGATTTCTTCATCTTGTTAGGGTTTTCCACCGGTATGTCAAACATTTTCCCCAGTTCGCCAGATTTCTTGATGTCTCCCCCTGTGTAAGGCACTGCAGTGGAGCTCATCGTCGGCTGCTTGTCCTTGTACTGTTCAGGTCGCCCCGAAACATAGAGGCCATTACTGAGCTGGTGCGCTAAAACCCTACCACTGTTGTTCGACGCCATTGAAATACTCCTCTCTCACAGATCCTAATTGTACGTGCTCCTACTTAACTCACAAGCCCACTGAGCTAAAATGTCGACACAATTTGAAGATTTTTCGGCGCCTACAACTGAAATTTGCAAAGACGATAGGATAAAATCAGAGAAATTTCCGGATTTAAACCGACATTGTGCAGAGGAACTGAAAGCAAGACTCTCAAAGCAAAGACAAGGTAACAAACCTAGGGTTTACTCCATAATTTGGAGAGATCGAGAGTCGAACCTGCAACCCGGGGGAGAGCAATCAAGAGCACTTTTGCACTGCGCAATGAAGGCGTCGTTGTCGAAAGGCGCGTGATTTGACGGTGATGGTGACAGAGCCTCGGATTCCCGAGGCAATGGCGCTCATTGGTGTGATCAGCTGCAAAATATCCAGCTCCCAGAGGCTCGATTCCCTGACGTCTCTCGTCCAAAAACTCAACATATGAAAAAGCAACAACAATGCAAGCATACACACAGCCTGTCCATTTTTTCTCGCCGTTATCGGTTTTTTCCTCGTTCTTCTCCTCCTCTGCATCACAACCCACTCTTTTGCTTGCTTGCCTGCCTGCGTACAGCCTGGTGTTCACTGGCCGCGCCGGTACTCCACTCCCTCCCCACCGGTCAACCCCGGTCACCGCGATAAATGAATCCCGATTGCTACCGGGATTCGTTTGTGCCGTTAACAATAAGAGGCGCGGGCGGAGACCCCACTTATTATACGACACGTGGCTTTTTTTACCTGTTTTGACGCCGCCACGTCTGCAGGATATGGAATCGTGATTATTTATCGTATGTGCTGACGTCAGACCATTTTCCCACGCCTTGCTGGAAAATGTTGGCATATAGTTGTGGGAGTTAACGTTGTTTAACCTGGGTAAATGGGCGTTATTTAACGGTGCGGTAGAGGACATGAAATTTAGAACTTGCCACTGTACTTCACAAGTTCTAACGTTTTTTCTGACAAATCACAGTATCTACTTCTCCCCCAGTTTTTACGTCACTCAACAGAGGTCCACATTCTTCACGCTATTTTCCATCCCAACGTTATGATAAATGTTAACCATTTGGGTACATTTTTGTTTTAGGTGTTTTACTGTAAATTTTTAATTTGTGTACTTCTAAAGCTGCTTTGTAATTACAATTGTGTTGAATTTTGAATCTGTTTTTATCGTATCAAGTATCTATGGCCATAAAAGTATTTTTGTACTGCCCACTTTATTTAGGAAACGTCTATGCAGCAGACTAAAACGTATTTCTTACCAAGGGGGACACTTAGTTTTTTTTTCAACTTTTTTTCAACTTCCTTATTATGTTTTACGTTTTAGTCTGCTATTTAGCCAATACCCTTTATCACATCCCTTTTTTCCTCTCTTCTATTTTTAAGATTACATATGGGTTGAATCTATTTTTATTCTAGTCAATATTTATTTAAGATACAATTTAATTATAAAGATCTCCGTATCTTCTCTCTATTATAGTGCATTGATTATGATACGATGGATTAGTGTATATTTATCTAACCTTAGTAAAAAATTCTTTTTACAAAGCTATTATAAATTTTACTTGGAAATATTTTTAATAAAATTAAGAATATATGACATTCATTTAAATCACTTATGAAATAACCTAACCTAATTAATATAGAAGTGGTAAAATTTCAAAAATAAAAGTAAATTTATTTCTTAGTTAGATGAATTAATATTGATGTTTATTATTACATTTTATAATCTATCTCACACACACACACACACATATATATATATTAAATTTTCAATATTCAAAGATTTTTACAATTTATAATTTGAAGAGATAAATATTTTTGAATTAAATTATGTACAAAAACTAGAAAATAGTGTAAAATAAAAATCTAATTCAAAAAAGTTATTCTTGTTCATTGGGAGAGCTTCCATGGTAGCAAAGATGTGTCATTCAATACATGTGTGAGAATTATTTAACATCAACATTTAGACTTGTACGCTTGTTTCGAGATAACTATGAGATTTGTTTTACATCAAGATAACATGTGAGAATTATTTAACATCGACATTTAGACGCGTACATCCTTGTTTCCAGATAACTATGAGATTTGTTTAACATCAAGATAACGTGTTAGAATTATTTAACATCAACATTTAGACTCGTACATCCTTGTTTCTAGATAACTATGAGATTTGTTTAACATCAAGATAACATGTTTCCAGATAACTATGAGATTTGTTTAACATCAAGATAACATGTGAGAATTATTTAACATCAACATTTAGACTCGTACATCCTTGTTTCCAGATAACTATGAGATTTGTTTAATAACGTATGAGATTTGTTTAACATCAAGATAACGTGTGAGAATTATTTAACATCAACATTTAGACTCGTACATCCTTGTTTCCAGATAACTATGAGATTTGTTTAACATCAAGATAACTTGTTTCCAGATATCTATGAGATTTGTTTGACATCAAGATAACGTGTTTCCAGATATCTATGAGATTTGTTTGACATCAAGATAACTATGAGATTTGTTTAACATCAAGATAACGTGTTTCCAGATATCTATGAGATTTGTTTGACATCAAGATAACTGTGAGATTTGTTTAACATCAACATTTAGGATCACACTTCTCTAGTAATTTTTGGATAATTGTGAGATTTGTTTAACATCAACATTTAGGGTCACACTTCCTAATGAATAGTTTATAGATAACTATAAGATTTGTTTAACATCAACGTTTAGGGTCACACACATCTTAATGAATAATTTCTAGATAACAGAGAGCTAGAGGAATAAAATTACAAATATTTTAATTCATCTAAGCCACAAAGGAAATAACCTAACCTAATGAATCTAAAAGTAATATTTTACTTTAATTACTGTAAATTTTTTATTTTTATTTTTTAAATGATAAACAAATCTTGTTTAATTTATTTAAAAATAAATTATAAATTTTTTTAATATTAAAAAAATTAATTAGAAAATACTTCTTAATTAAAAATATATATTGATATTTCAAATCTATCCATTAAAAGAAAAGAAAATATGCAATTCATAGATAAATAATATTATTTATTTTATTTTATTTTATTTATAATGTATACTACTAGAAGCTTGTATAATTTGCCTTCATTTCCCTTTGTTTGAATCCCTTTAAATTGTTAGTGTTAAAAGATCAACATCCTACTTTAATATCAAAAACAAATTTATTATTTATCTTTATTATGAGGTTTTTTAATCTAATAATAAATATATTACCTATCTATTAGTGTCATTGATATATTACTTATATTATATCATTTATAATTTATTGTTTATATTATAGATTATTTTTCCAATAAAAATACAACACAATTATATTCGATAATTTTAAATATAATTTAATAAAATTTATTATTATTTCTTATATTTTAATTTAAAAAATAATTAAATCCTGAAATCACATATCAATCTCAATTATTATATATTTCCTTCAATATATTTCATCCAAATATAAGTGTCCATAAAAGGGAGTTGGTTTAAAGCTGCCTGCATCTGTATTTTGTTTTCATCTGGCTGCATCTGTATTATGTTTCGGCTATTTTCTGTCTTCTTTTCACAGCTGAAAAAGGCGTGCAAATTAGCTAAAAAAGAAGTGCGGATTAGCTTTAAGAAGATGATTTAAAAAGGTCAATGTTGATGCTTTGGCGTGAGTGAATGAAAATTTGACGTTGATAGTTTTTCTTTTGAACGGACGTGACAACATAGAATTGATTGTTGTCGTGTACGTTTAAATTTTGTTGTTGTTCTCTTTTCGTTTTCTTTTGAACATCTCCCTCCTTTGCTTTATGTTTTCCCACACATAATTTTCAAACAAATCTAATTTTCTTTAGCTACTCCAATTTGTCTTCATGAGCTTAAGTTTCAAACGCACGACACATGTTTATGAGTTGATGGAGACTTTGATTCTTCATAAGAAATGATTATATGCACCCCCACATTTCAAGTCAAGACCCATCTTCATAATGTGGCCATTATCTACTCTTAAACTTAAACCCTACTAATTTGTACTATGATGGTTTTGGAACTATTGTTTTTTTTTTTTTAGATATTTGAAGTAGTATGAATAATCTATTGCTTTTGGTTATAAATTAAGTATTGGGGGTAATTATTTTATTGATATAGGTGGAGGCATATAATTGTAATCTCATTTCTTTTAAATATCATTGGATAGGTTCTCCATAACACTTGATATTGGTGGATTTTTTTGTGAGTTATTTAACTGCATCAAAAAACTACTTAATAGAAGTAATATTATATTGAAAATAGTGTATGGCAATTATATATTAAATATTATAAAAAATAAAATATGTGTGATGGTATATTTACGGTAAAGATACTAATATTTATTATTGATGGTATAACATAGTACTAACAAGAAATCAATGAAATGCATACCTAAGAACAAATATAACTAATAAATAATCTTCATGAGCTCTGAACGGGAAAAAATTTCAAACCCTATGATTCATGTTACATGGTAATGGCGAGGGTTGTGACCCTCGCCCAGGGGAGCTACCCAATATGGACAAGTCTCATTTATTATCGGGCATCGGTAGTGATGTCCAGCATGTTGTCTAGTCATGCCCAAAGAGCCAAATCTTGGGTTCAAGCCTAGGCTTGAACACTGTTTGGAGGAAGGCCTTAGCAAGACAGGATTATAAACCCCTGAATGAGGAGTCTGTGTCGAACTACCTACAGGAAGGGGATGAAGTCGAGCTGAAGCTCTTGAATGCATTAATTGATCGAATTGTTGGCTCTTGGAAGGGAGCTTTGGTGGGGAAGTTTTTTGCCTTCAAACCTTCCATTGAAATTGTTCAAAAATGGATTGTTTTTTCAATGGAAGGTTAGGGGAAGTGTGATAATAAGTGCAATGCCTAGTGGTCTCTTTCTATTTCAATTCGCTATGGGAGAAGCTTTGA
>MU224472.1:1113219-1124884 GCA_018584345.1 Thuja plicata
AACTGTGGGGTGAACAAGTTTTTAAATGGATCAGAGATACTTTCGGTCAGTACGTGACAAAAAATGCAGTCTCGAAGACTAAGTCCAAGTTAGTCTTCGCACGTTTTTGTGTTAAGGTAGACATTAACAAGATTCCTTAGAATTTCGTTATATTATAGTCAAAGTTGGGAAAAGTGACTCAAGTGTTGGTATATGAAAGTGTGACAATCTACTCCCAAAGGTGTGCAAAACTAGGACATGTGCTCTTGGAATGTAATGCCTCGTTGGAGAAGCAAACTATGTTAGGCCCTTCCCAATCTGTAATGGTAAGCTTGGGAGAGGATGCCTAGGAAGCCTTGGGTGAGAAACTAATTATGAACTCTCTATCAGTCATGGAGGAAATACCATCCCAAGGGGATACCAACCCAATCACGCGATCTAGAATGGATTTTAGCTCAAATTTTATGGTCAGACTGATGAATAGAGATGATAGAGAATCAGAACTAGAGGGACAAGATATTTTTGTAGTAAAGACAAGATACATGGAGGACTTAGATCAAGCAGGACCTAGAGCTATGGAGAAAACTGAAGAAGAGTCAGGAGAGGGGATTAGAGGCATCCATATAAGAGATGGAGCTACCCAACATGGGTGGGATTCCTATGGTGTGGGGGGCAATGGGGGTCAACTCCCTAGGGATCCATTACTTCCTACAAATACCAGTTTACTACAGATAGAAGATGAAAAAATGGACAAGCTAAAAAAGAAAGATGAGGAGTATGAAAGTGTTGGATTAATCTTATGGAAAGGTAAGTGCTGAGAGGGAAGGGGTGAATCAGTACTTATAAAACTTTTACCATACAATGTTGACCATTTACCGAGTTGAGTACATTGCATAAAATATTGAAAAGCATATAAAGTAAATCAGTAAACCATGACACATGACACCGTGATTTTTGGTCACGCAGAAATCCTTTTTTAGAGAAAAAAACTACGGTGGGGATGGTATCCACAATCCTTCACTTCTGTAGAATAAAGGTTGCTCATTTAGAGCTACAAATTTAGCTACTTCTGATAGCTTACCCTGTTAGGAGTACTATACCCGGTCAAGAGTACAAAAAGACATATTCAGTCTACCTGATTAAAGGATTTTACAATCCCTCGTCTAAGAGATGTACCCGGTTAGAGGATTTACAAAATAAGACATGTTAGGGCCTACCCACTGGATGGGATTTCTAAACTCCTAATTATTACAAAATGTCTACAAGTATGCATCAACCTTAATGTTGTTCACACTCTTTATGCTCTGCAAGTGCATTACCTCTTTCTGCACTCGGTAACTCAACTATTCTGCACCTTATATCTTCTTCATTCTATCTTCAGCTCTGTCACCGTAACTAATTCTCTCTCTCTCTCTGCAATATTTTCCCTCTTCTCTATGTAACATTCAGCTCTCTTCTTTTTCATGTTCATGCTTTGTTCACTTTATATGATCTTAAGGCGGTTAACCTAATTGATCCTTCTCTTTCTGCGGTGGAGGTGAGGCGGTGCATTGTTGGTTTCATTCCCAACGCATTTAATGTTCTTGAATATCATTAGTTGAATTGCCTCGTGGTCATGTGTAATCATAATGGTGCAATCCTAATGTTCAACCTAACTTTTGTCTTGAATACTGTGAAAGTTTTTTCGCTCAGCGTTCAAGTTCAATGTATTCAAATTTGAATTGTTTTGTCAGCTCTGGTGTGTTCGGTAATGAGCTTTGATCTTGCTCGGTGACATAACCGTCTACTCGGTGTCTAACTCTTCTTTGTGTCTCAGTGATTAACTCTGCTCGGTGTCTAACTATGCTTGGTGACTAACTCTGCTTAGTGTCATTCATACTCTGCTTTACCTACTGTCTCCCTTAGTGTATTCTTTCTCTTTAGCGATTGTCTTTCTTGACTGTTATGACTTTAACAAAACTAATGAAAATATACTAACTCGTAGGAGTATCAATCTCCCTCTTTGGCATTAGTTGGCATTTTGACAAAAACTTCAAAGTCATCAAAAATTTTACAACTTTTGTACATCATAATAATGTGTAACTCCCCCTATACACATGCTTATATCTCCCTTCTATACTATATCAATACATACTATATTATCTGTGTATTATCCCTCTTTTACTATATTATCCCCTTGACTGTTCTAAACTATATTATCCCCCTTTTTGACAAATATGCCAAAATCAAAACTGCTTAGGACTCGGTGGGGTAAACTTATACCTTAGTAAAAATATGTGTGTACTTCCTCTGTATATCTTCTAAAGATGACTCTCGTGCATCTTTGAGGGTTTGAAGTACAACAATCTAAGTAGCAACGTCAGCTGCTAATCCAATGATGGTGTCAAGCGAACTACCATCGAGGGTGTTGACCAAATCCTTGGTCATCTTCAATTATGTTTACATGGATTCCATGTGGGGAATAAAAAATGCTTGCAACTCTAGAAGTTTCATTGTTATCTTATTCTCTTCTTTTCGTAGTTCTTGTTGCATCCTCATCATGTGTTTCAACCTCGAGTAGTATACTTGTAAGGAATTAGGCTCGGTGGTTACATATTTTAGTTGCTTGATCAGCTTGGTCTCAATAGACTCATCTTTCCGCTTTATGTCCGTAGTAAAGTTTGAAATAGAACAAACTTTTTGAAATATTGAAAGTATATGAGACAATTTGGTCTCAATCTTGGTAGTAGCCTCAGAAAGTGTTACATTTTCTTCTGCAATGGTGTCTAGAATGGACTCAAACATTTTTCAGTTCCATCTTCCTTAAATGAATCTTCATCATGTAGTCAGTAGTGTCTTGATTGGGATTTCAGAATTGCTCCACTAGTCCTTCTATCTGATGAGTTATGTCTTTTGTCTCATCAATGGTAGCATCTGGTACAATGTCTTGTAAGACATCCTTGACGCTTTCCAATATGTCAGTATTCTTTCTCTTTTGTATTACCTTAAGTATCACTAACTCAACATACTCATTCATTTCATCATAATTCATAGTAGATAGGTCAAGATCTGGTATGATGATCGATTGACTCAAATCTACATGTTTTCTCTTCTTTGAGTTCTTCTTCTTTTCTTTCTTCTTCATTTCATGTTTCCCTTCTGCTTTCTTTTCTCCTAATGTGTCCTATTTTTGCTCATTTGTATGCTTCACAACTTCCTTTAGTTCATTTTGTTCCTTTGGTTTATCTTTCTTGGGTTCTTGTTGTTGTGCAATGAACTCGGTTGGGGGAACCGATTCATTGTTCAGTGTTGTTTCTTTCTTAGTAACCATATCCTTCTTAGTGCTCTTGTCTTTCTCAACTTCCTTTACCTTTTCTTTTTGTATTTCCTTTTCCTTCCATGTTTCCTTTTGTTGGTTGGTTGCTACATTATCTATATCCATAGCAACTAGATCATTATCACCTTGAGTTGTGTGATAATCTAGTACTTGTTCCAGTACATGTTGAAAGGTAGTAGCTCTATCTTTGATGTTCATTTTCTCTGTATTGATGTTCTCGGTCACCGTAACATTCTCATCTTGCAATGTATCATCTCCAGGATCTTTGTCTGTAATATCCTTAATAACAATTTCATTAGTGTCAATTGTCAAATCAATAGGATTATTCGTACCTTGATCATCTTTCACAACTTCATCGGTTATGTTCTCTTTTTCTTGTTCAACTTGGGATTTAGGCTCTTCAATGTTGAATATTTCTCTCCATTTTGCATTGGTTTCCAATTGTAATCTCTTGTCAAAATCCTTAATGATCTATCCTTAACAAGGAATTGTTTAGTGTTTTGTTTCAAGGTCTCCTCAATTTCTTCAACAGATAGATTTGGTATAGTTAGCACAAGAGATCTTTCTCTCATTTGTTTTGTTTGCATTCATAACATATTTCCATCTTGCATCTATGTTGTTGTATAACTCTATAGGCAAAAATGTGATGACTTCAAGTGGCGTGTATCTAAATTTGTGTAAAGAGTAAACAATTGCATCTTCAATTTTTACCTTGTTCTCTTTGCTTTGAGTATTATACTTTGCTTCCTTCATTCCTCTGAATGATCCATGCATCTTCATTGTGTCTAACATTTCATCTAGACTTCCTCATGGTCGAGTCTTGTTCCTCACAACTTTGGGTTTTCTCAATTCTTCAGTTTTTGAGTCAGTATCTGGTGGTAGCTTGAATTTTTCCTTGGTATAGTGTTATCCTTCTTACCTCTTACATATATCCTCTCTTTTGGTTTATCAGAATTCTTCTTTGCTTTCGGTGACGTTGTAGACCTTGTTGATGATCTAGTAGATTTGGGGCTCAATGAAGGCTTTAATACTTGTGGTGTCTTGCCTTCCACTCTAGAGGTTTCTACCTCATCTTCTTCATTATCAGTTCCCAAATCCTTAGTCAGATTAGCACTCATCTTGCTAGATTTTCTTTAAATCTTAGGTATTAAGATACCTTGCTTTATCTTAGCCTTAACTTCTTCATATGTTCCATACCTCTTGGCTCCTTTATCAACAAGATTAGCTAAGCGAGTTTCAATTTGTTGAGATGAAAAGTCTATATCCATCTCATATCCCATAGGATCTAGACATATGCTCCTAGGCTCAACTGCATTGATGAAACATGAGCCGTTGTCTACCTCAAAACATATAGAATCATGGTATTTATCCACTAACTGAGGTGGAACTTTGAATCTCTTATGCATTCTTGTTTGGAAATTAGAGAAGTATTCATTCATAACAATGTCAAGATTCTCTCCTGGACTCTTTATGTATTCACTGATTTGATAAATGACTGGTCTATCAACACTCCATTTCACATTTCCAATAGATGGAAAGAATTTTTCAAAGTAAAAGTATATGCATACCAGTAGTGAACCGAACTTCAATGTGTTTTTCTTTGCTTTCCTTATAGTTTTCATGTTGTCTTCGAGTTGTTTCAACAATACGTCACATCTATCAATCTACATGTCTTTCTTTACAATCTTATAAGCTAGATCCATAACTCCACAAGGTACGTTGTCCACTCGGGATGATTGGAATACTCGGTAGGACAAGATGTTTATTGCAAACTTCAGCTCGAGGTCTTTCAATGGTAGAAATCCTCATACCTCTCCCATCCCATTTAGCTTTCATTAGCTCACTTAGCTTGATCTTCTCAATCTGTCTGATTGCCTTAGGTTTCTCTCCAATCAGGTAACCAGTTACAATGTGTAACACATCCTTTGTGATCTTTATAGGTTGATATAGCCACATACATTGGTCGTGTACTTGGATAAGTACCATCCTTATCCATTCAGTCTTAAATACCTTCAGGATATGTAGGGCATGTGTCAAACCTTTGACTCTAGATGAACATAATTGATCTTTAGTTTTTTGTCTACACGTAACTTCTGATACGATGCATCAATATTTGCTTCACATATCTCCTCAACCTTGCAATGGGTGAAAGTTTGCACGTCTTCAATCAATAGAACTCTGTTCAAAATGGACGAAAGTGCTCCCATCATGTCTGGTTTAGCTGCCTTTGTAGGAGGTGGCTTGTACTTGGATTTCACAGACTCAACATTCTCAGCTACAACTGGGTTTTGAGCTTTCGGGGCCATATCCTCTTCTCAAATACAAAAATTTTTGAACTAGGTTTGCGTCTAAGACTTGATTGCACTAACACACCTAGGAAAACACCAAAAATACCTTGAATAGATTCAAATAAGCTCAAAATGGTATAGGATTACCTTTATAATTGTTCATAACCGCTCGAGGACTCAATTCTCCAACTGTGTTAACACTGCTCTAGAAAATGTTAAATGACAATGATAGACGATATAGTCTATGTATGGATTTTTCTAGGTTTAGGGTTTCCAACGGTGTTAAAGTGGAAAATAATTCTCAACCAACTTACTTTACCAAATACCTAACTTTCATTTCCTTATACCGAATGAATGTGAAACATAAACTTAATAATATATATCCAAATGCATCTAAGTATGCTCATATGGATCTTTGTACATATACTAGGAACTGATTAAGATTTGAATTTTAACTTGCAGTTCCTACTCATACCTCTTACATGATTAGGTAGATTCGGTTGCACCCAATCTGGAGGATGAGGTGCCTTCAACTGTTCCTAATGATGTTCCATCATGCATGGTCTTTCTTCTCCATGTCTTATTCATCTGATCTCTTATTTCTTCTACATTCACATTAGGTTTGTCAGTGTTTCTTCCTCGGTAGGGGATTTACCTCAGTACCTGCAATCTTTGGCAAGGTGACCTGACTTATAACAATGGAAGCATTCCATGCCAGGGCTTTTCTAATATCTTCTAATATTCCTTCCATGTAACAACATGCAATTTGCAACAACGTGCCCATATCTTCCACAGACTAAACAAGATATCCTTGTGTTATAGTCCCATGGTATGGATGTACCATGTTGGTTGTTTGGCATATTCTGTTAGTTTGGTACCCATTTGTCATTTCTCTTTTGTGATATGCATTCCTCATATTTGTGACCGTACTTGTAGTATCCATCAAACTTTGGCTTTCTTGTGTTCTTCTCGGTCTTTGATCTACATTCATGTGCTCGGTGTCCATACTTGTTACAGTCATAACAATGCCCATCAAACTTGGGTGAACTCAGTGACTTACCTCTTTTTCTTCTACATACGTTTGTAGTATGTATAGGCTTCCCATAGTAATGACAACTCAGTTTGTTTAGCTTCGGTGGGGTAGAAGTTCCTTGACTGTCAGCTTGATTAGAGGACTCTCCTTTCTTAGTAGTGCTCTTACTATTGAATCCTAGTCGAGTCTTGTTTGTCGATTGTCTTTGACCTTTAAGTTGTCCATCCAATGATCTCAGTGTTTCTTCATTTCTCTTCAGTATCTCTTTGGATTCTCTTTCATATTTTAGTTCTCTGGTTAATCTATCAGCTTCACACTTCAGTGCTTGATTCTCAAATTTTTTATGGCTGACTCTAAATTAGCTCTCACCAGTTGATTGGTCATATTATAGTGTACTTGCATCTTCCTTATAATTTCACTATCTTTCTTGGCTATTCTTGTTTCAAACTATCTTTTATCTTCTTTAGCTATTCTCAGTACATTTTCAACTGCTCCCTTAGAGACAAGTATCTCACTCATTCTCAATGCTTGTGTTTCTTGATCAATCTTAGCCAAGTTTAGTTTCTCCGTGAGTTTCTTGTTCTTTTCCATTAGTTCTGCAATGGCAGAATCAACTTCACCACTCAGACTACCTTCAAATGTTGTTTCAAGAGTATCAACATGCTCTTGTATGGATTTGAGTTCACTACATACCTATTTCCTCACTTTTAAGGACTTTTCTAACTTGCTTTTCAGATCTTCAATCACTTCTTGTGCACTCTCCAACTCAAACTCAAGACTATCAATCTTATTGGATTGCTTGTAACTTTCCACGGTCATGATCTTTACTCTCAGGTGTTTAAACCTTTATCTTAAGAGACTAGCTCTGACACCAATTGTTGGATTTATCTTATGGAAAGGTAAGTGCTGAGAGGGGAGGGGTGAACCAGTACTTATAAAACTTTTACCATACAATGCTTACCATTTACCGAGTTGAGTACATTGCATAAAACATTGCAAATCATATAAAGTAATCAATAAACCATGACACATAACACCACGATCTTTGGTCACACAAAAATCCTTTGTTAGAGGAAAAAATTGTGGTGGGGATGGTACCCGTAATCCTTCACTTCTACAAAATAAAGGTTTCTTGGTTAGAGCTACAAATTTAGCTACTTCTGATAGCTTACCCTGTTAAGAGTACTATACTCGGTCAAGAGTACAGAAACACTTATTCAGTCTACCTAATTAAAGGATTTTAAAATCTCTCATCTAAGAGACGTACCCGGTTAGAGGATTTACAAAACAAGACATGTTAGGGCCTACCCACTAGATGGGATTTCTAAACTCCTAGCTATTACAAACTTATTACAAAATGTCTGCAAGTATGCATCAACCTTAATATTGTTCAGACTCTTTATGCTCTGCAAGTGCATTACCTCTTTCTGCACTCAGTAACTCAACTGTTCTACACCTTATATATTCTTCATTTTGTCTTCAGCTCTATCTTTGTAACTGCTTCTCTCTCTATAATATTTTCCTTCTCCTTCTGCGTGAGGCGGTACATTTTTGGTTTCACTCCCAACGCATTTAATGTTCTTTAATATCATTGGTTATATTGCCCCATGGTCATGTGCAATCATATTGGTGCAATCTCAATGTTCAACCTACCTTTTGTCTTGAATACTGTGAAATTTTTCCCGCTCGACGTCCAGGTTTAGTGTATTCAAATTTGAATTGTTATGTCGGTCTGGTGTGCTTGGTAGTGAGATTTTATCTTGCTTGGTGACATAACCATCTACCCAGTGACTAACTACACTCGGTGTCTAACTCTGCTCTGTGGCTCGGTGACTAACTATGCTTGGTGTCATTAATACTCTTCTTTACCGACTATCTCCCTTAGTGTATTCTTTCTCTTTACCTATTGTCTTTCTTGATTGTTATGTCTTTGACAAAACCAATGACAACATACTAACTCATAGGAGTATCATAAAGAAGATATGGTTACTACAGGTAATGGCAATCACCACTCTATCAATTTTTCAAAACATGAAGGAATGGAAAGGGGTTTCACCAATGATTTGGGGAAGACCCTTGAGGTAGACATTAAAAACAAGAAATGAGGATCCTCTCATGAAATATGAGGGGCATAAACAACTCTCATAAATATAATTCTATGAGATGTTGTATTGAAGAAAATAAAATAGATATCCTTCTTCTTCAAGAAGTAAAGATGAATGAATAGACATTTAATAGCATGGCCAACTTTATTTGGTCAGACTCCTCCTTTGTTGTTAGTGATGTTGTTGGAGCCTCAGGGGAAATTGTTACTATATGAGACACCATAAAAGTTAGAGTAAAATTGGTCTCCTCAAATCTTAATCACTTGGTAGTTTCCTTTGAAACTAGAGACTATAGATGGAATATGGTAAATGTTTATGCACCCAATACCCGCGCTAGTAGGGGTATAATGTGGAAAAAGATTAAGGATTTGATCTGGTCTAAACATGACTCTCTTTGGATGGTAGCTGGTGATTTCAATACACCCCTCTTCCCCTCTAAGAAATTGGGGGAGTCATTGACTACTCTAGCAGCATGATTGACTTTGTGGCCTTCATCAATGATATTGGTCTTTTAGATATTGATCTGTTTGGACGCTATTCACCTATTCAAATAATAAGAAAGGTATTAGTTTGATCTAAGTGAGATTGGATAGATTTTTTGTTTTGACACATTAGAATGTGAGATATAATGTTATACTCACTGCCTTACCCAGAATTGTTCCAGACCATAACCTAGTTCCGTTAACCTAGAATGGTAGAAATGTTCAGAGTCCTGCCCCTTTCAAATATGAGATCATGTGGTCTAAACATATGGATTTCAAAATATGAATTAAAAACTAGTGGAACACTCCTGTTCAGGGCTCTGCTATGTTTCACATGACAAAAAAGGGGAAACAATTTGGAATTTTGTGAGAGGTTGGAGTAAGTCGACATTTAATGATATCTTTTCCAGAGAAAGGAGATTGATGCAAATATAAAAACCATATAGGAGAGAATGGATAAAGGTGATAGGTCACATGATATATGTGAGGAGGAGGCAACTTTATGAGACCATTGGAAGGAGAATTTAAGAAGGGACGAGATATATTGGATACTAAGATCAAGAATACAGTGGCTCAAGGAAGGTTGTCAGAACTCTAGTTTTTTCCACAAGTTTGTTACTAGATACAAAATAAGGAATAAGATATAAATATTATTAAATGATAACAACCAGGAAATTACAAGGGATGACCAACTAGGTGATTTGGTTACTAATTATTTCAAGAAGATGTATACAGATGAAGAGGACAGGGACACAACTATGAAAAACCAATTTCTACAATGCATACAACCCAATATTAACATGGAGGACAATACTAAAATATTGGCACCGTTGATGGAGAAGGAGGTGTTGGGATTAATGGGAAGTAGTACTGAGAGGGGAGGGGTGAATCATACCTCTAAAACTTTTAACACTTTTCACCTTTCATCACTAGTAATCAATCTTAACTATATTACCGACCATATCTGATTCTCTTTCTTATGTATGTAGTATTAATTCATAAACTTAATTATATGCAACATTCATAGAAACATTCATAAAAGTAATAGACACATAACACAAGATATGATATCGCAGAAAACTCCTGTTAGGAAGTAAAAACTACGGTAGGGATGGCACCCACAAAACTTCACTATCTACAGAATGGAAGGGATCCGGTAAAGGCTTACAATTGATCACTTCTGATGATCTAACCTATTAGGAGTATTAATGTAGAGAACTATTAGGATCTGATATGTTAAGAGCTTTTAGCAACACTAATGAAGTGTGCACTCGATTAAGAGATTTACAATAGGACTGTTAAGTCCACCTTCCTTGAAAGGATTTCTTAAGTGTACCCCACTTGTTAGAATGTGTACAATATGTTTGACCTGACTGTATGAAATCTATAATTGCTGATTATAGATCCATTAAAGCTCACAATATATGAATATCACCTATAGTGATTGATTAATACCTTTTCTTATTCGTCGGTAGCCTGTGTTCTGTTCTTGACAACTGATTTGATATTTGTCTGTGTTGTTGCATGAAATCTCTTTTTTGATCCTTAGATGCTCTCAGTGGCTACAATCATCATCGAACAACATGTTTATAATTGATTGAGCATCTATTTATACAAGTATTTGACCTATTCTAGAATCACGCATTACAATGTTAACTCTAGATCCAAGGTATACAACTTGACCTTGATCCTTTAGTTTGCATGTTTTAAAATAATTAAACTGATAAAAACAATAATAAATACATTGCTTTCTCCTCACGTAATGGATTTAAAACAAATCAAGAAGCTAAATATAAAACTTCAGTGATTTATCTGAAGTGGAAAGCTAGATCCACTTTTTGCGGGATGTAACCAACTGTCAGTTCTTGATCATCAGTGTGAACTGAAAGTTTTTCGGTGTTCCTTCATTGAACTGATTGTTAGGTTCCCTTCATCTGTCGGGTTCCTCTCTTTGATTGTTTCATCAGGTTGCACTGTTGGTTACTCGTCGGGTTCCCTTGTCCTTTTTGTCATCGGGTAACACTGAATAGTGTTTGTCGGGATGCTTTGTACTTGGCAGTATCGGTAACCTTGGCGTTGGGTAGTGTTGTGCCCTGTCTGTCGGTGTAGTATAAACCGATGGTGCTCATCATGTTTTTCCTTGTATATACTAATGGAAAAATATAATTTCTTCAATCTCCCCCTTTGACATTAGTATCAAAAACTGATATGTGTGTAATACTAAAGTGTTTAGTATGTACACCATGTATATATCCTTATCATTATATGACTCCCCCTAACTGTATGCATCGGTATAGTATACGTATATGTACATGTATCCTGCCTTTGTACTTGTGTATATGGAATCCTTCAATCTGTTGGGAGCAAGCTCAAACATGCAAACATTAGCGGGTTAGCATATATCATGACAAGAAAAGCATGTAAGAGATAAAACTAACAACAAAGAAACCAAATAACATCAG